>OU015497.1:49306593-49489093 GCA_907164885.2 Dolomedes plantarius | reverse complement strand
TACAATTCAAAACATCCGTTTCAGTGAATTTATTTCTAATGATATCGTGAACTTCTTTTTGCTCGCTGAATATCTCAGCTTTTGAATCAATTATTTTTTTTCTACCAGAAATCTACATAAAATAGCATATTTTTTGTGCGAGATTGCTCAAAAAAATACTCTGCCAGCACTTTAATCAGGAAAGGTCTTAATGAAGTTTATCGATATGTGGAGATAGTCTAGAGTTCATTAATCACACAGTGAAACAACGAAGAAGACGAATGAATCTCAGTTAAAAGGATTGTGTTATCTCAGAACATGTTTTCAGGGCATAAGAAAACCTTTTATGGTTTCCGAAATTTTTTTACCAATTTTCAAAATGAATCTTATTCATTACATACATTTATGTTAAGTTAAATAAAAATTCCATTTAACTTTTGAATTTAGAAACCAAAATACATCTCCAACTACTTTAGTTTCAGTGAAGCTTTTAATTTAGCTCTTAAAAGTGTTATTTTCAGTAAAGTATTGAACGTTGAAGTATCATATACTTATTTTCCCACTTTTATGTTTTATTATTTACGAATATTATGCTTTTTTGAGACTTATAATGCTATATATGTATAATGTTTACAACCTCGAAGGTTGAAAATCCAATAAATCTTCTACAACTGATAAGTTTGTAAGCCCTAAATCAAATTATTTTTAAAATATTATATTGTATGTGTTTAAATATGCGAAATTCGAAATGAATAAGAATTCAGTGTTATTGAATAGCTAGTTAAAATTGTTGGATTATTTTCTGGAAAAAAAATATATTTATGTGAATAAAAGTAGTTATTTTTATTTCAGAAATAACTGAAAGGCAACTGTATCAACATTACTTTACAAATACATAGGAGTTTCTAAAAGCTATTTTTATTATCTCTAATGGAAACTGTCAGCTGTTAGACAGTGTAGGTCACTGTACAATTTTATGGTGTTATGATACAGTACACGTGCTTGAAAATCAAGTGGTCTCGGTTCAAATTGAGGAATAGCTTGCAGTACATGATGCTTAATTGAAACTAATATACTTAATATGTTAAAGAGAGTAAGCAATTTGTATAATGGTGTCTTAAAAATTAAATAATTATGTTTGGACAAAGAGGCTTTTTGATATTTCTGTAGCAATGGAGAGTAGGAGATTTTCCATTGTTACTGCATTGCCAAAGAAGATAAATCATATAAATGAAAAAAATGGTGTTTTTAATGAAAGATTAATGATATATTAACGTTTACTAGTATAAAAGTATAAAAATAATATTTTATAAGCAATATATAAAAGGTTCAACCTCAGATATATTTGTGTTGTCAGAGAAGCAAATATTGGTGACAATAAGAATTCGCAGTGGTGATTTTATAAATACCTAACGGTGTTATTATACTTTATTGCTTCAAATGAATTACAAATCTAATCCCATCATAAAGCTTAAAATGTCCATAAATTTTGCCGCTCAATATTCTGTAAATGTGCTGCAAAATAAGCCCAAACTACCATATTAGTTGTTTTATTGTGTAATTTTTAAATACTAAGAATTTTTAGTTCATTAGACAATTATTAAAAGAAAATTTCAAAAGTATAAATAATTTTCGTTGTTTCTTGTTTTTATTGTGTTGATATTATATATTTTTCTGACTCAAATATAGTGCTGAAGAACGATCCAAAATTTATAACACCTCCATTCAGAAGTTCAGCCCAATTAGGTTTTCGGTAGCCTTTTCGGATGGAGGTTTTATTGCAATTCCATCATATCTCATGTTTCCGAAGAAATCTATAGGAAATACACAAAAGTAATATATATATATATATATATAAATTCTAGTCCTTTTCCTGTATGTGATATCCAGTTTTTTTCATACACGTGAGAACCAGACAAATCACACTATCGACCACTTTGTGGCGAACAGGCTACGTCAGAGTTTGCGATGTGCGATTTGCGTTTGGCATGCTTGAATTCCGGAGAGGAGAAACTGCTGATGAATTGCAGTCTACTAGTGGCTCTCTTTGTAGTACAAGTTTCACATGTATTTTTATTATATTTTATTTTTCCTATATATATATATATATATATATATATATATATATCTGTGTGTGTGTGTGTGTGTGTGTGTAAGTAACGGTTCTAGTCCGCGTCATTATAAAATCCAGTTCTTAGTACTAGTCCGGGAAAATGCAGTCTGGACCGGACTCCTGGAATTTTCTTTGGTGGTGCTGTCATCATGGCGGTCGCAAGGCAAAACAAGCTATAGTCCTTTAAATTCGTTTATTTACTAATATAAGCATCTCTGGCTCCATCGTTCGTATTAAGATTCTATTCAATGCTTAACTTGCTACACTATTCCAATCATTTAATTTCTTTCAATCCCGCTCATCGCAATCGCGCGACGCGATGTGTCGAACAACGTCTTTCCAGTTCGACTTTCCTACATGCTTCTGAAGTCATTCATTTGTTTAAAACTCACATGCACCCTTTCTACAAAGTTCTCGAACATCGCTGTGACGTCACCTTCTGGCGATGACGCTATAATTCCCCAAAGTTCACCTAGTCCAATTCTATCAATAGTTTCAATGCCATTCATTTCCATACTTCCTTGTTCTTTTTAGCGCTATCAAGTGTGATTAATCTGGCACCTTAAGGTTAGACACCTTAAGGTTTAACCTCTTAATAAATCTCTGACATATATATATATATATATATATATATATATATATATATATATATATATATATATATATATATATATATATATATATATATATATGTATATATATGTAATGAAATAAGATCAGATTACAGAACTATTAGAATAAGAAATTTATTTCCGAGTGGCTAAACAGACATCTTATCTAATGGAAAGCCAACACCCGAGTGATTCCCGGAGTTTGCGTATAGAGGTATCTGCGGTTGAAGAATTTGCTGACCAAAGATGTTTCTTGCAAGCTGCATCAGTTGTGCAGGACGATTGCCTTATTTGGGCATAGAAAAGTGTGGCTTGCCCAGGGATTGCTGACGCTATGAAAAATATTCCTGGGTTCTTGAAAACAGAATTTGGTAATGCCATCTTAAGCATGGGAAGGGAAGAAAATTTACAGGGGATCAACTTAAATTTTATATCTTTCATATCCCCCCATTTTAAAAAAGGTTGTCTACCCGGGTGGAGGCTCTCATACATAACATAAAAAAATAAACTACAAAATATTACAATTATACAGAATATAACAGAAGATTACAAAAATATCTGGCAAAGTCCACAATGGTTCCTCCAGATAGCAGGTCCATGCGGTTTCCCTACTATCCTTCATCTTATTTGCTTCGTATGCACTTTACCATAATTACAGTATAAGTTCAAAATATAAGACTGGTATTCAAAATATAAGACGATAACATAAATTCTATGATTACATGACATATTATCTTGATATATTTGATATGAATAAAACACAATATAAATATTTACACTACCTGGAAACTATCTCTTAACACTGTCCACATATTGTATTATTATTAGTTCTCACCTTATATTCTATTAATACTGACATTGTTTATATCACAATCAAATTCACTCTATTATATTTTTAAACTTCCTTGGGTACTCTTATATTCATAACAATTCTCTATTCATGCGAAATTACAATATTATAAATTTTTACATTAATTTCATATCAATATCTCTTCTTTTTCTTCAAATGTCTGTTACATTAATAAAACAACTTCATTACATCAAAATTCGTTTCAATAGCAATACACATTTAATACCTTTAACATACCTTACTTCTTATACACAAATCACATCTCTCTCAAACAACCATGTATCCTCACGTTTGCTGAGGAATGCTTACTATGAAGTTGGAAAGGAGGTTAAAACAAATTCCTCCCGCCACTTCAAAAGAAAATTTTTGTGGATGAACAAATGTAGATAAATGGATTCAGTTTCTCAACTGTAGTTGCTCTCAAAGAAAAACCCAAAGATTCAAAAATAAAAATTTTGCCGAATGAAAAAAAAAAAAATTTCGAGTTGTGTGGCCATCACAACCCGATAATTTTATTAAAAAAAAATAGAAAAATAAAAACAAAACAAGAACAACTCAACTGAGGAAAAGAATGCATCATGACATTAAATTAAATATTATAAAATTCAAAATTCACCTTAATAATTATAAAATTGATTTGTTATATTATTCTGAAAGTGTTACTTCAATTACAGCATAGAATTTAGATACCTGTCAAGTTTTTTAACAATATATAAGATCATAAATTAAACAACTCAAAATAACTTGTTATAACTACTTAATTAAGTAAATGGACATCAGCTTCATATTAGGTAATATTCAAAAACATTGTGTGATTTAACATCGTCACTAGTTTCACTTCAAAATAGTCAAATTCTAAAAGCATTGGTACCTATCATGACATAAGTGACAAACCTGGAGGTGAAAAGGGCCATCCTCTGTGATGTCTAACGTGAAAGATTGTCAGTGATCACGAGGGTGCTGTGATGCAAAGACAGCAAGAGGTTCATCCCTCTGTGGGAGGAACTACCCCTTGTGCTAGCAAAAGGGTTCTCCGGTGTCAACAAAAATAATATAACTCAGATCATCAACACACTTGACAAAATTAGGGGTAACCTGTGACATGTCATGTTAGCCCTAATATTGACAAAATTTTTCTTTAACTTAAGCACATCAACATTCCTTTTAATAAATATTCTTTTAAAATAATTCAGATGGTAATTTGTGGAAGGCAAACTGGCATAAAAAGTTCTCTAAATAAGTATAATTAACTACGAAATTTAGGTAGGTATCTAAATCCATCAAAGTTAGGTTATCTTCATCATGTGTCAACAATCTTCATTACAATATCTGTTATTAACATATCAAAAATATAAAAACACCTATAATACTCAAATGTAATGTAAAAATCCACATCTGTTCCAGAAATTTTTCTCAAAATAATACTACCATTATACAATTGCTTATGAGATCCACATTAATAAATACACACAGAAGTAGCTCAAAAAGAGTGTTTAAACAAGATAGCTTTTTTTTTTTTTTTTTTTTTTTTTTTTTTTTTTTTTTTTTTACAACACACAAAGTTTAACCACATTAAGTGGAGTCAAAGAGGTGTTAGGCACCCAACAAAACAAAAAGGAAACGGATCTCTGACATTCACATTATTATCACCATTATTATTTTCCTTTAAATCAAAAACACATCATAAAATAAAAGAGAAAAAGTATTTGTTTTTAAATGTATGGAATCAAAATTTATCACCCTTCAAATTTCTTTACAATCCTCCAAATAACTTCCTTTCCTTCTCATTATTATTCATGTACTTTTCATAATCATTCAATAATCAACTAAAAACTCTAACCAATATGTGAATTGAAAGAAACATGTAAAACTGCTCATGCTTGTTCAAAACTTATAAATCCTTCTCTTAATTGATAAAATATGTAATATTCCTCACACTTTATTCAATATATTCAAACATATCTCTCTTTATACTTTTTATTCCTATTTATTTATTCTCTATTCTTTCTATTTTGAGAAATTTCTGGAGTGGGAGAACATTTATTAGCAGATGGGTGTGAAAAATCATCCGTGGCTTATTATGGTACCCTAGCAGATATTAGAAGTACTCTCCGTTTATATGACAAACTACGCCTTGAATTTCTACTTTTACACCAGAAAATCTCCTATAGTACTTTTATTCCTGACTAACCTTCAACATAATATAATTACGAGGATTTTCAAAACCATACTTTAATACTTCATTATATGATAAAACAAATTCTTAACTCTTATAATTTCTAAAATATTTTATAAAGATGAGAAAATATTCATGTGGATAATTTAAAGACTCAAATGCAAAAAACATGGAAGAGAAACGAAGAAAGAACATACGTCATACAAAATGAAAGAAAGCAAATTTAACTTTTACGCGACTTATTTTTACAGAGGCTCTGAGAAATTATATTTATTTATCACTCATTATTGAGGCGAGAAAGGAAAAAGGAAAACATTATAAAATTGAAAAACAAGTACAATTCCGTAAACACCCGATTCGTCTGAGCGGTGGATGGCTAAACGATATTTATTGCTGTGGAACATAACCTTCAACTATGTGTATACAATAACGCGCACGGTGGCTCTCGACCCATGTTTATAGTAGGAATGACCTACTTTACTCTGTATTTTACTAGAGATTTAAAACTGCGTTGTGAGAAACAGATACTTAAAAGATCGATCTGCTCTTGGCTAGTTTAAAAAGAATAAAAATAATGTTAAATTTCTGAACAAAAGTATGATTAAATTTACGTTTGTAATTGATTTAGCTAACCCTTTTTAGTATCAACATATTTAAAAACATTAATTATAATTTCACATACATAACTTACACACTTTCATAAAATTTTATCATTATAACTTTAACTTAAGGATAATCAATTAATCATAAAAACAGATATATGAAAAGTTATGCAATTTTATAGACAATTCGTCTTACCTTTAAGAGTCCCAATTTAAATATTTATTTTTTATTTATTTATTTTAATAATTTTTTTCTTTGGCATAACATTTAATTTTATGGAAATATGCCACCAATGGTTACATAACTTCAAATCCAAACGTTCGTAGGGGAAGGAGTGGGAAAAAGTCTGATCCGGAACAAGTTGTTGACGCAGGAGCAAACATTTTTCTTCTGGTTGCAGCACAACATAATTTAGTAGCAGAATTTCACGATTGGCGTAATTCAAAACAAAGTGAGGCGTTGTGGGTAGGTGAAGAAAGCGGAACAATTTTATGCTGTAATAAGTGACACATAGAAAAAGGAGAGCCGCGTAAACAGAGAGTTGAGCACTCATATTGAAAAAAGGATGATCCGTTGAGGTGAAAACGTAGACATCGCATAAATTTCTTGTACGTAATATTACCATTTGAAGATTCTAAAGAAGCTTTTGAAATTCTTGTATGGAATTAAACACTTGAAATCCAGCGGGGTTTGGATTGAAGAAATAGTCCCACATTTCCGGTACACAGCTTGCGAAAGAATATAATTTTTTGTATAGGATTTAATGTCAACAGTTCACAAACCTGCTCATATTCTGCGATGTAATTTTCGATTGGCACTTCATTTGAATAGGGCTTTATAAACACATCTACATCTGAAAATCGGACGTGAGATGGCTCGTTATTTTCACCGGTTAAGTCCACGGTTTGATTCAAATTGGGTTTTTCCCCTTTCTGCATTGCTTCTTCAAAACTAGGTCACCGAACAGCGTAAATCCACTTCTGCTCGCTGCTATTTTCGACGCACGAAATGGCATATGAAGTTTTACGACGGGTGCTGGTAAATTTAATTAAAACTCCGTTTACATATTGAAATTAAAAATTTAAAACTGGTATCCTCACTGCAGAACATCCTGCCGGCTATAAATTCTGTAATGAAATAAGATCAGATTACAGAGCTATTAGAATAAGAAATTTATTTCCGAGTGGCTAAACAGACATCTTATCTAATGGAAAGCCAACACCCGAGTGATTCCCGGAGTTTGCGTATAGAGGTATCTGCGGTTGAAGAATTTGCTGACCAAAGATGTTTCTTGCAAGCTGCATCAGTTGTGCAGGACGATTGCCTTATTTGGGCATAGAAAAGTGTGGCTTGCCCAGGGATTGCTGACGCTATGAAAAATATTCCTGGGTTCTTGAAAACAGAATTTGGTAATGCCATCTTAAGCATGGGAAGGGAAGAAAATTTACAGGGGATCAACTTAAATTTTCTATCTTTCATATATATATATATATATATATATATATATATATATATATATATATATATATATATATATATATATATATATATATATATATATATATATATATGTATATACATATATATATATATATATATATATATATATATATATATATATATATATATATATATATATATATATATATATATATATATATATATATACAGTGGAATCTCGATCTATCGTTTTCCAAGGGACCGATTGAAATGACCGATAAATGCGGGAAAACGATAGATGCGGAAACATAACAAAGCAATATGATCGTTGGGACTGGATAAAATGAACGACACATACGGAAAAACGATGGATTCGAAAACGGTCGATCGAGATTCTACTGTATATATATATATATATATATATACATAAAAAAAAAAAAATATATATATATATATATGTGTGTGTGTGTGTGTGTGTGTGTGTGTGTGTGTGTGTGTGTGGGTGTGTGTGTGTGTGTGTGTGTGTGGGTGTGTGTGTGTGTGTGAGTGTGTGTGTGTTTTGAGTGTGTGTGTGTATTTGAGAAATTCACTATGTAATAGGGGACACATTCCCCAATGTGTTTTGACAGTTCGGGGCACTTTGAAGTAAGGCATTCGTACTGAATTCGTTGGTTACATTCAATGGGAGCCCCGTATAGGTTAACCAACACCTACCCATATTACCACCTCAATTTTAAACTGACACTCCCAGGGGAGACATCTGGGGAGATAGTACCTCCTCTCACCCTCTCTGATCTCTTAAAACGACTTTCCGGTCTACTGATTTAACGTGCCCGTATCCGGCCTAGACACGAATGTATTTAATGGCAACGTCGGGATTCGAAACATATCCAGTTTCAAATCTAACCCGCTCACAATTTTCTATTTTGGACCCACATGTTGAAGTGTTTACTTGTTAAAAAACACATGCTAAGAACATCGAACAAGAATAAGAACTTGGTCTTTGATGCGATAGATGCAATTTTTGCATGAGATACATGTTTATAATTATACAACTGCTGCATGTTTATCTAATCGGGTAGATCAGGTTTAACTCATTATAATTACCTTTAAGAAATTGATGCGAATAAATAAAACCGAGTTCAAGCGATAGAGATAAGTATAGTTTAATTAGACGTGTATAAAACAAAAAAAAATCTTAAAAAATAGATCACATATTTTTACTATTTAATCATGCAAAGAAAAACTGGTAAAAGTTAATTATATCTTAGACATAATTAATTGCTAAATATTATAATAACTATAGTTGATAAATCGATAAAATATTTGTTCCAGACGTCCTCGAGCAACAAAATTGCATTAAAGTATTGAATTTTTTTTCCAGCTAATTAAATTTCTCTTATAAATAACAAGAGGTGAAAAGGTTGGTAAAAGTTTGGTAATGAAGAAATTTCAGCTATATTTTAAAAAAATGTTTCGTACAAGTGGGTTATTGTGGAAATTTTGCAATGGTTTATGACCTTTGACATACATTGTGTATACTTTTACGTATACACAATGTATGTATAGCATCAATATATTGCTAGAACACTAATATCAGTAATAAACAAATTTTTCATGCGGCGTCAAAGAAAGTTTTAATTAAAGTGTTGAAAAATAGTAAAATATTATAGACTACGACACAGAACTAAAAATTTTCATATATTGTACTTTGCACTTCGATCGTAACATGTTCAGATAAGTTATATAATCTAAAAGTAATCATATGATATACACACAGATCTTATATAAAAATTAATGTGAGTAAGTATATATAAATAAATATATATATATATATATATATATATATATATATATATATATATATATATATATATATATATATATATATATATATATATATATATATATATATATATATATATATATATATATATATATATATATATGTATGTATGTACTGTATATTCGTATCAGTGCATCCGATATGTAAAGAAACTGTTAAAGAAAACTCAATTAGAAGGATATTCTCACCATAAAATAAAAATACGAGATACAGGTATCTAAATATACAAAAATGAACACAAAAAATTTCACCTTTTTGTATAAATTATAAAAAATATGACTCATGATTATACTTATGATTATATGATAATTAGATTTAATATTTCAGTAGCTGTATCTTTCACAGGTATTTATACAATATCATATCAGTAGATAATGAATTATATACGGAAAATGAATTTTGTCACGAATTTATGTTTGCGTAAGTTATCGATACTGGTCATAAGAGTAATTATTCTTTAAAAAATGGAGAGGGTTTTATTACTTAAATAAAAAAAGGGATAAAATGTTAAACAAACTTTTTGAGCTACGATTTTTGCATGTCATCTGTTTCAGCCTACAATTTTTTGGCTCTACAAAAAAAATATGTATTTAAGAAGGTAAATATTATCAAAGGTTAATTTTTAAAGAAAAAAATGCTGCGAGGATATAAAAATGGAGTATTGCATAGTTTACTGTGTGTGTTTCTTGAAGATTAATTACTGAGAAATAAGGAAATATTTGTCCGATAATTTTAAAATCAAATGAAGTGAAAAGAACATTTTCAAAATTATTCTAATAATTGAGAGTTTTTAAGAATATATATATACATACATATATATATATATATATATATATATATATATATATATATATATATATATATATATATATACAAGGGTAATTTAAGAATCGTTTTGTAATGGAGTAAGAGAAACTTTAGTTATGAACATAAATTGTATCACAAACCAAAATATGAACATTTTTTCACTTTTCAATATAGTCACCATTAACATTTAAACATTTGTCGTGTCACCAGCTTTTGGATCCCATCATCAAAGAACTCTCGCCTGACCGTTAAATCAGTTAGTAACAGTTTCTTTCAACATGTCATCATTTTCCAAGCCCTTTCCACCAAGAAATTCCTTAAGTTTTGGAAACAGATGAAAGTGTTATGGTCCTAAGTGTATGGTGGATAGATAATCCAGTAATTCCCAATGAAAAGTGTTCAAACTGAAAATTGTCAAAATCGACGACGGGAAATTCTCTCTAGCGGCGTCGATATACTTCACGACAAAGCTCGGCCTCACGTTGCGGCAAGAACAACGACGCAACTGGACAATTTTTGTTGGGAATTACTGGATCATCCACCATACAGACCTGACTTGCCCCATCAGACTTTCATCTGTTTCCAAAACTTAAGGAATTTCTTGGTGGAAAGTACTTGGAAAATGATGACATGTTGAAAGACACTGTTACCAACTGGTTTAACGGTCAGGCGGAGAGTTCCTTGATGATGGGATCGAAAAGCTGGTGACACGACTTGACAAATGTTTAAAAGTTAATGGTGACTATGTTGAAAAGTGAAAAAAATATTCATATTTTGGTTTGTGATACATGTTACGTCCATAACTAAAGTTTCTTTTACTCCATTACAAAACGGTTCTTACTTAAAAAATTAACCTGGTATATATATATATATATATATATATATATATATATATATATATATACATAAACTGAAAAGCTTGAAAAAGTGGTACACCTGCCATGTGGGGGCCCCACGAGTACGCAGGAGTGATCGTGGATACCTGATATTCACTGTACCCTTGTGAAGTAGTCGTGCGCGAAAATCCAAATTGCAGCGCTACCTCGGAGATGCTATGTCCCATCTCTCGTGCACTGACTTTAAAGCCACGTTCAAAGTCACATAAATCGTGATAACCTGCCACATTAATCATGTCATAAATCGTGATAGCTGCAGGAACCAATCTAACAGCTTCGCCAGTCACATGTTTTCTTATATAAGCAGACCGCATCGCGTTACACTGATTGGTTGCATATCTCCATTATTTGCACACACACGCCTGTACCGCATTTTTTGGCTCTTCAGTGTATATATATATATATATATATATATATATATATATATATATATATATATATATATATATGTATTTATTGTATTCATGCATATATATTTTTATTTATTTCTTTAATTTTTGTTTTTTACATTTCATCTCTCTCTATATCTATGTGAGATAAAAAGGGATGGTGTAGTGTTCAAGCACTGTGATTTTATTTCAGAATTTCGTATGCGTATAAATAAAATTTAAGAAAATCAGTAGAGATTAAGGCTTATTAAAGCAGTTTTCTTAAATATTTTGCTGCAGTTTTAATTTTAAAGCCCATTATAAAATCATGATGCCGGGAGTTTTAAGGATCAGGTTATTGTATACTTATTTTCAGCTATTTTATTCAGCTGTGACTCGTTTGTACAGAATTTTTCCGAACTTTATATAACAGATCCAACCATCTGTTACCTCGTCCAACTCGATAAAACATTGAATAGCTGACATAAAGGCTGGAAATTTTAAAACTTTCTCTTATGATTCAGTATTAATTACCTAGCAGAAGACTGTATTTTAATATTATACCTGTGTTCTGAAACACTACCGTCGTTGAACAAGTATGATACTGCATACTCAAATTTTATGTTAATATCTGTGAAATGCTCAAAAAATCTTACAATTTTGACTGCAAAAAACGAGGTACGATAATCTAAAAAAAATAAAGACATAAATTTAATTTCGATATTTTTCCGTTAGTCGTGAGCGAGTGATTAACTTCCAAATATGGTTCAAAAGTCGCATTTTGGGGGTTTATTGTAATTGACTGTAACTCTCGAGATTCCCATGTATCCACAGAAATTTAGCTAAGTACGACTGCAAATGATGGTGTGCCCTTCCTGGATATATTATACACTGCTAAAAACAATTAGGGGAGCACATGGTTTTAACGAAATTACTCAAATACTTACACCGATAAGTAACATAAAATAAATCATCCATAATTTAAAGCCTTGCAGAAAACAGAAGAAGCAAACTTCATATGCAAATCAAAGTTCATGACATCAAATACCAGAAAAAGAACATAAGGGAGAAAATCGGGATGTTGCAGAAACGTCTGTTTCACTACCTTAACTGTGAAATTCGATTGCTCAGTTATTCTTCTTGAGAAAAGGTGACTTGAAAATGTCTTAACAACGTGATTTACTGGAATCCATGGCATGGCGTTATTATAGGCAGACTTGAATCCGGGCAAACACAACGTAGTGTCGCGGACGCTGTTGGAGTCGCCAGAAATGTCGTTGCAAGGCTGTGGAATCTATTCCAAGAAACAGGGAATGTTAGACGTCGACCAGGGCAAGGTCGGCCACGCTCCACTACAGCAACTGATGACCGGTATATACTGTTAACAGCTTGTCGAAACAGAACAGACAATGCTACTCAGCTGCAAAGACAGTTGCTCTTGGCAACAGGACGAAGGGTGTCCATCCAAACAGTACGTAATAGGCTTCATCAGGGAGGTCTCTATGTACGTAGGCCAATGGTCTGCATTCCGTTGACCACACGCCACTGTGCGGCCCGAAGAAGATGGGCTGCTGAACATCGAGATTGGGAGCAACATGATTGGAGCCAAGTGATGTTTACAGACGAGTCCCGATTCAGTCTGGAGTGTGACACCCGACGTGTTTTGGTATGGAGGGAAAGGGGCACTCGAAATAACCCCACATTCGTTTGTGAAAGGTCACAATACAGACGAGCTGGTTTTCTGGTATGGGGTGGAATCAACATAGGTGGACGTACGGACCTGCATATCATTCGGAATGGTACTTTGACGGCCCGAAGGTATGCAGACGAGATACTGAGACCTCATGTCATATCTTACGCTGCAGCCATTGGAGATTCATTTGTTTTCCAGCATGATAATGCCAGTCCGCATACAGCTCGTCTTGTGGAGAACATGCTTGAAGCTGAAACAATACAGCGTATGGAATGGCCAGCGTGCTCTAAAAATAAGATTCGTCGTCAAGTAATTCGTTGTAGTTATATGTTGCCAAATATTTTATGATTTCCAGGGCTTACGCAGGGCATAGGTGAAATTGAAAATCGGTCAGCTCACAATTTTAATGATAAATTAAAGAAATTATGCAATCTTTAGCCTTGCGGAATTGTAGATGGGCATTTTTTTTTCATGGGCACTGCACCATGAAACGGTCAAAAACGATAATTGAGGATAAATCGTTATCGACTTCAAATGCTAAAGCGTTAAGCATGCAGCAGAAACTATGACATATTTACATCTCTTGCTATTTTGTGAGCATCACAAACTTGCTATTTATCAACGGAATTTTTGCAAATTGTTTGAAATCTGCTTTGATTATTTCAAAGTTTCCTCGGATACAACTCGATGTTATTGATTGAATCGTTAAGCATCATGAGTTGACCGTGTGGAACATATCAAACACTGAAAGTTCAACCTCCTACATAGGTGTCCAGTACATATCTTTTTAAAGTAGAATTTTACATTCTACAGTTAAAATAAGTCTTCAAAATAAAATCTGCATGTTCCTAAGATGAGTAGTTAAACGAAAAATTTGTCAACTGTGCGAATCTAGGCTGGATACGAGCACTTTTAAGCCGTAGACCGAAAAGTCCTGCTTTGTTGTCAGAGAGGGTGTGAGAAGATACGATCCAAGTTGTTGTCCCTGGGGGCTCTTGTTCAAAATGTAGTTGACACCGGGCTAAATCAGTATTCGATCCGTCTGGTGTCATTGTAAACCGGAATCAACCCCCTCATCCTGCAAACCTTGTGTGGAATACTTTGGAAAGCTGGTATGCAACAACTTATACAAACTGATCCATTGGTGCAGAAGATATTTAAAAACTAATAATATTTTAATGTCTGAATTTTCAATATACTTATAACAAATAATAAATATTCTGAGAGTGCTATTTTTGATTGCATTATAATCATATGGAGACACTTTTGGTGAAAGGAAAATTATACAAAGATTTATGAATGAATAAATGAAGATTAATATTAGTCGCTCTGAACTCCTGTTAGTAACGTAAATTTAGTTATGCGAACAGAGTACAAGTATCTTAAACATAAAAAAACTGTTTTTCCTGGTCTAAAACGTAAGATAAATAAAGAAAGGTATAGAAAAACGAATTCACTTGAAAACTATGCAGTAAAAATGTAGTAGTTCTGGCAAATAAGTCTTTTTTTGGTCTATGGTGTGATTGTAAATAATTATAAATTTCCCCTTTTGTTTAAAAATGGAGTCTTTTATGCATCAGGCATAGAAAAATAAAAAAAATTCCTTACTAGTAATTTCTTTACAAGTGACATACCATATCCACAAAACAACAACTGTTGATTTGTTTCTTTGTTTCCCTACTATATTCTTACTAAATTTAAAAAATACTCTTTAACACTTTAATTTCTCTTAAAACCTGAAAACATATTGATTTTCATTTTAATTTCTGATGTTTGTGGCATATCACTTTCATCAATCAAAAGAAAATGACCAACAGGACGAAATCTGCTGTAATTAAAGAAAACGTATCACTTTGGTTTTTTTCATGTGCCAAAAACCTTATTATTATTTTAAAACAAAAATAATTGATTTTCTCCGGTACTGGCATCGAAATCCTCCTCACAGTTACGATCCTATGTAGTCTGTCACCCTTTTGACATGAACAATTAACGTTAGTATATATATATATATATATATATATATATATATATATATATATATATATATATATATATATATATATATATATATATATTTTCATTTAATGTAGGTATTGCGATTGCATTGCTCCCATTTTTTCTTTTAACTTGAGCTTTGCGGTTTTAATTGCTGAAGGATACAAAATGAATTTTAACCGTTATGAATTTATCTTGATATGTCCAATATGAAGATATAGATGATCTTTATTTTAACTTAAGCCAAGACATGGAATGTTTAATTAGTGATGTTGGCAACATAATAGTTTTATAGTAACGATTAAACTTTAAGGAGGGTGGTAATATACAGAAGGAATTAAACGAAGAGCACAGTACTAATTAAAAAAAATAATTTCCAACTTGTTCTTATAACTAAAATACAACATTTGTGTAAAGTATTATATTTTCTTGTGCTATAAGAATGCTTTAAATGCTTTTTCAAATAGATACAATATTAATTTCTATAACAGGTAAGTTTAAACCCTTCCTCTTGTTGCATGATATATTTAAAATAAATTTTTTAAATTGGTATGCTTTACTGTATCGCATTTTAAAATGTTATATTTGCTTATATTACGCTTTGATATTCATGACGTTGTTGAAAACATCAATCACTGTTAGAAAACATCTCTGAAATATCTTAGACTGTAGATGTGTTTTAAGCATCTATCATGATTAATGGTATACCATAAAATATTACTCATTCCTGCAAAAATAAATATTATTTATCTTAAATTGTGTTATATCTCTTGAAAAAACTTTTTTTTTTCAAAATATATAATTTATTTCAACATTATCTTTCGATTCTTTACATTTTTATAAAGTATACACGCGTATTAGGTAGAAATAAACCTCATTAATCTAATGATTGTTGAGTTTTTTCAAACTATAAGATCCATCTGTACCACAAAAAAAAAGTGACATTGCTATATTAGAAACTGTAGTTAATTTACGGTCTAAATTATACAACATTTCGTTAGGATTTGATTACTGATATTTTAAAATGTCTATTATGTTAACCATTAAAAATATATATCCGAAATCAAATTTAAGCTACGGCTTTATATGAATAAAAGCAGAGTGATAATTATTTATCCACTTTCACTGAAGATATCATCTATAAAATTCGGATCAACATTAATGTAATAGGACTGTCGATTACTGCAGAAAAAATACAATCAATTTATTTATGAAGGCATAGTAATTAAGAAGTTGGAGGAAGAAAAATGCCCTCGACATGACAGCTAGCAATCTATAACACATTTCAGTGACGTGGATGTTACTCTTCACTGGCAGTCGGAAGAGGTTGTCTACGAATCGATATGCACCTCCTTTTAAAGTAACATTGTGGACGTAATTCTCTCACTTTCTAAAAAAAAGACTGTTTTTTTTTTTAAATTTAGGTGAAAATATTATATTATGTAAGAACAATGCTATATTTCTTATGAATTTAAAGAATGATTTTTTTCTAAAATATTTTTTTTTTTCATTTTTCATACCCAAATATACAAATTCTTGAATTAAATTTGTCAAACATTATATAAACAGGAAATTTATTACCGCTTTAATATATTTTCATTTAATGCTTTATTTTATAGCAAAGGAGGTTCAAAGGAGGTTGATTATTGGTAAGTTATTTATAGCTTAAAATATGAGAGGACATGCCTCTTTTATATTTAAGCATATAACACTTAGGAAATAGGTAAAATAAAATTGAAAATGGGATATTAAAGTAGATGAAATTACGAAAAATGCATTAAAATGATAAAAATGCGTTTTGCTTAGACTCAAATACCTTTGTACTACAACATATTCCTATCTAAGCTATGCAGATATCACTGTTATTATAAGGTTCTTTAATTATTATTATCATTTCCACTATTATTACACTAATAGAAACTATAATTAAGGAAAAATTAGCATCGCCAGCTTATCTGGTATTTTATGTTCCACATTTTTTTATGAGTTAGGATATGGTTGTCTAGTACGCTAGAGGCGTCACAGTTAAAAATTTAGGATTTTAGGACTATTGGTAGAAAGTCCATGAACATAAAATAAAATATATAAAGTACTTTTTAGTATCCATATTTAGAGTAGCATTAAGGGCAGTATTTTTTAATAAAAAAGAGCGTTTAAAATGCAGGCTCATTTACGTATTTTTCAAAAACTTAAACTTTCCTTGTCCGGAAGAAGGTCTTTACTAAAGCCTCAATTAAGCTAAATTATAAGGTCAAGGCATAATTATTCTCACTTTCTGATCCTTATTCAAAACAAAATAGCTAAAAGTGGAGAGCAGGGTGAATAAAACAGTATACTAGAGACGTGTGAGCTCTCCTTAATAACCCATATATTTCGAACGCAGTTTGTCCTGAAAATATTCCCACATCCCCGATGATGTTGCCTAATTTATCATGGGAACAACAACATAAGTGTACCGTGACTATTCTTTATGAGGGTACATGCATCGAAAGTCCTTGTCTTTGTCGAGACTCCAACCCTACGCTAACCAATACAAGGCTTTAAGAAAATGTTTTCACCAAGGCAATAACACTAAATACATATTTAATGATATTCAGCTATTTTCTCATCAGCAATTTTATATCTTCAGAACTCTATGACATTACATAATGTTTGTCTTGCAACGATAAAATATTTTATGTTATATATAAAGGGTTACAAAACAAAAGTATCATGCTTATATAGCATACGCTTAGTTAGAAGAGTCCGAGGCTGATTCTAGCTATGGCAGCATTAATTAGCCAACTGCTAAAAACCATTTTCAGTCAATGTCTCGATAAATATGTCTCCTAAATAGGTACAAAAATTTTATATCTAAAGTCTCTCACAATAATTGAATAGGAGTGTTACATGTTGTGTATCAATCTTCTCATCATTATTTAAAATTCTCATTTTTTTTAAAATGACACCTAGTTAAAGAACGGTTAGTTTCACTGTATCTTTGCTTTCTTTAAATATTTTGTTACAGAAGGTAGGAGAATGAACTGTATGTGTGAGAAAATAGTTTTTAAAGGGCCCAAAATTTCAATTTTATCTTTTTGATGAAATTTCTTTTTTCACCCCTGATTGTAAGCATCTACTGTCTTATTTTCATGATTAGCAGACATTTTGTCATTCCTATTGATGCACAGTTGGACTTAAAAAAGCGTTCTATGTAAATTTAACCCTTCAGTGGGAGCACCAATTTTTGGAACACCAGCAGGCGAGCGTGGCACAAAGTGCAACGTCTCTTTCAACCTTGATTATTTCTTTAGTAATAAACTTTTTTTTCAAATTGAAGATAATAATTCTGCGTTTTATGACAAGATATAAAATGTTGATAATATTGAGATACATTTATAATTAAAGGCCAAAGAATGCAGATATAATTGCCCTATTTCAAAACTGTCCGGTTTATTGTATCTAAGGACAACTTGCGAATTGATTCCGATTATTTCCAAAAACCTAAAAAAAACAATGAGATTGTCCATCTTCGTGATATGCGGGATACCCTGTAATATTTACACATTCGATCGACTACAACAACTCCTGCTTTTGTCGTATTGTAATCCGGTATAATCGCTGGTTTACCACGGTTAAATCACGACTAACAATGAATGGAAGGGAATAAAAAGGTCAGAAAATGAGACCTGCGTTAGAAAGGGTGTAGATATAAATAGAAACTGCTTACAACATTCAAACCTTACATGTAAAAACAAACCATTCAAAATTACGAAAATATTGCACTTTGTACACGAACGCTCCCGCTGAAGGGTTAAAGGGGATGCTACAGTTTTTGTTTCAAAATAACATAAAACAATCAATACCAAACAAATTCTGAGTATGTGTAAAGCGCTACAATAAATATTGTGAAACTATGCAATCGATTTCTTTAATTACTTTAATCTATTGTTATTTATATTGAATAAATGTTTATTACAGTACTAATTACATCTTACTTTATTCATTCCGGGCAGGGTTCTATCGGAAAACGGTCTTTAAATTGTATTACCCCCTTTCATTCTGTGAAACGTTATTGTTGTTTAGTATTGGTGTTATTCGGATATCGAAAATGCAATTTACTAATTCAATTAATTAACAACTATGATATAATTCTCTTCTGTTTTTTTATGAAATGGGAGCGTTTTATATGACCATGTCCATGTAAAATCTTAATTAAAATATTTATGGTATTTTATGGTACACGGGGTTATTTGATTTTATATTTTTGTGAAAAATGCCGGGATAAACTTATTAACTGTTGAGTGAAACATTATGAGACAAAATGGTTATTTCCTATAAAAATAGTTTTGCAAAACATTTTATAAATATAAAGCATGATTTTTTTCCTTTTCTCTGAAAATTTTATTTCTCCATTATAGGAATGACCTTTAGGAGTCGCAAGGGATATTGAATCTAAGTTTGGAGAGAAAGTTTGTTCATGAATAGAAGTTGTTGTTCTTTAAAAATATATATTTCTTCTCCAAATTAACACTGCCTGAAGCAAATGCATTTTAAGAATGTTAATTTTCTTAGTCAACGTTATAGGATTCTTTAATCGGAGTGATAAAAAGCTCTCATCTCAAAAAATTTCTAAGAGCTTTTCTGAAAACTGTTTTCACGCATTTATCCTTTCAACTTCTAACATTTTTGATTCGTTTACATTAAAAACAAACGAATCAAAAGTATTGCATGAAAAGATACTTGTTGTATGGTATTATAATATTTCTTTCTCTTTTTTGATTTTCCACGAATTTACTAATTAGAATAAATGAATAAATATTTTATTCTTTCTTACAATCTACGCAATAATTTAAATATTTGTAAGCATATATTTGCTTATGTTAGGTACTCATTTTGCTGTGAAAAGAAATCTAATTAAAGATTTTAAAGATATTTAGACAAATTAAAATTTTATCACTGTTTTTCTAGAGAAATAAATTGTAGGCAATTTTGGGAAATGGTATTTCGTTCAATGCTTTCTCCCAAAACTCTGTTCTCATGCATTATTCCTTTCAGCACCTAACACTTTTGATTCGTTTACATTAGATATAAACGAAGAAAATGTATTATATTTTAATATCTTTACATCTTGTTATAATAATTTTTACGATTTTACTAATTGCATTAAGATATAAAAGAATTCTTTTCAGACAATTTATTGATTATTTGAATATATGTAAGCGTATAATTGCCAATTTTAGGAGGTTATCCCTAGAAAGTAAAAAAGAAATAAACATTGTAAAGATTATCTAAAAATATTAAAATTTGGTCCCTCAATTTATCACGGGAAAAAATGTCAGCAATGATGCACTCAAACTGCATTTTCTACAACCTTGCGCACTACAGAATCCTTTTACCCATACACTCCAGTCTATTTTAAATTTACAACTTATTAAAGTTACTGAAATGCATTTTTGACAGATTGATCGTCATCCCAGTGTGGTTTATAACCGACCGTAATACTCAATTTTTCACAATATTCCGACATAAAATGTAAACTAATTGATTGGTTAAACATCTTGTTTATTACAATTGATGAGTTATAACTGAAATTAATACAATACTAAATAAAGATATAATGAGAATGAAAGAAATTTTTCTTAAATTGTTTAAGTAAATTTTATATTGTTTAAACGAAATTAAAAGTTTTTCTTAGGGTGATTTATATAAATTAGAAAACAGCTTCGAATCATAAAGCCTGAAATTTGTTGGGGGAGCTTCCCTATTAAAAAACGCACACGCACACGTACATATATATATACAGAGGCTGTTCGCATATTTTTTAGACAATTTTGGTAAGCGGTAATAAAATATGGTTTGCTGCAAAAGAAATAATTGCAATTCTACTATGTTTTTAAAAGTCAAAATTATCGTCTGCGGCTTGAAAGTTTTGATTTTATTCAAAATGGCGTTTTTAACAAAGCAGTGGTTCGAAGGCTACACATTTATGCTCTTTCCGAAGAGAAATATGCATACTCCGTTATCCAAAAACGATGGGAGAGTCATGGTTTTTGTTCTATCTAAAGCGTTGATAGGTAATATCGTCAACAAGAAAGGAAAAAAACGTCAAATTGGAGCCTCAAGTGGGACAAAAATTCCAAACATGTATCCAAGGAAAAAACGGACATCTTCGACTATTGTAAAGGTACGTTGTTTAATGTTAAAAGAAAATCCCCCTAGTCAAAGGACAGTTGCAAAATCATTAAAATGCTCGGTGTCCGCTGTAAACAAAATGATAAACGTTGATTTAAATCTTAAGAAAGCAAAAAACGCAATGTGCATCGTCTTTTTCCAAATCATATCGCTGAACGCAGGACACACTGCAGAATTATATATGAGAAACACTTATCCAAAGAAAAATGGAAAATAATTGTAACAATAGATGAATCATGGGTGTATTTAAATGATTGCAACAAAAAAAGGAGCCATTTATTATCATAAAAGGGGAGAAAAAAATTTAAGTACATGGTTCAAAGAATCGAAAGAAAATTTTTCTATGGGATTCATGATTGTTGCTGGTTTTTCTTATAATGGCAAGTTAAAAATAAAGAGAGTGGAAAAAATGTCAAGATTAACTCCAAATACTATCAGGAACATATTTTATCGCCAATTTTTCTGAATGAAATACCATCGCTTTACCCACAGTGCCACCAATCTATGAGACTCCATCAGGACAAAGCTAGCAGTCACACATCAAAATCCACTGTAAATTTCCTAAAAGAAATGGAACAAAAAACTGGTATCAAGGCCATACCCTTCACTGATATCCCTACTAAATCTCCCGATGTATCACCTATGGATTTTTGTGCTTTTGGACTTTTAAAATCTGCATTATCCAAACGTCGTCCCAAAACCCTTACAGGACTCTGGAAAGCTGTTCAGGAGGAATGGGACAGAATACCTCTTCTGACACTTCAAAAGGCATTATTATCCTGGAAATTGCGGTGTCGAAAGATAGTTCAGAATATCGGATGTCAAATAGAACATTTAAAACACAAGAACTTTATGTAATTTAGTTTTGTGAATACAATATACATCGTCTAAAAAATGTGTGAACAGCCTCTGTATATATATATATATATATATATATATATATATATATATATATATATATATATATTATTTATTTATTTCCTTTTAGAGAACGACAAAGAAAATATAGATTGCATAGTTAAAATAAGGGTGTATTCTACTTTGTGCATGGGTTAATGTATGATGATCGAAACTTTCTTTTTCATTATATTAAGCCTATAGACTCAAAACAAAGAATAATGAAAAAAAACTTCTTTTTATTAGCAACTTAATTCTAGACATCACAGTCACTTAGGATGATTATGACTTCTATAACGTTTCTCTTTTATGCTGTTACTACCTTTTTATTATCAGAGTTTCGTATGTGTGTAAGAGTTTCACCTGAAACGACTACAAATACATAGCAAATTACAACACTTACATGACCTAATGTAAGAATTATTGGTAGTTTTCTTTGCCCCACTGCAAAGCTAACTGCTTTACTTCCGTAATGTTTGGTGAATAGATGCATAAATATTCACATGGTGAATCTATCAGGATAGAGTAATTCTTTTTAGAGTTTTTTTCTACTACATTTTCGATTACTGAAAGTATAGTAGCGCCTTTACTCAAATAAAATTGTTTTTTAAAGTATGTCAAGACCAATAAATAATATTATAATTGTGGAAAAAGTGATGGAATAAAGGATGTTTGACTTTATAAATTTATACGAAAATCTCACAAGTAATATTTCATGGGGAAGAGATATTAGATTTTTGTTAAATACTATACATCATTTCACTGACGTTTTTAAGTTTTCTTACGTAAGAAGTGGAAGTTTCCCTCTTAGAGTACCGCTTTAAAGTTTCTTTCGAGTGGTATCAATTTTGATGGCATATTAAAGGCTTTTAAATGTAAGGTATGTTGGATTAACTAGGCCATAGATTTTCAACTATTTAAAAACTATACTTTTAACACATAAAAATTATACTAACATATATAATTTTAAAAAATCTTTACACTACATGTATTTGAGTAAGTCTAAAAGAGTCTATTTAAGCTATGATATTGATTTTTATTATATATATATATATATATATATATATATATATATATATATATATATATATATATATATACATATATACATAGGCTGTTCGCACATTTTTTAGACGATTTTGGTAAGCGGTAATAAAAAATCGTTAACTGCAAAAGAAATAATTGCAATTGTACTATGTTTTTAAAAGTCAAAATTATCGTCTGCGGCTTGAAAGTTTTGTTTTTATTCAAAATGGCATTATTAACAAAGCAGTGGTTCGAAGGCTACATTTATGCTCTTTCCGAAGAGAAATATGCATACTCCGTTATCCAAAAACAATGTGAGAGTCATGGTTTTGTGATATCTAAAGCGTCGATAGGTAATATCGTCAACAAGAAAGGAAAAAAACGTCAAATTGGAGCCTCAAGTGGAACAAAAATTCCAAACAAGTATCAAGGAAAAAACGGACATCTTCGACTATTGCAA
The DNA here is from genome assembly GCA_907164885.2 of Dolomedes plantarius. Classification (NCBI taxonomy): domain Eukaryota; kingdom Metazoa; phylum Arthropoda; class Arachnida; order Araneae; family Dolomedidae; genus Dolomedes; species Dolomedes plantarius. Next base: position 49,465,159 of record OU015497.1, on the reverse strand, counting down.
AGGTACGTTGTTTAATGTTAAAAGAAAATCCCCCTAGTCAAAGGACAGTTGCAAAATCATTAAAATGCTCGGTGTCCACTGTAAACAAAATGATAAACGTTGATTTAAATCTTAAAAAAGCGAAAAAACTGAATGTGCATCGTCTTCTTCCAAATCATATCGCTGAACGCAGGACACACTGCAGAATTCTATATGAGAAACACTTATCCAAAGAAAAATGGAACACAATTGTCACAATAGATAAATCATGGATGTATTTAAATGATTGAACAAAAAAAAAGCCATTTATTATCATAAAAGGGGAGAAAAAAATTTAAGTACATGGTTCAAAGAATCGAAAAAAATTTTTCTAAGGGATTCATGATTGTTGCTGGTTTTTCTTATAATGGAAAGTTAAAAATAAAGAGAGTGGAAAAAATGTCAAGATTAACTCCAAATACTATCAGGAACATATTTTATCGCCAATTTTTCTGAATGAAATACCATCGCTTTACCCACAGTGCCCTCAATCTGTGAGACTCCATCAGGACAAAGCTAGCAGTCACACATCAAAATGCACTGTAAATTTCCTAAAAGAAATGGAACAAAAAACTGGTATCAAGGCCATACCCTTCACTGATATCCTTACTAAATCTCCCGATGTATCACCTATGGATTTTTGTGCTTTCGAACTTTTAAAATCTGCATTATCCAAACGTCGTCCCAAAACCCTTACAGGACTCTGGAAAGCTGTTCAGGAGGAATGGGATAGAATACCTCTTCTGACACTTCAAAAGGCATTATTATCCTGGAAATTGCGGTGTCGAAAGATAGTTCAGAATAAGGGATGTGAAATAGAACATTTAAAACACAAGAATTTTATGTAATTTAGTTTTGTGAATACAATATACATCGTCTAAAAAATGTATGAACAGCCTCTGTATATATATTGTATATACTTTTAAATACAGGTGGGCCTAGTTCCCCTGATAAATGGGGTAAGTGGACCACTCAGGTATATTTCTCATAAGAAACAGAATCCGTGACTGAGTAACTTGGTCCAATGTTTGTATATCTAGAAAAAGAAAGAAATTCCTATTTCCAGTAAAAAATAATTTTTCAAAGAAATTACGAATGTTGTAAGATAGATTGTTGTAAGATAGACCAGTGTTACCACAACAGAGTGGAATTTTCACCTAATATGTAAAGGAAAAAATCTGCGAGGGGATGGCAAACTTACCCCATGGGCCCAGTTACACTAACATACCTTATTTATATATCATAACAAATTTTGTATCAGGTTATCTATCCTTGCATTCATTATCCTTTGCTTTCCAGCATATATATTGTTCCTATCGTTGTTAAATACAAGCATTTTAAACTCGGCAATGAAAAGTTATAAAGATTATAAGATTATAGTTTATAACAACTAAATCTTTCGAGAATATATATGAAGCATAGTAAATGCATACTCTCTTGAAGACAGATATTTCACAGATGTGTTGGTGAAAAAAAATAATTTTCATTCTTTACTTGCTATATTACTGTTAAATACATAAGTTTAAATCTCAAAATATTTGGTATGATATGCAAATTTCACACTATGCAGTGTTCTACACGCTTAGATTTAACTTTATAAAAAGGGTTTAGATATATATGCATGTTTATCACGGATAGTGCAACGTGGAGCTCTACTATCTTACTAGATATCACTAGAAGCTTAAACAACAAAATTCAAAATCGAGAGCTATGGGAAAAAATTATGATCTTGTTAAGCACAGTAATTAGTTTTTGACAGTAATAAGCTTAAAAATAAGGATTATACAAAGATTATTTAATATTTCAAATGGCAGAATATATTCGTGTATCACAAAATGATCCAAAAAGTCACAAATCTAGTAGATTGGAAGGAATGATACGGTTTTGATCTAAGTACTCATTGAAATCACGAAACAATAAATGCTGACAAATTTTCGTGCTTGCATTATTTGACATGCCTGACATTGCTTCTATTTGGAATTTTCTGTAATATAAATCCTGATTAATAGGGTGGGTCGAAAAAAATAAATATTTTTTTTTTCGGAACGCTTTAGTGCCGAAAAGTTGCCTATTCTAATAAGAAGAGTAACGGCATGAACAAAATGAAAATCGGTTAACATCTTCCGTTCGCGCATTGTACTTGAATTTTAAGAAAAATTGCAAAAATCACGATATTTTTGTAATTTCTTCTGTTAGTTAAAACTTTTAATATAAACACGCTTTAGATTTTTATACTTGTTTCATGGGTTAAATAACCTAAATAAATTAAATTCTGATCAATAATCTAATTTTTTCCGTTCGCACAACGTTTCAGAAAAAACAGAAATTTATCAATATTTCGCAATTTTCACTGTGCTACTCTTCGTTCGTTTTGCTAGAACAAAACGAACCAGAACTCACTTGAAATAGGTTGAACTGGTGTGAACTCAACTGAAGTCAATTCACATCTCCTGAGGAAAGTTGGGTCTTTTCTTTGACGGATGTAAAGATGATACTTTGTTTGTCAAAAATTGAATTCCAAGCTATTTCGCAGGAATGTGAAAGAAGAACACTATTCTCTTATCCAGGAACATGGATGAACTTATATTGGACAAGTATCTTCTTCCTCGAGTTCATAAAATGATATAACTCAAAGCATTATTTCTCGTTTGTCTGAACTATCAATATCACTAAAAAAACTAGAAGTAGTAGGGTGTGATGGCAATGTAATCAACACTGGAGGGGAAAACGGTGTCATCCACCGACTAGAAAATCATGTAGGACGCCCACTACAGCGGAGCATATGCCTCCTGCATTTTAATGAGCTTCCTTTTCGCCACATTTTCCAACATATTGATGGTCAAACTACAGGACATAATTATTTTAGTGAGCCAATCGGGTAGAAGCTAACTTGGAAAAACTCCCTGTGGTTTATTATGAACCCATAGATTGTTCGATTCCTGATACAGATAAGAATTTTTTTAGCAAAGACCAACAGCATTTTTTGGACATTTGAAATGCAATCACCTTGGACATTGTCCAGAATACTTGGAAAATAGAGACCCTGGTCCTTTGTCCCATTCCAGATGACTAACTGAGACCAAATGAGTCCTTAGGTTATATATAAGTTCATCAGATCCTTCCGGAAACTTAAAAGAAATATTTGGCTTCATCTTTAAATCATATATGCCTATGTGGTTTGCCATAAAAAAGAGCAAATAATTTACTGGCGGACCAAAACATGTCTTTCAAAGAATCCAAAATATCACGGTATTTATCCGACGAATTACTTCAAGTTGTCGATCCAGTAATCCAACAAAATGCATTCTTTGCGCACCCAGAAAATGTTGTATTGGCAATATAACTGTGGATGAAAGAGAACATATTCGGGAGCTTGGATACAGAGGGATCTTAAAAGCAAGACAAATCGTCCCAAAGAAGAAGACTGTTAGAAATTTCGTACCACCGAAGATAAACTTTCAAGCTTCCGGTAACATTGAAATTATTAATTGGAATTCTTGTGTGGTGTAACCTCCCCCATTGGTACGGAACCTAAGTGAAGATAATATATTAAATCATTCATAAATTCTGACACTACGCCCATCAGAGAAATAATAAAGTTTCCCTGTCACACCCAGGCTGGGGAGAGGTGCGTCAAAATTGTGACAGAGGCCTTGAATAAAGTATTTGGACATGAAGCTAGAGATGGCTATTTCCGAGAAACACTGAATTCTAGATGGGTTATGCCTCATTTAAAAAAAATATTAGACTTTAAATTTGTATAGATATAAAAAAGAAAAAGTAAAAAACAGAGTAAGCCAAAGAATCCTACTCTATGGAAAATCTTTGTAAATAAATGAAAATATAATTTAAATATCACACCCAACAATTGGATGGTTGGTTGGGTAGGGTGTGGTTGGAACTCGATGTGCAACCATCTTCACGTGGTGAGTTCTGGGTCGTTTTGTTCTAGCAAATCGAGCGAAGAGTTGCACAGTGAAAATTGCGAAAACTTTTTTAAATTTCTGTTTTTTCATAGACGTTGCACGAACGGAAAAAATTATTTTTGATCAGAAATTAATTTATTTAGGCCATTTAAACCATAAAAAAGCATAAAAAACTAAAGCGGGTTTATTTTAAAAGTTTTCACTAAAAGAAAAAAAAAATGACAAAAATATCGTGATTTTTGCTATTTTTCATAAACTTCAAGTACGACGCGCGAACGGAAGATGTTAACCGATTTTAATTTTTTCATGCCGTTTTTCTTCTTATAACAATAGGCAACTTTTCGGCACTAAAGCGTTCCGAAAAAAAAAATTTATTTTTTTCGACCCACCCTACTGATTATCATTGTTTGCAAAAATATACATCGCCAACATCCCAGGAAGATTCGGACCAAGGTAGGAAGATTCGGCCCAGTATAATCAATGATTATGCTGAAGGTAAAATAATTCCAAATACTGAACTTCTCTAAATTTTTACTGGTGACAGATAAAAGTGCAGTAGCCCACTTCGGAGAGAACCATCATCGATCACGAATTGGGTTACATAATTTAGAAGGTCAAGACATAAATTAGAAGATGACAAAATATATAAAACCCGCCCAACAAAGGATATTTATAATGTAGTATATATATATATATATATATATATATATATATATATATATATATATATATATATATATATATATATATATATATATATATATATATATATATATATATATATATATATATATATATATATATATATATATATATATATATATATATATATATATATATATATATATATATATAAAGCCGGTGTTAGACCTAAGTTTCACCCTTATACTGTTAAAAATTCAGAGGAGTTTTGTATTTGAAATTCCTTTTCCCCTAACGTACTTATTGAATATGCATTGGATAAGGAGGCCGTAACAGCAGAGAAATCGACAAGTCCAATGCTACCTAGAAATAGGGAGAGGGTATATTTTTGCAAATACCCTCAGCCAGCAGAGCGGATCTAAGCACTTTGATAACATTGTATGCTTCTATCATAATGCGAATTATATAAAATAGACAGATGTTTTGTACAGTTGCATCTCAGACATGTTTCCGTATCATATGAGTCAAAATCATTCTGTAGACAAGTTTTAGCTTAGACTGCATACCGAGAATTAAGGAACTGTAAAATGATACATTTGCACTGGAAATAATTTATTTTTACAGTTTGGGACTTAGCATTATTGACTACATTATAAATATCCTTTGTTGTTGGAAAAATACCAAAATGTAATTAATATACTGCTTTTATATACGCAGAAAGTGAAACATTTGTATTATGAAACATTACACATGTTCAAAGTACGCAGCTCAACTTCGTTATTTATGGAAATACACTACATGAATTGATAATATATATATGTATATATATATATATATATATATATATATATATATATATATATATATATATATATACACTTTTCAAGAGTAAACTAATGTGGTCTAAATATAAGTATATAAAAGCGAAAAGGATCTTACATGTAAGATTAAAGCATAAAAGATAAGTTTCTTCCAACAAGATATCCTCCACTATCAATAAAACATTTCTAAGCTCCCAAACACATTTGGTGTTGTGTTAGCACTGTAATTAATGAAGACCGATTTAGCGAGCGTCTCCGATTAGCCGATAAATTTCATTAAGAACTACAAAAAATAAACTAAGATCGGCATTGGCTTTTTCAAAGGAGTCACTAAATAATGAAGAACTTAATACTTTAAAGTTTATTTTCTGAAATGAAACATTTTTACAAAAGAAATACAACATACATAAATGAAACTTTTAAGAAGCAAGAAAAATATTTACTTTCTACAAATACTGATATGTTCTTTTTTTTTAAAATTTTGTCTTTATACAATACATTTTTCCCAATAATGTTGTTTATCGATATTTCAGTTGTGTTAGTTACAGCTGTCTGAATGGTTTAACGTTTTTTGTGATAAATCTGTGATATCTGGCTGCATGATTTTTGATCTTTTGTATTTTATAATAAATGTTAGTTAAAAAAAATTCAGGTGGGCTGTTAGTAATGAGTGAGCTTCTTATGGGATTAGTAGGAGCTAACAACTGTTAACAAGATCTGTTATGTAAATATGTTGAGTTTAAAGTATTAAGGGTGGACAAAAGAGAATAATAATATTTGTGTTAGTCCTTTCGATGTGAAAGTCACGTATACCTGACAGCTGCTACTCGGGTTTTCTCCCGGCTGTCACGGGAATAGACTTCTGCTACCGACTCTCAAGTATATGTAACACTGGATCAGAAAGTTCTATTAGTTAATTTTGGGTGCACTAGATGCCATCCTATGTCCATGAAATTCGGAATACACATAGTTGTGACCTTGTTTTTGAAATAGAGAGGGATATGACTGAAATGCTGGCGGTATTTTTTTGTAAACAAATGGAGAGAGCTTCTTATTGGGGCTGGCTGTCAGCGGTTAGGGCATTTAAACTTTGCACGTGTTCGTTATTTACGAGTAATTTTGTTTTTGATTTGGTGTGGGATTATAAGCGTTGGATATATGGGTTCGCCGTTTAGTTTTGAGTCAGACCCTGACGCTGAGAGATTTCTGATTTACACGGATAGTTAAGTAAATACTGTAAAAATATTTTAGTCTGTAAAAAAAAATTGTTAATAGTGAAATTATAAATGAATGTGTATGTAACCCATATAGTGTTTAAATACATAGATTTGTTCGAAAATGTTAGTATTTTGGAATTTTTCCGTAAAATTATGCTTAGTGCTTAAAAGACATCCGGCCTGGAAGGAGCTCTCACGGGACCTCCGGACTCAGCGGAATGCGCGTGATTGCAACAGCCGTCGTGAAAGGGTTGGAGGCAGTGGTTAAATACATGTGGGTTTGCGTCAGTGGCTGAAAACTGCTTAGTCCCGTGTCTAGTTTGAATATGTGCACGTTAAATCCTTAAACCGAAAAGTCTTTCTCTGAGGTCAGAGAAGGCTACGATCCCCCCAGATCCCGCCCGTGGTGATTCTCGGTCAAAATTGTCGTGGTACCTGTCAAAATCGGACTCAGACACTTGTGGTGCCATTACAAACCGGAGTCTCGACCGTCGACCTTCTAGCATATATGTCTCTGGTCTGGAATTAGAAACAACAACAACAAACAACTTAGTGTGTCACGAAGCAAAGCTATTACTGTATAAGCGAAATGTGCCGGTCTGTTGTTTATAAGGGGACTACAAACGGTCATGTCATGGATTTGTTCAAACTGGACAAATGAATGGCTGTTCGATTTTTAACGGTAGAAGGTGACAGTGCAGCCGAATGTTTTCGTGGCTTGAAGGATGTGTATGGGAAAGAGTGTCTGTCACCATGCACAGTGTTCAGGTGATTGAGTGAATTAAGAAAAACACGTGCGAATACGGAGGACCTAGGAAACAAGCTTAGCTTTCACCATGAAATCGATTGTATCTCCATGGAATCGATTCAAATTAGTAAAAGTTTCTTCTACTTATTGTTTTCATGAATTAAGTAACAACTCGTACCTACGTTTCTGTTTATAAAATGTTTCTTATTATAAAGGTATTTTTACTGTCGATTTAATGAATGTCTGTGGAAGCAAAAAAATATTATGCTAATCAAAATGTTTTAGCTTTTTCTTCTTATTGTCTTATTTTACACGATGTAAGACAGCTTATATATCCCACATGCAATAAAAATTAAAAAACTAACAACAAAAAATATTCAATACATATAATTTTTAAACGTTATCATTATTCTTACTGTTATTATTTAACTTTTTCTATTTTTTTAAATTTATAATGAAACATTTTTTTTTCGAAATTTTCTTTTAGAAAATGTTTCTTGAATAATATATTTCTGTTTCATTTCAACTGATAGTCTAGAAATGTGAACTGGAATTTGTATTATTCCATGTTACCTGTTAAGTATTAGTTTCCTTTAAATTAATAGATGACTAATATAAGTAAGGATAACAATTATGGCAGAGAGTAATGGAGATAATTTTTCTTTGAAAACATCATTTTACACCCTAATGTTTTGGTTTATGTGTTAGTAAAACAATGCATTCTCCCCACGACGATAAAAACTCATATGTATGTCATTATAATAGCCGTTTATTCGTGTTTTTCTTAAATAAAAGAAGAAAATACATTGGTGTGCAAAATTTAAGGATGAAATGGAAAAATTAACATAACAATGGCAATATTAGGTGCAACAATCAAGACATACCATGCATATATACAACAAATAAGACATACATATGCATAGATTCAAGTGCACTAAGAATTACCTAAGCACTAAGAATTCCCTCGTATGTGCACAAACACGCAGAGACCTTTGTCGGTGTTGTAAGAGCATAAAGTGTGAGTACAGTCTATGTAGAGTATTCGAGTGGATAATAGTGAACAGTACATACCGTTGGTAAAACCGCTGAATGGATTCTTCGGTGTGACATGAGCGCCTGCAGCTAAGTTGTGACAGGACTGTTTCTTTCTTTTGTGGATGTGTTTTGAATTTTCAAATTTTACGTATTCATGAATTTTGATTTCAAATAAAAAGTCTGAAATTGTGTGTTTTGCCACATGAGATATTTCCTGGGCTTAAATTCTCCTCAGAGTTTGCGGACTCCCTGAAATTTCTTCTCGGACCCCAAGGGGTCCATGGACTAGTGGTTAGAGACCATGCAATTCCTTTTAGGCAATTCCTTGTGCACATGCTTCTAGGCAGTGTCCTGATTGCTCTTTTGTTCCGTCCTGCCGGATATTTCCGATGTTAATTTCTCAATTTCGTCCTTGACTTTTGCACACCACTGTAATTAGATGCGACACTACTGTGAAGCGATTCTATAAAATTGGAAGGGTTGTCAGTTTGTATTGAGGCTCTATAAAATCCACTATTTCGAAACACCGATTAAAAATGTCGGCCAAAAAGAATGCAAAATGGACTGAAGATTAGAGAAAAACTCGAAAACTGAGTTAAGTTAGTTGTTCTTCCGTAGCTTTTTTTTACCGTTCAGATATTCTTTCTTTTTAAAAGCATGTTTTTTTTAATCTATTTTTGATGCTGTTGTTAAAGAACCATCAAGTTCGACGACATTAGAATCCAAAGGAAATCGCAGCTAAATGAAAACTTCTTATTGTCACAGTGAGTAGTACAAATATTTCTTCTGTAATTCACATAGCTTTAGATATCCTCTGGACGAATGTATCTATCGACGAATATTAAACCTATTCGGTATACTTTTTTGAGACAGTCATAAAATACATTGGACTTATGGATATAACTTTACAAGGCCGATGCAAAAACAATCCAAGGAATTTCACACTTATCAAATCTAATCAAAAAAGAAAGTGTTCATGTGGAAGTAATTTACTCGCTGAAACCAAGAATAATTATTATTGTTTTATAAGCAACCCTTGTCCTGTGATTTATATGGAAACAAGCATAAGATGTTTTTCGCAAACGATATTTTTCATTGTTCAACAATTTACACAGTCATTATGTACCAATAGCCTGAGTTAATATCCCCTTATTTATTTTACCGTAGTTTCATGGGAACGTATATACCCACAAATACATATATTTTGCCCTGTTAATATAACTTAGGGTAAGTATGCAAAATATGAGAACCCTTTTGATTTTCATATATAACTGGGAAAGTAAGTGAGGGATTATAGTACCAACTTGATATCCTTTTAATGTATATGTTTTACTACGTATAACAATGACAGAAAATGAAAATAGCCTTACAGTTTTCTTGTATGAAATTATAAACACAAGTGTACCATTTTGGGGGGTTCTGTAAAAAATAGTCCCAATATGAGACCCCCATTCTACACCTCTAATAATGAAATAGACTTGCTGAAAAGTTCGTAAAAAACAAAACTGTACACAATAATTAGATAAAGTTACCTATATGCACTAATAGGTGAAAAAGAACAGTGACATTTTAAACAAAGTAGTTGGTTTACACTAGAGGTTTTGTTTAATTTTTGTTTTTAGATTCAAACTTTTAACATTGTTTATAAATAAAAAGCTCGTCAGCTCCACAATATTCATGGGCCCACCTGAAACACCTTTTACACTGACGCCACTGCTTTCCCCGTTTGTCTTCTGAAAATAAACAACCACAAAAAAGCATTCATTGTCGTTTTCATCAATGCTATCATCACTGATGTCCTGGAGAGAAAGTTTTTTAACATCTTCAAATGAGCTGACACCCTCATAGCTATAGTTAGGCTTATTCATTCTCTGTTTTTTATCTAGTGTTGCATTTTCATCCATCCTTAATTTTCGCCTTCCTGTAGGGACGACCCCTTTGCCTTTTCCCTTTATTGTTTCCATATCCTTTTCTTTTTTATCTTAATCTCCATTTCCTTGTTTATCCTTTGATTTCTTATCTTTTAGGTCTGTTCCTTTTATTTTCTCGTAGGAAACAAATATTTTTTTCGAATATGCTGCAGTTCTTTTATTAATGCTATCATTCAATTTATTTTTATAGGGCGATGCTGTGATAATATCGGCTTTACGGGCCCTACTTGGTTTCGAGGTGTTTTTCTCATGTAACGTAGGGAACGGATTTATTTCTTCAGGAGTCACTAAGAACTGGTTTGAACTTGTTGTTTGATCAATACCTTCCACAATGTCCCTACTGCTACATGGTTGTGGATTTCGCCTGGACTTCATTGCATCTGCAGTTTCAGAGGAAACAAGACTGTGAGAGTGTAAACTAACATGTCTAATATCAAACCCTATCACATATTAGGCATGATTTGGGGTCTCATATTGGGCACGACCATGTTGTTGAAAACGGTAACGAATTTTTTAGGTTAGGATTGACGTTAGCTTAAAAACAAACAGGCGTGTTTACACTCCACATTTATAGCTACCTATCCAATACTAACAGTTTTAATAAGAGTCTTACCTTAAATGTGAAAACAGCAAATGAAAATAGTGATGCAAAAAAGTCGACCAGCACACATTCAGGGAAAAAATACTGTACATTTGTGTGCGCTTGCAAACACTCGACTGACTCATCGATTACGAATAATGCAATGCTCTTTACGCTCCAGTCTCCAGGTGGCAGTACTTGATACGCCCTGTAAGCTGGGGTCTCATATTAGGCAAGGTTTCATAGTCGGCGTACTTAACCTATAAATTGCAAACATTCAAATGTCTAATTTTTGTGTGGGATCCCTCTTTTTCTATACCTTATCACTAGAGAAAATTTTCCAGTAGTTCTTAAATTAAAAATGATAAAATATACTTACACAAATGGAAAAACTATATATTTTACACATACACCAAATTTCTATTAGAAACTACCCTCGTTTATTACACATTTTTTTTCATTTTTCATCTCTAGTCGTTATTTTCTTGCATCAGTAGATAATAAAGCATTAATAACATGTATTAGCTATGTCAGAAAAAAAGAATCATATCGTTTAAAGCTGAATTTTGAAACATTGCTTTTAATTACTATTAATTTGTATTAGATATAATCGCATTATAAATAATAAAATATTTATGAGAAATACTTCCAAGAATTAAATAATAAATTACTTTAATTTGTAGTTATGGAAAAATTAAATTATTTCACTTCTGTTATTTATAATCTAATTAGTCAGAACTTAATACGAAAGGAAGGTAGTATAAAAAAATCGCTATCAAAATGATTAATTATAAAATATTCTCGTATATATTTCAATCATTTATATTGTTTTTCTAAAAAATTTATGAGTCATTTAATCTAGCATATTTTTTTCTGCCTAAACTCATACTTATTCCTCTTTATAAAGATCTGAAGTTATAATATGAAGGTTTGTTAAGAATAAAATATATCATATTGTTATAGTATTATATTACTCTCGATTTCTGTTACTTTCCATGTCTACTACAGCTGACAGTCTTTTAGCATTATTATAGCATTATATTTTTGCCTAGTTATTTTATGTCTTGGTGTTTTCCATTACGGCAGCGAGTGAAATGAAATGATAGTTGAGTTGGTTGCAGATTGTTATGGTAAAATAAATATGGCACGATGTTTAACGTTTCTAATTATCTCATTTAACAGCTATGAAAAGCGTTTTTAAACATGAATCATACGGTGTATGTATATATGTAATAATTTATTTTGCCATACATTTATAGTATATTCTTTACAAATAGTATGTGACTTAATTTATTGGCAGTATAATTAATCTACAATTTAATTAGTATGTTAATGTAGCTATTACTATATATTGTTTAATATGCCCACTATATTATATCAGCAGGGAACGAACCTTTTGTTTCATACTCCTGAGGAATAAATTACAGCTTCTATAGAATATATAATATTTGTCTTCAGACCTAGTGGTACCTCGCCTTAAAGTGAAGCTAGTTACTACCCTTCACCATGGACCTAGGATTTCAGGATCTAGATCCTAGGACTTGTTGTAGGGGATTGGAAACAACAGCAACAACATACCAGATATTTACACTGGTGTACAAAAGTTAAGCATAATTCGTAAAATATGGAAGAACGTGATTAAATATTGGTCAAGTTATTTATAATCACTTGTGAAGAATCACTGCTTGAAGGTGAAACAGTGTACATATTCAAAACATTTCAGTCGACGTAGGCATGCGCAAAACATGTGCGAACGCCTATAAAACCGGTTCATGTGCCATACGGAGATCAGGCAGGTTATATGCAATTGCTGTGCTGAGGACCGAGTTAAACGATCAAAAAAGCCAAAGGATGGCACAACGACACCAAATGGGCATGTTTTTGAAAGAACAGGTTTACTCACAAAGATAAAATTATTTGGCTCATAAGCCATCAGATTTAAAAATTCCCTTCGGATTTCAGAACAATTTCAATAGATTGAAACAAAAAATATATCGATAACGAACATCATTTTATTTTTTTAGGGGTGCATTCATTTAGATTTATGTCCCAAATATTTTGATTAAAGTCTCGATACTCACTGAAGAGTTTTTCGCGAGAGACGTTTAACAAACGTAATTTTCTTGCACCGGTAGGATATTGGAAAATCAGTTTTGTACCGCCTCCGCGAGAAAGATTTGTGCACGATTCCCACCGTAAAAAAATAAAGATCCCCGAAATATAATCTTCCAGATTTAACGCATTTGAAAGGGAAATCTGAAAATGTAGCATTAAAGGTCAATATAGCTTTTGTGTTTTAGAGTATTAAAATAAACTAGGGTTTTAGGTATTTCGTAGACATACCTAAATCCACAATGGTTAAAGACAGGCAATTTCAGTCGTAATGCGTGGCTATTCCTACAGACTAGGGAATTCAGTGTCTAAAATTGGGTAAAATATATTCTTAAAACCACATCTAAAATGTAGTCCAGTAAAAATAATATAACATTTTCTCATCGTCAAATGGAGAATTAATTGAAAAATTAGAAGGTTTAGTGTTATGTTTAGTGAATATAAGATACTGTAGCATTCCGTTCAAAGATATTTGAGAATGACGACTCCAGTTAAGAGAGACACAAAATTATACCTTTTAACCCCTTAACGATCGCATAATTTTGAAGAAAACGGTAATAAAAGTGCCTATTTTTACCGGAGGATTACATTTATTTATTGATCTGCCACATGTAGTTTTTTAAAAAATCTCCATTTACATTATAAATAGTCTGGTGCTGCCATCTGGTATGTTAAATAATAAATAAAAAAATTTCAGGGTAAATGGAAGAGATTGTTTTAATCACTTTGGTGTGTTACTTTTAAACACTCCAGCCCGGAAATATAACGGGGACGAGAAATAGAAGGCGAAACCTCTAACCCGTAATTTTGACAGAAGCGGAAGGAAGGGGTTAAGGTCTTAAAGAGATCACAGTAATACAAAAACATCACCTAGGACTACATCAAAGTTCAGCAAAGGACTTTAGATTTGAAACAATATAAACACAGACTCAACAGCACGCCTACAATTCACAAAGAGCAGCCGAGTTCCAACTGAGAAGTGATAGAATCAATAAACTTTTAAGATCTTCACAGAAATTGTGGTGATAACTACGATTCCTGGTCTCCGCACTCTGCTGGAGAGATTAATCTTTAGTTCGACTGAATTAGGCATCCTTTTATATCTTTAGCGTTAATTTCAATTTTTCTAGAAATGAAAACTTCTCCGACTCGACAATCACTCCACCATGAGGAAATCTGATTTCTTTTCCGGGCATCCCAAAATTTTGAAAATTAGAAGCCAATTTCGAGTCCATTCTTGAGAACATAACGAAAGTTTCTGATACTGAAATTTACTTATCAAGGCGAGTAAATAAACTGTATTTAGCGCAAAAATAAGATTAAGTAACAACAAAGAATATGTACAAGTGTATAGAAATATTTACAGCTGTTTTCAACAATATAGTAAGAAGGTGCTTAAGAAACTACATTGGTGTTCAAAATTAAGAGAATTTTCACATTTTATCAAATTTATGTAAAACTAATGGGCGGATTTTAATGAAATTTGGTATGGATACACAGTTATATAAAAGAAAATTTACTCCATACAACAGTCCTGGTATGCACTCATGATCGTCAGTTAGGCTGATCAGAACAGGAATGTTCAAAACCGACATTGTAAGATCGAACATAAAATGACTTTTATAGGGGGTATGGACGCTTCCCACAGTCATTCAGCTCTCACAGTGCAATGTGATACTAGAAATGAGAGAGAACATCCCTCTAGAAGTAAGTCCTACTACTGCAACAACGCAATTTTCAGCTCCTGGAGGGAGGATGGCGATGACAGCTCTGAGGGGTGTGGCGATCTGCAATTGTCCAAGAGGGTCCCAGACATGTTCACTTGGGTTTAGGTTTGGATATCTGGCTGGCCAATCCATCCGGCGAATATCCTCAATTTCAAGATAATCGTCGACTAGGTGAGCCTTATGTGGACGAACATTGTCGTCCATAAAAATGAGCGGAAGGCCAACTGCACCCCTGAAAAGTTGAACATAGGACTGTAAGATATCATCCCTATATCTCTCACCAGTCAGGGACCCTCTATCAGACACATGGAGTGGTGTGCAACCTTTATCTTGGTGCAGACAAAATCAGCCTTGGACCAGACTGCAGTGGGGTGACGTTGTCTTCCCAGGCGAGTCGCGATTTATCCTGGACTTTGGTTTCCGACGTGCCTTCATCTGGAGAGATCCTGGGACCTGATACCTTTAATTCAACATCTAAGAAAGGTACCACTAAGGCAGGGCAAGTGCCATGGTCTGGAAAGGCATCGTGTTCGACGCCGCATACCTCTTTATATGTTTGACAGAGGGTCCCTGACTGGTGAGATGTATAAGCATGATGTATTGTAGCCATAAGTTCGACTTTTCAGGGGCGCAGTTGGCCCTTGATTCAATTTTATGGACGACAAATCTCGTCCACACATGGCTCACCTAGTCGATAATTATCTTGGAAGTAAGGATATTCGGGGATTGACCAGGCATATATCCAGACGTAAACCCCATCGAACACGCCAGGAACTCTCTTAGGAGGTCAAGTGCAGCTCGCCTTTCCCATCCAAGAACCTCCAGGAGCTGATAACTGAGTTGCTGCAGGAGTGGGGCTAACTGCCACGGGGACTCATCTAACTACCTAGTTCCCAGTATATCAACACACTTTGAGAGCTGTATGACTGTGACAGGCGTCGATACCCTATAATAGAGTCATTTTATGTTCGATCTTGCAACGTGGGTTTTGTACATTTCTGCGCTAAAGATCCTAATTGAGGATCATGAGTACGTACCATGATTGTTGTAGCGTATAAATTTATCTCTTATATAACTGTGTATACATATACCAAATTTCATTAAAATCTGTCCCTGAGATTTTCCAGAAATTAAATAAAATGTGAAAATTCTCTTAATTTTGAACACCAGTGTATTTTCAAGATATCAGGTTGCATGAATATAAGTTTTGGCGGTTACGTATCAGTTCCGGATCTTACAGCAAAAGATATGTAATGAACATAGATGGCATTCGAACAGAACCCAGATTGTAATTAAACAACCCAACTTGTTTTAGAATATATTTTTTTATTACTAAAAATGATAAAAATTTGGAAATAAGATAATACAATCACATTTTGTAGGGTTACTCCATGTTAAATTTAAATTATTTTCTTTAATCGTAATCAGATTGAATCCATTTCATCATCCACGTTCAAATAAATTTACTGGAGATCTTTCTGGGATTTTTTTTGTGTTGTTTTTATTTTATGCGTGCTTATTACCGTGTAGAACATGCTCCTTCTACGGCATCTTTTACCAGTAGAGTCTTAGGTTACCAGGATCAACAATTTTGATGGCATCTATATTTATAATTTCAGTTAAAAACAATGTGTGTGTTTTGTTGTGACTGTAGTAACTTATGAAAAACCTGTCTCTAAGCACTCAGAAAGATTGAGGTAAAATAGTTAAATGGATCATGAAGTGTGATAAAATTCAATATTTGGGAAATTGTATCCGTCTTTGACATTGATAACAAATATCAAAATTCTTGTAAGGTTTCGAAAGAGAGAGATATATCATAATGCAATCGAAATGATCTCATATTGTATCATTCTGCGTTCATTAATTTACATAATTATAAATGTGTAATATATAAATACATTTACATAACTAATTAGGCTTACAATGAGAAATAAATAATATTGTTTTGCAATATTTTTAACTTACAAGTGAAAACCAATATTGTGAGATATTTTTGTAAAACAGACCCATAAATCCATATGGTCATTGACGAACTCATATCGGGATTTAAAAAACCAGGTTTGGAAGCCCTGATCAGTTCTTATCCGTATATATTTAAAAGGTTCCTATTTCACATAGAGTATTAAATAAAAATATCTGCATAGATCATTTTAAAAAAGGCCACATTAGAAGACTAAATAAACTAATATCTTCTTTTCAAAAGTAAAATTTTTTATGCTCTGGCATTTCGCCATTATTTGGATCCAATAACGTAGTTTAGGCTAAAAGAACTTATTGATCCCCATATTTGAACAGACTGTTACTTTAGACGCAAAAATCAATGACTTTTAAAAAACTGTATCAATTATTGAACATTTAAAGTAAATTATAACATAAATCTTCTATCGAAGAACGTTTTTTGTCTGATCAATATAAAGTTTCTAAGGCTCAATATATTCAATGCTACCTTAGCTTGGTGATTAATGATGGTTTAGATTTCCCTTCTATCCGATAAATTTCACATAATCCTATAATCAGATAATGGAAGAAAAGGGAAGTTTTCTTCATGAAAGTTTTAGTTTTGCAGTTTATCCTTTTGATAACGTAGAGGCACCTGTTTAAAAAAAAGGATAAGTAGCATAAAAGTAACTAACTAATTCTGTATATATATATATATATATATATATATATATATATGTGTGTGTGTGTGTGTGTGTGTGTGTGTGTGTAATAAATTAAATATTAGGCTCTCCATTCTATCATTTAAATTCCCTTTCCTAAATCCACCCCCCAGTAACATTACTTTAGCGCTTTAAAAACCCATAGCAAAAGAACTTCCCATAAAACAGCAAACGTTGCATTTCTACACGTGTATACGTCTCGAAAAAGGCGTGGGTTCGCATCGCCAGCCCCAAATTCCGCTGACACTTCAAAATAACAGCCACATGTACCTCGCTTCTAGCGCGTAAGGTTGAAAGGCAATATTACACTTCGCTCCGAGCTGTCGTCTGAGATGAACGGATGTTACTATCGCTCTAATAAAACTATTCGACACGAATGCTTCCAAATTTGATTTAATTCCTTTCAGGCTGAGTCTAGCTCCAGCCTTGTAAATACGAGCTAGTTTTCCTTTTCAGGTTGTATTTTAAGAACGAGATGTAATGGTTATATTATATATATATATATATATATATATATGTGTGTGTGTGTAATAAATTAAATATTAGGCCCTCCATTCTAGCATTTAAATTTCCTTTCCTAAATCCAATCCCCAGTGACATTGCTTTATCGCTTTAAAACCCATAGCAACGGAACTTCCCATAAAGCATGCCTCTGCATATCGACACGTGTGTACGCCTGGAGAAAGGCGTGGGTTCGCATCGCGAGCCCCGATTTTTTGCTGACCATTAAAAATAACAGACACATGTTTTTTCGCCTCTCACGCTTAAGGTTGAAAGATGGTATCTTCGCTTCCGAGCATCTGAAACGGATGGACGTATTTTTTAGCGTTCTAATAAAAAGATTCGACCCGAATGCTTCAAAATTTTAATTCCTTTCAGGCTGAGTCTAGCTATAGCCATGTAAGCCATGTAAATATGAGCCAGTTTTCCTTTTCAGGTTGCATTTTACGGAAGAATGTAATGGATATATATATATATATACACTGCTGGCCACTGTAAATGCAACACCCTGAAGGAAACATGCAAATAACATGAAATTTACAACATGCATTAGCGGAGGTGAGATATGCAAATGATTAGAATTTCAGCGCAGACGCACATCACGCGCGCCTGTGGCGCCACTTCAAAGAGCTATTTAAGGCTTGGAGATTTCGACGATTTCAAGTTCGGCAATTGTGTTTTTCTTGTGGTTTAAAAAAACGATCAATTATGCCTCGTCGAAAACAGCGATCATCTTTTGATCAAGTATCCGAGTTCGACAGAGGAAGGATAGTGGCCTACCGAGATTGTGGATTATCTTTCAGGGAAATCGGTAGTCGTGTTGGACGAAACCAAACAACTGTAATGCGGATATGTGATCGTTGGATGCAGGAGGGTACGACGGACCGGCGTGTTCGATCGCATTCACCTCAGCGCACCACTTCACGTGATGACAGGCAAATTGTGCGCATGGCAGTGACGGATCGCTCAGTCACATCACGAACCATAGCACAGCACATGCAGTCTGTAACGCATCATCCAGTGTCTGCGCGTACCATTCGACGCCGTTTACAGCAGAGTGGTCTGTCCGCAAGACGTCCATTGCTTTGTCTACCCTTCACGCAGTACCACAGACGTCTCCGCCGCCAATGGTGCGATGACAGAAGGATGTGGACGGCAGAATGGAATGAAAATGTCTTTACTGACGAGTCACGCTTCTGTCTGCAACACCACGATGGTCGCATTCGAGTCTGGAGACACCGTGAAGAGAGGATGCTGAACAGCTGCGTTATGCACCGCCACACTGGTCCTGCACCGGGTATTATGGTATGGGGCGGTATTGGATATCACTCTCGCACACCTCTAGTACTCATTGCCGGTACTTTAAACAGCCAGCGCTACATCTCCGAGGTGTTGGAGCCAGTTGTCCTTCCTTACCTTCAGGGCTTGCCCACAGCCATATTTCTACAGGATAATGCGCGACCACGCGTGGCACGCATTGTCCAACGGTTCTTCGTCAATCGCCAGATTGAATTGCTTCCCTGGCCGCCTCGCTCTCCAGATCTTTCGCCGATGGAAAACATGTGGTCCATGGTAGCTCTACGATTGACCCAGATTCCATCCCCAGCTGCCACAGCAGATCAACTTTGGCAACGTGTGGAAGCTGCTTGGTCTGCTGTACCCCAAGAACTCATCCAAAGTCTCTTTGAATCAATGCCGAGGCGTGTGGCAGCGATGATCTCCAACAATGGCGGCTACTGTGGCTACTGATTTTGGCAGGAACCACACTTCACAGAAGTCTATAAATTTAATCATTTGATACTTGGTCAACATGTTATCTACAAAATAAATTTTGTTGTGATATCTCTTGTCTTTCTTGGTGTTGCAATTTGGGTGGCCAGCAGTGTATATATTTTTTACTGCTGGCCACTAAAATTGCAACACCAGGAAGGGAAGCAAATAACAAAACTTTTATCATGTTTTCTCCCTACTATGCTGTATACGCACAATAAGTAACTTTGCAGGCAATTTTGAGGTATACAGGGTCCCAAATTACTACAAACAGCTGCCGCCTCTTGTAGCTTTAACGGTTCTAACCCGGTTAGGCATCGTGTCGAACTGGGCTTAGAGAGCAGATACGGACAAGTCACCCCATGCTGCTTCAAATCTATGCCACACTTCAACAATCGTAGTGGCTGGAGAGCGGTGGAGGCCCAGTCTCTCAGCAACCCATGACCAGATAAAATGTTTTCAATGGGTGAGAAATTTGGAGAACGTGCTGGCCTGGGCAAAAGTCGAACACACTCAGTATCGAGGTATGTCAGGAAAACGTCGGGCAACAAGCGGTCTTGCGTTATCTCGTTGAAAGATGACTTCTCCGATAACTCAAAGATAGGGCACAGCCACCTGCCTTAAGATCTTAGAAATGCAATGCTGGCTATTCAAATTAATAGACAGATTAATTTTCTCCAACAATCAGGCTAAATCTGCAACTATCCCGAAATGTTGCAGATTTATCCTGACTGTTGGAGACAATTTGGCAAGAAATCTCACAGGACACCATGAGGGAACTTCATCAGTCTATGCCACGCCGGATGACATCCAGGCCAGAGGTGGACCAACGCCGTATTGACTTCCTCAATTTGAAAGGATCGATCTCTGGAAAAAATCATTCAAATGTTCTGAAATTTAATTTTTTCTCTTCTGTGTATGTTCTTCACATCCACGAATTTTTTGTCGTAATTGGACTATTCCTTCTTTTTGCGTCAATTTTTTTTGTTATAGAGTGTGTATAATATGATAAAATATTGTGGTCAAAATAACATGAACTTTTTCTAATGTCTCATGTCAATTAAGGGAAAACTCTAAACATGAAAAATATATCCTAATAAATTTCATTAAATCAGGTGTTGTATGATCTTATTACTTTCATGAAACTTGTCTAATATATATATATATATATATATATATATATATATATATATATATATATATATATATATATATATATATACAGACAGACAGGATGAGCGAGAGAGGAAGAGAAAGATCGCACATTGAAATAATAAGCGAAAACTTTAAGTATCTCTGTAATAAAAAATGGGAATAATACGTGTCAATGAAATTATAAAAAAAAGTGGTAAGATATTTATTTTCTTTTGCGCATATAATGTGCTTTAGAAAAATTTCTTTGAGTCACTAATTACTCAGTCTTGCAGAATATCACCTTAAAAGGGTCCTTATTTTGGACTAATTAACCATTAAATGTTGCTTAACGCTCTACTTTTAAAAAATTGGGGAAAAAAATTAGCTCAATAAAACTAGATAATTTATTTTTTTGCTTTCTGAATTACTGAACCCAGAAAAAGAATTAGTGACCTTCAATCTAGTTTAAAATAATTGAGGAGAAGTTAGAGTAAAATAATTAAAAGTTTAGTAGTTCTGTATTACGATCGTATCCAAGTACTGAAAGAGGTATTTGTAGTTTCTTTGCATACAAAAACAACGACATTCTTTTATAAATAAATCTTTTATAAAACATATAAATGCACAGTTTTTTTAATAACGTACAGGATCAAATGAAATTTTTTCCTGATGAGTTTTTCATCTTGTTAAAAACCTTCGACGATCTCTTAGTTTTTTTTATAAAATTTTATATTACTTTGGCTTAGCTCTCAAGGAAATATATTTAATTTGGAATTTATTTGTTTTGAGATTTTAAATTATTAAAGATTAATGTTTCAGACTTGCACGATTGAAATTGCAAAAATTACCAATACACAGAGTAACGAGATTATTTGATGTTATATAGGTGTCTTACTAGTTTACATTTGAACCTTATGTTATTTATAATATTAATGTTCAGAAAGTGGATACTGCCTAATGACTTTCTACAACTCAGAAACCCATCATAGACATCAATAAGAACACTGCATTTTCTACCAATACGTACAGTTGGATCTCAACACAAAAGAACAATAAGTAAAACTGTCCGATTTGTGGCATTGGCTTCCAAAATGGACTTTTAAGATAAGTGGTTCACAAGACGGTTTACAATAAATCACAATCACTTTGTGGATTTTGTGTGCTAGAGCCTATCTCCATGAGCATCAGTTTACCTAAAGCAACGAAAACAGGAAAAATAAATATTTATCTACAACTGAAAACATGGTTTGTATATTGTCACATGTTCTTATTGTGACAGTACTCACGACACATGTAACAATGTAGATAAGGATATCCTAAACCGCACTTTGCAGGACTGCCGTCCACATGGTGTTGTGGTTAGCGTTCTGAGCTGAACGCAGTGGGCTTGGGTTCAAATCATGAATAAGGTTTGGTTGTTTCCATGTCATACCCCTCATAGGGAGCAATGATGGTTCACCCTATATGGTGCTCCCATAATAAAGTAGCCAGTAAAATTGCGGTGAATAACAAAAGGTGAATGTCTAACGCCATGTTCCACCGCATTGGATTTAAACTTGGCAGGACTATTTCCGCGCTACAAGTAGACATTTAAAGCCAGTAAATATTAATAGCTGCTCCAATACGCTGTACGCGGTGATCTTGTCGAAGTACACAATCTATTGACGCTACATTCTCTTCAGTTTTATTGGATTGACGTTGAGTAAAGGTTTGTTCTCATAGAATCCGTCACCGTTAGATTTGCTCATATTAAAATATATTTAGCCAATTAAAAACCTCCAAACGATTAGCCACGGAATTTTTAAGGTCTGTGATTGGATTAAAATATGTCGATACAAGAAACTCTGACGATTCTATGTGAATAGGCCCTGAGGTGCTAGCTTCCAGCTGGCTGATGAAGTGTAATTTTTTTACTATAATCACTGGCAAAAGGTTCTCCTTCCAGCCACCCGACGCCTCGAGTGGCTGATGTAATAATTCCATACGAACTTTACTTCTCATCTGTGATCAATAAAATTTGATGGACTAGTTCTTGATTTGTGTGTTCACTATAGACTTTCATAGAACTGACAACTAAAGATGTGTAATCAGCAGCTATATGTCAACTAGAACAATAGGGATTTTTGTTATGAAAGGCACTTCGCTAAAGAACTTCATCGGTATCATCAATGTAAAAAGTACTATGTAAAAAGAGCAGATAATCTTTTATGTTAAAAATCCAGATCTACGTCTTATTTCTTTTAGTATTTAGGATTGATTTCTATTGTCGCATGTGGTCCCATCATCGAGATTAAAAATAAGAAAAATAGATTAATTTCTCCATTAAAATTGGTAAGAAAAGAGCATACATTTAAATACATAAAGTGCAGAGGGCCCCGCTACATACACTGAAAGATGTGATGGTAGCCATACGTTTATTCAGTGTATACTAAATGATACAAGAAACTAACTCTTCATAAGTTAAGGCATACTAAATATGGATTATTAAATATCAGAGCATATACATTTATTTGAAATTTTACAGAAGAAATTTTAAGTTGTAATATAAAACATTCTGTCTATATAATGCTCTTCTGTATTTCAAAACACTGAAATTTTAAATAAAAATCACTGAATAGGTGATTTTGCTAAAGTAAAAATACAACCGGGTTAACATTAACCCCATTTCCTTTTCTTATTGGATAATCTGTACTTTACAAATTGTATAAAATAGGTGCATAGTAAATAATTATTTGTCTTAAATGGTGACAAATATTATTAATAATAATATTTTGGAATATTTTAATAATCAACATATTTATAAACTTTTGTTCCATATATTTTCAAATACCAGCAAAATGCTATTTCACAATCATTTCCAATTCAATTACTTTATGGGTAGGAATTTTATTTTAAAACATACAAGACAGAGTTAATGCATATAAAAAAATTTTGAAGTAAATCAGAAAAAAAAATGCTTTAAATATAATGTAATGGGTAATCGATTCATACATGAACGCTCTAAAAAAAATAAATTAGAATTAAAAAATAAAAAAAAAATTCAACTTACATAAATGAAAAGTTTTCAATTATTCGCTTTTTCATGGTAGATTATAAACCCTTTTATAAAAGCTTTCAGAGAGTTTTTAATGTTTAATGTCCATACAAATGTTTTAAAATTTCTCACACACACCCCAAAAAAAATCATTAGAAATATACATGCATACACACACACAGACATATATATATATATATATATATATATATATATATATATATATATATATATATATATATATATATATATATATATATATATACTAAATAAAAACATTATTAAACCTGACAACACCAGCACAATTGATCAACCTGAAAGATGAAGAATATAAATGACCGGGGGGAGTTGTGACCCCCAACACTCCGGTTAAACATGTTTGTACCTAGGTAACACTCCCGGAAGTCATCCTTCATCTGCAACCTGACGTAAAGTCAAAACAAAGCAAGGAGCGATGAAATAAAAAAAATAAAGGAACTGGAACAACGTACATTAAAACCTGGGTTAAATTATTTCAAAACTATTTGTCAATTCACTAAAACATTGCAGCCACCCTATATATTCACTACACCTATAAACAATGCATCATATGATAACTTTTAAAAAAATATTTAGACTTATGACTAAATTATAACTGTATCCACATAAAACCACTTCAAATAAGCACCTCCTAAGTATCGAAATATCACACACAATACTCTAAACATTATCAAATATATACATTTAGAACTATAATTATAACTAAAATAGCAAGGACACATACCTAGTGCAACTCTACATTATAGATAGTAAAAGACTAACAGGTGCGAAACGTAAATTGCCAACTAATCATTTTATTACTTCAATTACTGAAATATCGATTAAGACATTCTTTCCTATCGATCGAATGGAATTCACACATGGTTTTTAATAAAAATCCCAAAGGAAAACCCATTTCTAAAGCAATGTTTGCATATCATTTTATACCTGATTGTATTTCCAATTTGTTACAGTTTAGACGTTTAATACGTAGCATGTAGTTAATGATTAGGTTGCGCTTTACATTTCTATGTAAACAAGTATTCCAAGGCATTACGCGTTGTGTAGTAAATGGATAATAGTCCCTTTTATCATGCATTTTGTATTTCACTAGACTACTCTCTTCATCAACACATAAGCTTAAATCCAGAAATACAACTCGATCATCCGGTGTTTTATCAGATTCTAACAGGCTAAGATTTTTTGGATAAAACCCCAGATCTATGACCTGCTCTTTGTACTTAGTGCAAATTAAAACATCATCCACATATCTGAAATATATTAGCTCACTCAATAAGGCGGTCCCCATTTCATAATGGTGGAGGTAAATGTCTGCCAATATTGAGGAACAACCTCCCCCCATTGGGATACCATGTATTTGGCGGAAGAAATGTGTGCCGTCATATAAATATGTCTCTTTAAGTACCAACTGCACTAGAGTCTCATAACGATGATATGTTATGTACGTTTTTAGGTCATATTTTTCATAAAGATTTTTAGTAATTTCAAATAAATCGTTTATATTAATAGTGTTGAATAAATCTGCGAAGTCAAAACTCTTTATATAATTAATACCACTTTCATTATTTAACTTGTCAATTACCTCAAAACTATTCCCGATCATATAACCTCCCTCCTTAATTAGTTCCTTATATACGACTTTAAGAATAGCCAATAAGCGATCATTTGCATATGTTAAATACGATTTATAGCCCACAGTGATTGGTCTAAAATTTATCGGATTTTTATGGAATTTAGGAACTAAGACTAAATAAGGGTATTTAATGTTCGTGATTTTAAATCCAATTTTACGATATAACGCCCTTATACGATTATTTTTCTCATTCAATGATGAAAGATCCTTTTTATAAATTGATTGGTCTTTGTATATATTTTCTAGATATTCACAATAATATTTTTTACATACGAAAGCATAACTTGACGCAACCTTATCCACGTATGTGATTACAAACTGGTCTTTTAATTCACTTATTGCAGTTTTTAATTTACCTAACAGTCCGCAATTTTGTGCATTTTGTAATTCAGGCCTATAACAATGAGATATTGCATTATTAACTTTGAAACGCCATTCATCAAAAGCAGTTAATGGACAGCTATATTTAACAGCCATTCTATATATAAATTCATCAAGTTCCTTTTTAACGCTTTCCAATACAAAATAGTACTTTTGAATACGATATTTAGTACCGCAGAGTAGTAAATTTTTAAAACTATATTCTTAACGATATCAAGATCTCCTGTTATGATATGTTTGTGATGTATATCGTAATACCTATCATTTTCCGAACAGATGCACCGTTTATAATCTACCGACGACAAATTCTTAGATACTTCATTATAGTTAAAAACATTTCGTCCAACAGGTAAATTGTACTTAAAACTCACCGTATATCCGTATGGCTTAAATACAAGAATTTATGATCATATTACCAGTTACGATACAATTTCTGATTGCTATACTCCTAGTATTAGGGATACATATGGTACTAACAATAAGGTAACTAAACGTAAACAAAGAGGTGGACGAAAGAAAAGCTATAATTGGAATAATTATTTAAGTGATTTAATGGATTTCAGCAAAGTAATTAAAGAAAGTAATATTATTCCATACAATTGGATAAAAAACTTAATTTATGGTACCAGAAAGAAATGGCTACTGAAACTTTGTCTATATTGCCGTAATAAGGAATTTACGTCGTTATTTGAAAAGGATTCAATTATTCCTCTTACTTTCTTAGATTTGATAAAATCAAGATGTCACTTTTATAATATTGAATTAACTGACAAGGAAACATCTAACGTCGATAAATTAAACTATTATAATATTACGTATTCAAATAAAGTATTTGACGATATTCCATTTAATAAAATTTTTAATGATAAGGACTTTAATTTTCCAATAAAAGGTATAAAAATTAGTGTGAGTTTTAAGTACAATTTACCTGTTGGACGAAATGTTTTTAACTATAATGAAGTATCTAAGAATTTGTCGTCGGCAGATTATAAACGGTGCATCTGTTCGGAAAATGATAGGTATTACGATATACATCACAAACATAACATAACAGGAGATCTTGATATCGTTAAGAATATAGCTTTAAAAAATTTACTACTCTGCGGTACTAAATATCGTATTCAAAAGTACTATTTTGTATTGGAAAGCGTTAAAAAGGAACTTGATGAATTTATATACGAAATGTTTTTAACTATAATGAAGTATCTAAGAATTTGTCGTCGGTAGATTATAAACGGTGCATCTGTTCGGAAAATGATAGGTATTACGATATACATCACAAACATATCATAACAGGAGATCTTGATATCGTTAAGAATATAGTTTTAAAAATTTACTACTCTGCGGTACTAAATATCGTATTCAAAAGTACTATTTTGTATTGGAAAGCGTTAAAAAGGAACTTGATGAATTTATATATAGAATGGCTGTTAAATATAGCTGTCCATTAACTGCTTTTGATGAATGGCGTTTCAAAGTTAATAATGCAATATCTCATTGTTATAGGCCTGAATTACAAAATGCACAAAATTGCGGACTGTTAGGTAAATTAAAAACTGCAATAAGTGAATTAAAAGACCAGTTTGTAATCACATACGTGGATAAGGTTGCGTCAAGTTATGCTTTCGTATGTAAAAAATATTATTGTGAATATCTAGAAAATATATACAAAGACCAATCAATTTATAAAAAGGATCTTTCATCATTGAATGAGAAAAATAATCGTATAAGGGCGTTATATCGTAAAATTGGATTTAAAATCACGAACATTAAATATCCTTATTTAGTCTTAGTTCCTAAATTCCATAAAAATCCGATAAATTTTAGACCAATCACTGTGGGCTATAAATCGTATTTAACATATGCAAATGATCGCTTATTGGCTATTCTTAAAGTCGTATATAAGGAACTAATTAAGGAGGGAGGTTATATGATCGGGAATAGTTTTGAGGTAATTGACAAGTTAAATAATGAAAGTGGTATTAATTATATAAAGAGTTTTGACTTCGCAGATTTATTCAACACTATTAATATAAACGATTTATTTGAAATTACTAAAAATCTTTATGAAAAATATGACCTAAAAACGTACATAACATATCATCGTTATGAGACTCTAGTGCAGTTGGTACTTAAAGAGACATATTTATATGACGGCACACATTTCTTCCGCCAAATACATGGTATCCCAATGGGGGGAGGTTGTTCCTCAATATTGGCAGACATTTACCTCCACCATTATGAAATGGGTACCGCTTTATTGAGTGAGCTAATATATTTCAGATATGTGGATGATGTTTTAATTTGCACTAAGTACAAAGAGCAGGTCATAGATCTGGGGTTTTATCCAAAAAATCTTAGCCTGTTAGAATCTGATAAAACACCGGATGATCGAGTTGTATTTCTGGATTTAAGCTTATGTGTTGATGAAGAGAGTAGTCTAGTGAAATACAAAATGCATGATAAAAGGGACTATTATCCATTTACTACACAACGCGTAATGCCTTGGAATACTTGTTTACATAGAAATGTAAAGCGCAACCTAATCATTAACTACATGCTACGTATTAAACGTCTAAACTGTAACAAATTGGGAATACAATCAGGTATAAAATCATATGCAAACATTGCTTTAGAAATGGTTTTCCTTTGGGATTTTTATTAAAAACCATGTGTGAATTCCATTCGATCGATAGGAAAGAATGTCTTAATCGGTATTTCAGTAATTGAAGTAATAAAATGATTAGTTGGCAATTTACGTTTCGCACCTGTTAGTCTTTTACTATCTATAATGTAGAGTTGCACTAGGTATGTGTCCTTGCTATTTTAGTTATAATTATAGTTCTAAATGTATATATTTGATAATGTTTAGAGTATTGTGTGTGGATATTTCGATACTTAGGAGGTGCTTATTTGAAGTGGTTTTATGTGGATACAGTTATAATTTAGTCATAAGTCTAAATATTTTTTAAAAAATTATTATATGATGCATTGTTTATAGGTGTAGTGAATATATAGGGTGGCTGCAATGTTTTAGTGAATTGACAAATAGTTTTGAAATAATTTCACCCAGGTTTTTAATGTACGTTGTTCCAGTTCCTTTATTTTTTATTTCATCGCTCCTTGCTTTGTTTTGACTTTACGTCAGGTTGCAGATGAAGGATGACTTCCGGGAGTGTTACCTAGGTACAAACATGTTTAACCGGAGTGTTGGGGGTCACAACTCCCCCCGGTCATTTATATTCTTCATCTTTCAGGTTGATGAATTGTGCTGGTGTTGTCAGGTTTAATAATGTTTTTATTTAACATATAGCAGCTTACGGTTGAGCAGCGTAGCGCCATAGTAAGATTGCCATTGTTCATTAGTTTGATATCGAGTTATACTTTTGTAAACATATATATATATATATATATATATATATATATATAGAGAGAGAGAGAGAGAGAGATACATATATATGAATATGTGGTTATGAATTTTGTAAATATTGCATTTTTTTTCGTTAAAATGGCTTCTATGGAAGAGCTTCTACGGCTATGTATTTAACATGGGAGTCAATGGGAATCTCGCCAAATATGAGAGTTATTGCCAAATTGGCGATGGATTTAGTGACTTATTCTGGTCGCCAAATTTTGCGATATTTCGCCAAATGGTCGCCCCCTTGCCGACTAAACTTTTCTGAAAGCTTCTAGATATAACTACTTGAGACTGACTTATAGGAGGCGCTTTGGAATCTATAAATATTTCTGGCATTGTCATTGGAACTCAGTTTAATTTCCTAGTGAGAATTGAGAGTGATGAAACTGCGTTAATTGGCGTGGATTGTATTGAAATCTCTACTGTCCTGACTTCCGTCTTTAGAAATTTCTACTGTACAGAAGACAGTTTTTACGTGTTTTATATTTGAATTTGTGTATTCGCCTGAAGAACTTACAGGATAATAAATTTACAATATATATATATATATATATATATATATATATATATATATATATATGACAGGCGTGAGGTTTGCATGTTCTCAGATTAATTTGAAGTCATCATGTTAATACTGGTGGCGAGTGGTAAGTAGTCTAAATCCAATAAATAAACATAGTTCCTACTAAATCAAGCCAATTTATTTCACTTTCCAGCAACCACTG
This sequence comes from Dolomedes plantarius, assembly GCA_907164885.2. Classification (NCBI taxonomy): domain Eukaryota; kingdom Metazoa; phylum Arthropoda; class Arachnida; order Araneae; family Dolomedidae; genus Dolomedes; species Dolomedes plantarius. The sequence continues at coordinate 49,435,104 of OU015497.1, read as the reverse complement.
ATCCAAGTAGCGCATATTTGAGCTCTCGCCATTTTCAAATTGTGGACCCAGCTGACACGCGTCCACTAGCAACGATTAAATCCCGTGTTCTGCGTACTTTTTCATGGTCCAGTTCCATACGTACTCTTTTTGCGCCTGCGTAGAGATTCAAAATAGATGTTTGAAGGCCGCCACGCTCTAATTCCCTGTACCCCGTTCTAAAAATAATTCCTCTAAGCTGGGAAAACACACACTTTCACTCTCAGAGGATCTGATTCTATCGCATTTCCTGCGCTTTATGATAATAGATAAAACTCGAAGCCCCCTTTGATTTTAAGGTAATTATTTCGTTCCCGCTTAAGTCCGACAACTTTCCCCCCCCCCTTGAAGCCGTGCACACAAGGAGTAGCTAATTCCCTGTGGCAACAACCCCTACGATCAAAAAACATTACATCGGTAGACTGAAAAACATGCTGAGTAGTGACGTCTCTCTACACAACAGGTTCCAGTGAAAACCCCCTTAATTAAAATCAACCGTTCCCTTAACAACCCCTGGATTAATTCTTTCTGTTCTGTAAGACTTGGAGCAGTGGTTTAAAAATACACAGTTTACAATTTTTCAAGTTACACAAAAATTCTTGAGTTGTACAATATTATATCACTGATGACTTGAAGCAAAATAGGAAAATATTACAGCATTATCTCAAAATATATCACTATAAATTCAAAATATCACCTTAATTATACCAATATATAATCTCAATAGGACATCACCTGAAAAACAATGTCACTTCAAAAACTCACCTAGGAACAAATTAATTGAAAATCACAAAATAACTATTACCCATTAACGTGGAATGTTAGTAGCATTTTACAATCTAAAGTCCAGGCTTTAATACTTTCATCAGCCTCGTTGAGTGGTAATGTAATCAACAGTCCTGTCCACTCATCTTGTCCAACAGGCTGTCCACTCATCTTGTAATTTTATAACAGTTCCAGTTTAAAATTCTACAAGTATGACTTTATTTACGCAGATTATGGTAATGTGAAAATGGAAGTACATGAAAAAATATTTAAATATATGAAAGACAAAACTAAATGCGGTCGACCGGCTTGTTTGGAGGCCTCCTTGACATGGTTGACCCTATAAAATACTCAGAGACACAACATATTAATAATTGAAAATATATAAATATTTATCATTTTCCCATGGGATTATTTTTCTCATATCTTGTACTTACCGAACGACACAAATGTATTTTGACATCAATTACAATACAGTTTATCTTTTTATAGCTCTTTTATACCTTCGACTTACTTATGAAATACAAACATATGAAATTACACATGAAATTCAAAATTCTCTACATATTATTTATACTTCAAAATTTTTCCATAACACAAAACTCTGATTCAAATTTATCACAATTCAAAGTTATCAAACATTTTATAATTTACACTTCATTCACCTTAATATTTCACAATGATAGATTCATTATGTAAAACAATTCACTTCTGGTACTGGTGTACCACTCATTCATCTGTGTACATTCTGTTTAATTCAAGGTGTATGTTTTTGTTTGTGTGTGTTTGTGTAGTTGAGTGAACAAGTGCATGGTTGGGTCAGAGAAGAGCAGGTTCAACAATTTCCCACCGTCTTAACCACAACCGACAACTCTAAACAAAATTCAGAGTGAAAAATTGGTGCGTATAGTGCACGACACTGAAACTCTAGGTTGGGAAAGGCTCAAAAGAGATCAGTATTCACTTACTGACTCCAGAAAAAGGAAAGGATTTAACACCCAGCCAACCAAGAGGAAAAGGGTAATCCGTTCACTCATGAATTCCAATGGGGAAAACATGAGTCAACAGAAACCTAAAGGAAAAGGGAGGACAAAGGAGCGGTCAACCCACAGCCTGTCTTTAGTCATTCTTATTTAAGTAATATTTTTCAGTACATTATGACTGAGCATGTGAAGTAAAATCTACTTATAAAGCTACAAAGAGGTTGGGACGACTTCCAACGCGTGGTTAGGTGTGGGGGAGAGGACAGAGCATTCAAGAAAGAGAAAATTTACTGACAGATGAAAGAAGTAAGAGTGTCACAGTCGATTATTAGCCCATGAGATCCAGAAAATCACATACAAAAGTTTTCTAGTAGAAAGTTTAACAGTCCAGTAGAACGATAGTTTTCCTCTTTTTTTATATATATCTTTAATTTAAGACAGCACACAACGTTTAACCACATAAGTGGAGTCAAGAGGGTGTTAGGCACCCAACATATAAAATCAATTAAGAGATGGATCTCTGGGATAGGCAATTTGGTCATATTCGGGAAAATGTAGATACAGCTCAACACATTAATGTAACAAAACATTGCAAAGATGGTAACAAAATTTTCAAAATAATTTAGGTTTAGCCAAAGTTCTTTCATAAGTTATTAAATTCCAATTCAAAAATACATAATTATTAACATCCAATAAATTCAATACAAATCATCTTCTAGTTTACTTTCACAATATTACTTCATCAGTTCCAATTTTATTATTTTATTTACTCATTAACAATCATAATTTTATAATTTCAATTTTTTACTTGTAACTCGTATCAACATTTTATCTTAATTCCCCCCCTCCCCAAAATGGTGCATGAAACAACATTTTTGTAATTTAAACTCACTATATGGATGAAAATGCCTTAATCTAGTTGAGTGCACAATTTCACTCTTTTTTCCAGTGTATTGGTTTGGTTTATCAATTTCGAAATTAACATTAGAAAGATGGCTTAAAATTTTATAAGGGCCTGAATAGGGTGGATCTAATTTTCTTGAATTTGGGTATTTGAATTCTTCGTACATCACTAAGTCACCAATTTTGAAGTTTGACTGTAAAAAATTTCTATCATATCTTTGCTTATTAATTTTATGGTGCTGAATTGTTCTTTGCACTGCAATCTTTCTTGCTTCTTCAACTGGCGGATAATGTAATGAATTTATTTTAGGTAATGGTGAGTTATATGGTAAATTTCCAAATAGGAGGTAATTCGGGGAAAATCCAGTTACTCTATGGGATTGATTATTATATTCGGAAGTTACTTGTTCTAAAATTTTTGTCCATGGAATTTTTTTCGAAGAAGTATTAACTTTACACCTTAATTTGGATACAATCGTTTGATTACATCTCTCATTTTTGCCATTACACTGGGGTCTGTGGGATGAGGTGAGTAATTGTCTCGTATTGTGGTGTTTTAGGAATTTCTTAAACCTTGAGGAAGTAAATGCAGCATTTCTGTCACTTAATATTTGTTTGGGAACTTTAATTTTGAAAATTTGTTTTAAACAGTTTGTGTATGTCTCACTTGTCACACATTTTGAAGGAAAAGTCCAAATATATCTTGTTGCATGATCAATCACCAGATGAAGATATTTTTTTGTCGAATTATAATAGTTAAAACCTCCAACTGTATCAACTGAGATTAGGTCAAATGGTTCATAAGCAATTGGAACATGTTCCATCAGTCCATACTTTCTCTGAGTCGATTTCTTGTTTTTCTGACATGTTTCACAACAACGAACAAAATTAGAAATGTCTAATATTATGTCTTGCCAATAGTAAATAGGGGAAATTAATTGTAACATCTTTCTCACACCTGGGTGGCCAAATTTTTCATGTGCAGCGGTTATTAATTTTAGTCTTAATGATGGCGGGACTACAATTTTGATTAGATTTTTCTTTTTTACTGTTAGAACTCCACTATATTTTTTGTACTTTACATTATTAACATTATCGTTTAATTGTGCCTGAATAATTTCATCTGTGGGTAGAAAATAAGAATATTGTGATACAAAGTGGCTTATTGGGTTCCTTGATAGCATATCAGCTTCATAATTATATTTACCTTTAATGTGCACTATTTCATAATCATACATGGAAAGTTTTAAAGACCATCTAAACAGTCATCCAGTTAAATTTTTAATATTTTTGAGCCATTGTAAGGCTGAATGATCCGAATGTATTGTGAATTTTTTTCCATGTAAGTAACAATGGAAACGGTCAATAGAATCAACAATCGCCAAGCATTCAAGCTCAGTGACAGCATAGTTTCTTTCGTGTTTTTTCAGTTGTCTTGAGTGAAAAGCGATTGGTGCTTTTGCTTTAGGACAGCAGAAACTGCTTCTTGACTTGCGTCGACAAAAAGGTGGCATGGGTAATTTGGGTTAAAAAGGGTTAAAATCGGTTTTGATATGAGTTCATCTTTTAGTCTTTGGTAGGAATTTTGACATTCTTGGGACCAATCCCATTTTACATCCTTTTTAAGTAATTTGTTTAATGGAAGTCTCAATTTTGCATAGTCTTGTATAAACTTCTGATAGACATTTATGGATCCTAAAAATCTCTGCAATTCTTTAACATTTTGGGGTGGTAGTAATTTTTTTATTGTTTCAATGTTTACATTATGAGGTGAATATTGTCCTTTAGAAATCTCATATCCTAAAAATTTTATTTCTTTCTTAGCAAATTGGCATTTTGATTGGTTTAATTTGATATTTTCCTTTTCACAAATTTTAAAAATTTCTTCTAAATGTTTCATATGTTCATTAAAGGTTTGTGAAAATATTATTATATCATCAAAATAGTTCAAAGCATAATTGATTTGGTATTTATTTAGAATTTGCCTAATTGCTCTCTGAAGACACTTGGTGCATTTTTCCAACCAAACGGTAGTATTGTCCATTCATAAAGTCCAAAGTTTGTTGTGAATGCCAATTTTTCAGTGTCGCGGTCATGTATTTCTATGTGCCAATACCCTGAAGTTAGATCTAATGTTGAAAAAAATTTGGCATGGGCTAGTTGATCTAATAAGTCATCAATTCGTGGAATAGGTTCAGAATCAGTTTTAGTAATTACATTTAATTTTCTGTAGTCTATGCATAACCTAGTTTTTCCTTGGCCTTTTTTCATTGGTAATGTTACTGGGGCGCTAAATGGAGAATGTGAGGGCTTTATAAAACCTGCTTTTAACAATTCGTCTATTTGTTTTTTTATTTCAGCATTTTCAGTTTGAGATATGCGATATGGTCGTTGTGCAATTGGGAGCTCTGAAGTTAAGTGTATTTTTTGGGGTTCTAATTTTATTTTTCCAACGTCATATTTATTTTTTGAAAATATATGGTCGAAAGTTTCTAGAATGTTTTCTAAATGGGGCCAGTCCTCGGGTATTTGCTCTGGTGCTTGGAAGTCCAAAGCATCACCGGGCTCTTTAAATAGAGTATTCAGTGTATCATCGGGGATACCTGATATCTCCTTTAAATTTTGAACATTATAATTAGTATTTGCTATTTTGTTTGAACTCTCATAATTTATAACTAGATTTCTCATTCTTTGGTTATTATCAACATTTAGGGTTTCAATGTCATTGGAAGAAACATTATACACATTATCTTTCACAGCATTATTGTAAACAGTCCTTTCATAGTACTCAGGGGAGTGATCACATCTTAAATAGTTTCTTTTTACAAAATTTCTACCTTTATGATACCTTCTGTTATTATTTTCAGCCCGATAATTAAAAAATTTTCTACCTTCATATACACTTTTGTTTACATTTCTAAAGTTACACATATTTTTGTTTTCATAATACCTTATACATGTTATCACAATAATTTTTACAATTTTCTCTTTGAACATTCAATGCATATGGATTAACAAAATTATTATTATTATTACATAGTATTATTTCTTTATTACATTGGAACACCTTTAATTTTCTTAAATTTATTTCGAGACGAAAAAGTCTCATATGTTCTAAACTTAGCAATACATAAGGTAGATCACTCTCAATGACCCACATTTCAATTTCTCTAGTTAATTTGCCAATTGTTACATTTGTTTTAATTATTTTTGTTACAGGTACTTGACCATCAGTTTGATTTAGTACCATATTTTTAAAATTTAATGTTTTAAAACATTTTACCTCTTTAAGTAATGATTGTGAAATTATTGAAATTGTACTACCGGTATCTAATAAGCATTGAAATGTTTGTTCACTCACCCGAGCTTGGATTGTAAGTCATCTGTTATTTGCATAGTATCCTCTATTGTCTCTGTCATATCCTCTATGGTTATTTTGGTGTCTTCTGTTGTTATCTTCTGCACTTTGATAGTGTCTCTGTTCATCATATCTTGGCGTATTGCTGTAATTTCCTTCATTTTGTCTTCTGGGTTGATCATAATTAATCCACCTCCTTCTGTAGTTTGGCTCCGAGTCTCTGCGCGCTGTCTCACTGTCACCGAAGTTTCGACGATCACCGGCGGTAAAATCTCTTCTTCCTTCCGGAGCGATACGCGGTGCGGACCGAGGTACCGGCAAATGTATTTTTCTCGCTTTTTCCAGCCATTCGAAAGGGGTTCGTATCTCTTGCAACGAGAGCAAAGTTCGTATGTTTCCTGGCGCGTCTAATGACAGTGTTTCTATTATTTCACTGTCTGTTTTATGAAGTTGTTTTCCCAGTTCTAGTTTTTCCTTGAAATAGTGGAAGAGGTCATCATTGTCATTTAATTTTAGTGTCCTAAACCTTGTAATTAATTCTTCTCTGCTCTTTGAAAAAATGGACAGCAGTTGTTTTTTTAATATTAATGCAATCTTCTTTATATAGTTCCGTGGATATTATTACTTCTTGAATATCCGGGCTAACATACTTCATCAGGTTTTCTTTTTTTCCATATCTCACTTACTTCGAATGCTGCTCAACGTTCTTCGAATAACTGGAACCACTGATAAATGTTCTTTATCTTATTATTGTCATAAAATGGAATCGCTAATGTTATATCAGTCTTGTTTTTTCTTTCGAACGGTTTTTCTTTCAATATTGCTTCTTGAATTTTTTCTGTGCAGCTTGGTAAGTTTTTTAAGGTAGGTTTCTTTTCATTATTCGCTTGATCGACATTTTCATTTCCGGTGTTCATTTGTTCTTGAATCCAATTGTCGTCGAGTGTTATTCCGTGGTATTCATTTTTCACTTCAGTCTTCGATGCCATGGTGTATTATTATTTTTTTTTTATCGTCGTTTCATAAATTTTCGCACTGTAGTGCTAATCCAAAAGTGAGGCGGGTTTTTTTTTTCTTACTCCCTGCGTAGTTCTTTTCAATCCTGCTCGGCCCTTGACAGGCGTGAGGTTTGCATGTTCTCAGATTAATTTGAAGTCATCATGTTAATACTGGTGGCGAGTGATAAGTAGTATAAATCCAATAAACAAACATAGTTCCAACTAAATCAAGCCAATTTATTTCACTTTCCAGCAACCACTGATCCAAGTAGCGCATATTTGAGCTCTCGCCATTTTCAAATTGTGGACCCAGCTGACACGCGTCCACTAGCAACGATTAAATCCCGCGTTCTGCGTACTTTTTCATGGTCAAGTTCCACACGTACTCTTTTTGCGCCTGCGTAGAGATTCAAAATAGATGTTTGAAGGCCGCCACGCTCTAATTCCCTGTACCCCGTTCTAAAAATAATGCCTCTAAGCTGGGAAAACACACACTTTCACTCTCAGAGGATCTGATTTTATCGCATTTCCTGCGCTTTATGATAATAGATAAAACTCGAAGCCCCCTTTGATTTTAAGGTAATTATTTCGTTCCCGCTTAAGTCCGACATATATATATATATATGGATTGTATGGTGTCTAAGTATGTTTATTGCTCAGATCATACTTATTAGAAAAAGTCTATTGATTTTAGACAGTATCGGCACTGCTGAAGACAAGATACTGTCTGAAACCTATTATTCAATTATGCATTCAAATTTTTCACTTATCTTTTTATGTTTTTGGTTCCTGGCTGTAGTGGTTTATAGCTTATACTGGTTTTTCACTTACAACTTTGTCTAATATATATATATATATATATATATATATATATATATATATATATATATATATATATATATACAGTGTGCAACAAAATTATAAGACCACTGTGGATTTTGTGATTTTTACTATACATAGTATATTTTTTTTAATTAAATTAGGTTGATGTTAGTAAATGAAATATAAAATATATGTATATTATTTTTAAGAGACATTTAAATACACTAATTATTTTATCAACAATTTCAAATTTTTCCAATCAAATATCTGTAACAAAATTATAAGACCACTAGTTAAAACAAATTTTTTTAATAAAACTAATATCATGTTTATCCACCATTTTTCTGAATAACTTCAAATACTCGATTTTTCATTGAATTAATTAGGTTTGCAAGCAAATATTTGGGAATTTTGTCCCATTCATCCATGATAGCTAGTTCCAATTCATGCACAGAATCATACTAACGGTTATTTGCATACACTTGGCAAGCCCCCACAAGTTTTCGGTGGGATTCAGGTCTGAACTAAGGCTTGGCCAGTTTAAGACCTCGATTTTTTCTTTTTGAAACCAGTTTTTAGTTGATTTAGACACATGGCATTGCGCAATGTCTTGCTGAAATTTCCAGTTTGATCCTCCTAAAAATGGGCCAAAAGGTATAAGGTGTTGGTAAAGCAGTTCTTGATAACAAATGGAGTCCATTTTTCCAAGACCTTGCTGCAGATCACATTTCCCATCATATGCAAAAGCTCCCCACACCATCACAGAGCTACCACCCATCTGTCAACTGAAGAAAATCCGAGGTTCCGTTCGTAAATCATGCCAGTAGGAAATATTACCGTCCGGGCCATCCAAATAAAAAAAATTTTTGTCGGAAAAAATATTTTTCCAAGCAGCATCCCAGGTTATGACTTCCTTTGCCCACTTCAGCCTTCCTTCTTTACGATGCTTTAACAGTCTTGGTTTTCTTTTTAATTTCCGAAGAGCAACACTTGAATTTGATCTTAAAGTGCGTCAGACTGTCATATGTGAAATAGTTTTACATGTCTGGTGTGTTATTTTACGAGTAGACAAGTTCTGTTTCGTTGCAAGCTTTAAAATTCGTCTATTATCGGAAGCTGATAATTTACTCTTTCTGACAGATCTTTTATATTTTCCATAAAAATCTCTTTTAAAAAGTTATAAATAGAAGTTTTAGAACGTTTAAGTATCTTACTTATTTCACGTTCAGATTTTCCAGAGCCCTTATAAAACCAAATTTTTCGAACTTCTAGTTCAGATAATTCTCTTCCACGCGGCATTGTGAATTTCCTCATAAAAAACAAATTAAATTCTATTTTCTTTTACAATATTATCGTTTGGACTTTTTTGTGATGTAAAGTTACAGTTTATCTACAATTTTGAAAGAAAAAATAAAATAGTTATAAAAACACAAACGATTTTAAATAAAAAATAAGTGGTCTTATATTTATGTTACACCGAGATTTCAAAAAATCATTTGCTGTGTGAAATTAACTCAATTTTTTTTCATTTAAGCGATTTATATGAGAAAATATAATTTTTTTCATTTGCTTCAAATTTTAAAATTATACATTTTATGCAGTGTAATATTAAAATGAGTGATATTTTGGGTGGTCTTATAATGTTTTTACACACTGTGTATATATATATATATATATATATATATATATATATATATATATATATATATGTATATATATATATATACGTATATACATACATACATACAAATATATATATATATATATATATATATATATATATATATATATACGAGCTGAGTGGCAACCCAATGTGTTGCTTTTTCGATTTAAAATGAAATAGTTTAATTTCTTAATGATTAAAAACCGTTTAATCACTTTTAAAATTATATTAGAATTTTTAAAAAAGGAAATAATAATTTAAAATTTTCTTTCTCAAATTTCGGTTTTTGGCTTTTGAAATAATTCTTTCAAATTTCCGTTTTCAAATTTTGCTTTTTAGACAAAAAAGAAATTCATTTAATTAGAAGAAATTCTAAAGATTGTAACTCCTCATTACCTAAAACTAAAATTATTTCTTGATTTTTGTTATTAAATGACTCTTTCTCAGACTCATTCTCAACTAATAAATAATTTTTCCTTTTTGCAACTGAGCAGAATTTCTTTTGAAAAGTAGAGAACCTGGGTCTATGAATTTAACTCCTGTCGCAAGATGCTTATTATTAATGTATATGTGCTCAATAGAAAGAAATTATTAAGTTAAAGTAAGTTTAAAGTTACCAGTTACATTAATATAAAAATTAAGTTTAAAACCTTCAAAAAATATAAGGGTAAGATAAATTTAAAAATTAGAAATATATTAAGATTAAATAAATTAAGGTTAAAATGAAGAATTAAAAAAATTAAAGAAAATAAGTTGAAATTAATTATAAATTTACGGAAAAAATGGCCCTCAGCAAGCAAGATGGAAAGTTTGCATAATAAAAGAAAAAAAAGCCCTGTGCAGCGGCAAACAATTCGTAATGAGGTGATTGCAGAGTTCACCGAGGAAAACAAAAAATATTAAGATGGGGAAATTTGGAAGATGCGACATCACCTAGAACCGAACCCACAACGTAGGGTTTACCAGGTCAGCGCGATGGCACTGCACCATGGCAGCATACAAGCAGGTGAGCAAGATGCGAGGTGTATCGCGGTACGGCCGAATGTAAATATTAATCTCTGGTGGAAAAAGTGCTTAAAAAGTAGAAAAATAGTTCTGACGAATTCAAAATCGGTGGTGGAAGAATCCTCATCAGTTGCTCATTAATTAGAAACAAATTTCACGAACTTGCTGGAATTATTAGTGAGTAAAATAATAAGTCGAAAGATTTCGAACTCGGCATTCAGTTAAAAGTTAGTTTTGCAAGTACGATCTTTTAGAATAAAAACATTTTTTTATTAAATGTATTTGGTATATTTTTTAAGCTGAACATCTAGCAAATGCCGATAAATCGTAAAATTGACATTAATAGGTGCAAAAAACCAAATTTTTGTCCATCCAAATTGTCGATTTCGTGAATTTCGGAAAACTGCTTTGGGGAAAAAGCTTCGTTTGCAATGAAAAAGATCTTTAACTTTATAAAAATGTGTATATCCTTAAAGTTGAACAGTTGTAGAATACATGGAAATAAAAATTGTGTCGATTGGTGGACGGAAATGTTTAATTTTGCATGCATGAAAATAGTGGGAATTTGCGAAACAGAAAAGAGCTGGCTCACCCGTAATGTCAACTGTTTCTGCTGTTCGCTTCTTTTGAGTTCAGCGGTTTTAATTTAATAATAAAAAATGTTTTAAGTTTTGAAAGTTGAGGATAGCACCAGTGCACGCGGCTCCTCCGTCTGCGTATATCGGTACCAGTCGCGAAATACTGCTATGCTCGGTTCGTGAGATTAGCCCGTCCCCGTGTCTGCTCACTAACTAACATTTGTTTACCTTCAGCTGTTAATAGTACGATATATATATATATATATATATATATATATATATATATATATATATATATATGTGTGTGTGTGTGTGTGTGTGTGTGTGTGTCTGTGTGTGTGTGTGTGTCTGTGTGTGATATGACACGGACGCGGGGTGAGGAATGGCGTAACAGTTAATAATGCCACCCGGCCGTGCATCACAACAGTTCAAAATGAGTTCCCGCATACAATGTCGTTGGCCGATGCCGTTTTTCAGCATCTCGAAAGTAGTTAGAAAGAACTGGCCCCTCAATCTTCTCAACCCTCAGACACTCATATCACACCACAAGTTTCTCGAACTACATTTTATTAAAATAAGAAGCCCGGAAATACAGCATCTCGGGGCAACATACAAATGTGAAAAGCATGCATCTGCATGATACCAGACCTTAAATAAACTTATCTCGCCATGTGATCGCAGTCTCCACACAACAAAAATCCCAGCAGAAAAATCAGTTAAATTTACCAAAAAAAATTTTTAAACTACCAAATCAAATTTACTTGAAACATACATTGAAAACAATTGCTGTTTCCACCCCGAGTCGAATAATACAAATAACAAAATTTAACAATAAGAATATCAAACAAAAACAAAAATATAAGTAATAAAAGTAGAATTTGACAATAATTCAAAATTTAAACTGTAACGTTTAAATCAACTTTCTTTAGTTACTTCAACTTTCACTACTATGTAGTGAGTCCAAAAAAAAATTTATTTATATATATCTTTTCTAAATCTAATGAATTATCTGTCCATCATAACTTTTTAGTCCTTTCACAACCTGAGGCAGAGTCATTACTATGTTTAAGAAATTGCAGTTAAGATCACAGTATTTGTAGTTGCTGTGTTTTATATTTTCGCAAGCGCAGAAAACACAAAAAAAATTATACTATCTTGACTTGTAATAAAACTACACTTTTGTATGTAACTATATAATAAAAATCACATTTCTAAAAAAATCACTCTTCTATATGACGAAAATGGAATATAAAAATTTACAGAACTTGTATTACACAAAAAAAAACTCAATCACTTTGCAAGTTTTCAATATATCAATTCTCATTTTTCATATCTTAATTTTTCTTATTGCTCTCATTTCAATATTCATTATACTCAATTTTATTCCAATAATATTTACTTACTCAAAGACAAAATCTCTATTCAATATTCATTATTTATTCTATTCATTTTTCTTCTAACATTATTTTCTTATTTTCAAAATATTTTCACTTAATATTCAACTTATTCATTCGATATTGATTTGTGTGCACTTATTTTAACTCTACGTGGATATCCAATTTTTGTGTTACCTTGTAATTAAGGTACCTTGTTGTATGTGTGTATCCCAGACTCTTAGTTTCAAATTCTTGCTTAATTCTACCTCTAAGTAGTGAGGGTTTGTGTTTATGTTTGTGTAAAAGTGGTTTTCTTTCTCCCTATTGTTCAGTGACTAATAAGGAGGAAAGAATGGCCGTACTGTGGACCAACCGTTATTCTCCCAACAGGATATGACAGCCAAAAAAACACCATCTTGCATAGTACAAAGATGGAGAAACAGGGAAAATGTACAAATGTCATACCTGTGGAAGTGCAATTTAGAATTGGGGGGGGACAAAGGAGTGGCCATCCCAAGGCCTGATTTAGTCATTACACAAGCATATAATTTTCAGCACTTTAAGTGACTGAGTAGGTGAAGCAAATCAAACAGCAACAAAAATTAAAAACGATTCTAAACAGCTGATATAACTTCCAACGAGCTTGTAGAGTGGGTGATAGGAAAATTTTTTTCAAGGAATAGGAAATTTACTGAAAGATAAAAGAAGTAGAAATGTCATAGTCGGTGTTTAATTGCAGATCCAAAAAAAATTCACATATATTAGTATTCTTAAGAAGTAAGTTTATCTAAGACTTTTTTTTCAAAATTTTTATCTTTAGTAGGACAACACATTACTTATATGAATTTAAAAAACATAATGATGCTGAAAATCAAACAAAATGAAAAATGGATCTATTTTTTGTTAATATTTATGGTATAATTTTAATTTATCTGGTGCATTATAATATCTTGATTTGCAAACATTACACTACCACATTATAAACACATCACAAATTTTATATTACCTTATTCAATACACTCAAAAATACACAACATATGAAATTATTAAACACATAATAATAAAATACCTTTTATACAACTAATTTAATAATTTTAAATAGTAATAATAATACCTCACTATTCCCTATTAATTACAATAATGTAATGTTAATTTTCGAAATTCAATATCCAAAACAGTATACTTAATCCACAAAAATATTATTCTATCAATTAACACAAATAACCAAAATTCTTTTACCACTACCTATCCCAGTTTCTTAAGTAAACATCACTTCAGTAACCCTAAATTATTTTTCTTTTCTTACATAACATTTTGGTATGAATCCTCGCTGAATATTTTCCGCATAATCATCATTTCCCTCTAATATTTTCATAAACATAACCCTCATTATCTCTATTTCGAGAATTTGCCGGGGCGGATGAACCAAATATATAACATACAATGGTTTTTAATTCTCCAACTGTGTTTTTTTCGCACCCTGAGTCTCGTTATAAGGACGTTCCGTTTATATTAAAACTGCAATTACGCCTTGTATTTCGACTTTAACCTCCGGAAATCTATTTTACCTAAATTCGTAAAAATATACTCACGAGGCCGAAATTCAAATGTGATATGTCAATAATAATCAAAATATCTAAATTGTAAAATTTTCCTGATGTCTGAAATAATTACAAAGTTATTCATACAGTATTTTCAAAATCAAAACCACAAGACACGCATCAGCTGTTTAGATTTTGAAACCTTAACTTGAAAACCGCAAAGGCGACCTTCAAAATGTAACAACGGCACTCGAAAACGGAAATGATTTGCGTTATTTTTTTTCTTTTTCTCCGCGACGATTTTGAACTGGGTGCGAAAACAGATACTTATAGAATTACTACACTCATTTAACATTTCAATTTAACGTAACCAAGGATTATTAATTTTCTTAAAACACTAAAATATTCATTATTAGAAAAAGAACATAGAAATTTTATAAAAATTACACTAAAAACACACACTTATAATAAATTTATCAAATATAAGTCTCAAAAATTTCTTTAATTTCAAATCTCTTATAATCTAAATGAAACATATACTTCATAACTCAAGAAAACCCATAATATAAAGAAATGTTCTTCACTGATTTAATCGTTTCATCGTAAAATAATCTTAATTAATCCAGATTTTCACGAAAAAAAGTCTCCAATCTCTTTAGTGCAATCTAAAATAAAAACAAAACATTCATATTACTGAATTCAGTTCAATAGTCAAATGAATCTACTGAGAAAATGAATTAGTTAATTTCTCTGTTCACAAACTAAAATGAAAATATGTCAGTTTATTTTTATTCATTATTTAAAATTCTTATATTTCCAAAACAAATCTTCTATTTCATTACCTCTAACACATCCATTTAGGGTATAACCATCCCTAAGCATTACCTTTCCCATTAAATATTTTCAAGAAATTAAGTATGACTTTACTTTTATAATATGAAAAAATATACACTTAAAATTCTATCCAAATGCAAATAAAAAAATAAAGCATTTTATTAAATCAAAAACTACAATACACATTATAAGCCTTTGATTTTCTTCACTTTCGTTTTAGTTTTATCATAGTTACTTAACTAAATCAATAACTTAAAAATGCGTTCACTGAAACACATTTATAATAAATTTTTATCAACATCTAGTATTTTTAAATACATTTCACCCTCAAAAAATAATTCGTAAATTTTAGCTTACCAATTGAAGTGGTTACTCACAATCTTTACCATTATCATTATCACCATTATTATTTCCAAATTAATTATACACATTTTTCATATATTTAACATCTGCAGCTCTGTTCTGAACATATTTTGGTGAAGTCCTTGTCTTAGCTAGTCCCAAGAAGGTGACAGTTTTTGTTTCGAAATAGTCCTAGAAGACAGTATCCCAAATGGAGATAACATTAAATGAAAGTCTCTCATAAAAGTGAATTTCCAGTCAATTACATTCAAAACTTCGCACGTTGTATCCAATAGATTATTCCTGAAGTTCTCGGGAACAGGACAATTTCCTAATTTCGATCTCATGATCGTTTGATTTATCATACACAAGTCTTTGATATTTTTAGAGTACCTCCTCCGGTAGTGTACGGGAGGTTTTGAATTAATAATAGTTCTTCCACTGCACACAGCAACTCTTATGCCGTCCAAAGCTGAACACCGAAGAGATGGCATGAAACTTAAATTAATCATTGTAGTTATGAAACTGGAATGAAGTCGTTCGCATTTAAACATCCTCGTAGGAGCTGAAATATTCTACTTGTAAAAGTAGAAATTCGATTAGATAGGAGTTCCCACAAGTCTGGACCAGGAAAGCCGCAGACCCACCTTGACCGATTTTTATTCCAATCGCACTGGCATTCAATTCTATGGAAATCCAATGTGGGATTTTCTCTGCGCAACATAGTTCACAACAGTTGAGTGATCGGGAAAATTAATCCATCCAAGTTGAAGGTTACTCACCAATCTCACGTGGGAGGGTCGGGGCATTTTTGTTTCTGTTGGAAGCGACTAACGGCGGCTCAAATCACTGCCTGTGTCCTAGGGGAGATCCACACTGTCGACTTTTTGTGATATGACACGGACGCGGGGTGATGAATGGCTCAACAGTTAATAATACCACCCGGCCGTGCATCACAACAGTTCAAAATCAGTTCCCGCATACAATATGGTTGGCCGATGCCGTTTTTCAGCATCTCGGAAATAGTTAGAAAGAACTGGACCCTCAATCTTCTCAACCCTTGGACACACATATCACACCACAAGTTTATCGAACTACATTTTATTAAAATAAGAAGCCCGGAAATACAGCATCTCGGGGCAACATACAAATGAAAAAAGCATACATCTACATGATACCAGACCTTAAATAAACTTATCTCGCCATGTGATCGCAGTAGACGTTAATTGGTTAAAAGTTAGGAAAAGGCGTGACAAATGCGCTAAAGTAGTTAAAATTGGGTACCCACGCCACCCAGGACATGTTTTCGAATAATAGGCCGCCATTTAATATTATCTCTCGAGGGTTATTAGAACTTAGAATCAAAAGCGAAATTAGCTCGAACGCCGCAGGGAATTTAGAATAAATTAGAATTATTCGCCGTTAGTCGCTTAGCCGTTAGCGCCGTTAGTCGCTTCCAAGAGTTATGGGATTTTTAATGTTATACATATATATATATATATATATATATATATATATATATATATATATATATATATACGTCATACATACATTCATACATACATATATATATATATATATATATATATATATATATATATAATACGCAATGTAGTATAGTCAAATGGAAATTTAATGTTTAATTTAAGAATTCAAGAATTCAAGAATTTACTACTTTAAAATTCTATAATATAATAAGGAACTCTGTGTATTAAAAAACAGGTATGCGCATCTGGTTGTCTTAACATTACGAGACTTAATGAAAATAAGATCAATATTGACTTTTCAAAGTGTTCGTTTTATAAGCAGTTTTTTTTAATATTAAACTAGTCCAATCGCTTTAGTTACAATTCAACCTTTTTTTTCTGCAAACCACTAAGCTAGATTATTGCAGCAAACATGTGGAATTCAAATAATATAAGGCCTTCCATGAATTTGCAAAATTAGGTCGTAAAACTCCTGGCCCACGTACGGAACACATAATAAAGATCAACTCTACGTCATTTTAGGCCTGTTTCGGAAACCAATGATTAGTTCCAAGGAACATATCACCGCATGAAAATAAAAGCACTTACTTTGGGGAAAATTAAATTGCTTGCAGTTAAATACCTCTTTATATAACTGTTAGAATTTTTAACTTTATCCTTCTTCTCTGTTATATAATTTAGCTTATTATTTTAAAGACAAAAGCTTTTCTTTGGGTTATAATATAAAGTTTGAAAGAGTTTGTAACACAAATATTTAAAATATGAATTTAAGAAAAGTATGTTTGAAACTTAAAATTTATCTTTTGTCGAGACATTTATGTTGATTAAAAAAGTTTAATCTTTTAATTTAAGAAAATTTTTTATGAAGTAAACATTTATGTTTAAATATTTAGAAGTAAGTAAATATTTAAGTAAAGCACTTGAAAAATAGTGTCGGAATAAAAATACTAATAGATATGCTTTATACATAAAATATATTTTATTTCGGATATGATTCTTCATTATATGAATTTTTAACATTTTCAGTACAATTAGATCGGATTAAAATACTTAGAAAAAACCTAATTACAAATACATATTTAAAGGATATAAAGTTTACACATTTTTCTGTTCACTCAAGAAGTATTTCAACGATTTTTCATTGAAAATAGACTTAACTACAACTTTTTCAGTGCTGAAAAAAGATTAGTGCTGACACATTTTACAACTGTTAAGTTAAGTTACTAATAACTATAAATATATTTCTTCGCTTGGTTTGGTTTGGAACGCTTCTGTTAACTTTTGCAAGAAAGCTGACTAGACAGGGACCTCCTGCTGAAAACCAATTCCGAACGGCTACAAAAGACCATATCAAGAGTGGAGACTAGAATCCACAGATTCTGGCACCGATTGCCAGCCGGGTGAATGGACGAATACCGATTACCTAGGCATTCGACCATCGTCCGGAGATATTGCTGCTAAGAGCATTGTTGTAATTAAAATTAATATACATACGGAAGAAAAAATATTTTGGCAACCAAAATAATAATTTTATTTTTTATTCGAAGATCATCAAAAAGTTCTCACCTCATTGGATGGCGTTTCCTTTAAAAAAAGAGATAATTTTAATACGCTTTGATTCCAAACTACTATCTTGAGCAGTCTACTATTTTGGCCTCTGCTGACGAACCTTCTTTCAGATAGAATAAAATAAATTCTCAGGTAGTTGTAAAGAGTAATAGGACCTCTTAACCCTTTGAGGGGTGCCGTTGGCACAGTGCAAACGCCTAAATATAGTATTTTTTCATTTGAATTCAACGCATTCCAGTTAAATGAGTAGAAAAGTGGTTAGTACTACCATCTGTTATCAGTTTAAGGAAGTGAAAATATTTTGCAACCTTTAATTGGAAAAATTTTCAAAATTCCTTAGGTTAAAAAAATCGGGAAAAAATCTGCACTGTGCAAATGGTGGCGGTTTTTGGCCCTGAAACGGTTAAAGAATAAAAATGCACTTAACAGATAAAAGCAAAATTATACAATGTGAGACTACAGATAGCCTTGGCCTAGGCTTCGTCCTTGATAGAGCTCCTAAGCAACGCATGGATATGCTACAGGGTGCTACAGGAAATTCTGTGGTAACTGTAAAGCCCCCAATTAGCAACCGAACCCTCAGTTGCAGACATTTCTGAATGTGTCGCATTGTGGGCTGGAGGGAAAGGTACTTCTAATGTAACATATCTGCAAACTTTTACCGGGGACTAACGGAGTGCAATCCAGCAGCCCATTTCGGAAAGAACCATCGTCTGCCAAGAATTGTAGTAAAAACATTACAGCTCAACAAAATGACTAAATGGGTAAAGTGTGTCGAAAAGACGGAGCTAAAAGCAAAAATATACTTCATTTATAAGTATATTCTTCATTTTAACTACTCCTCTTTAGTGTGATTTAAACATTTTGTTATATATATATATATATATATATATATATATATATATATATATATATATATACATATTAACTTAATATATAGTTTGGGAACAATATAAAACTAAATCTAGCAGGCAGATTGGAAATGTTACAACATAAATTGGAGAAGAGATAAATGCCCATATGCATCAGTTTCTACTAAAAACCTCATCACGCCAAGGCTTTCCTTCTATCTTCTCACTAAAAACTGAACTTTCACACTTGTCAGCGTTCATCTCATCTGGTCAAACCTTAACCAAACTGTCTTGAGGTATAAAAACAGTATAAGTTACTTTGTAGAAAGTTTTTGATATTTCATTATCTTTTTAATTTATAGCTATAATCACATTATCTTTGATTCTCACTGCTAAATAATTTGTACCCTGTGTAATGTTCTATGAATCATGAACTTAAGCTGTAGGATGTAAGCATTAAGATTTTGAAAGCATTAAAAGGAAGAAAAATAAGTAAACAATCGCCCAGTAATCAAAAAATGAATCAACCCTATAAAGCTCATGGAGTGATGATGTAAGAACCTTTTTTCTTTAAGGGAAAAATACTACGTCACCCTTGATTGGTCAGGGTAGATCGTAACAGCCTCAGAATTACAAATCCTTCTTAATTTGCTGAAATATGCAATTAATGTGTTGGAACTACTGTATAATAACATTTTCACCCAGTATTTGATATATAATTCCATGAACACCAACCTAATTTTTTTTATTCCTATCAAAAACTTCAAATGAAGTCAAATCTTTTCAAACAGCAAAAGAAAGAAAATATTCAGTTTGATTATATTTTACAGCATAAAATATGCATGAGAGAATAGACGCATTTTTTCTTCATTATCTAAATTAATTGGTTTTAGAGATGCATTTAATTTAGTTATTTAGGATCTTCAGAGAGTTGAAGGAATTGGATTCACAAAATTTGCTTTTTCTCGATAAAGGTAGATTAAAATTTTAAATAAATTAAAGAAATCGATTTCATTTTACACAGCAAAACTTCACTTCGTGCGAAGGATTGTAGTTTAAGTAGCATAAAAGAAGGAATTTTTAATTTTCAGCATTGTAGAGACTTTGTTTAATAAAAAAGCCCTTAATGCATCCTTTTAAGAATTATTCCACGTAATTAAATTATATTATTTTAGTAAATTTCAAATTCATTTTAAAAGCATTTGAAAATTTTTAAATGGATCAGACTTCAATGGAAATAGAGGAGATAGATACCAACTAAAAGTATATTTCTGCTAAGTGCTTAATGTGTTTGCCATAATGTATACAAAAGTTTTACTTTTATCATATCATCAATAATTTACTAATAGTTCTAATATGTCTTTTTATTATTTTGGAAAAAACTGCGCAATGTTATTCTAACACAATGCATTTTCAAAACAGAAACTAATGCAAAGAGTTAAACACATTAATGTTCTAAAATGCTGAAACTCTCTGTTATGTACGTATTTCTGCTGCATTATAAATTTCTTTGAGTTTTACTGCTTCAATTACATCTTATAATTCATCTTCGGTTCAAATTGTATATAGATTAACTTGCATTGTTACACCTATTTTCCTGGTATCTACCAGTGCTGGTTTGTAGTTGACATCACGTCAACTTTTTTTTACATTTAACTCTTTTTAAATACTTACCAATGGATTTTAAGTATTATTAGCTCAAAATGTCTGAAACGTACTTTTCTGAGAGTATCATATTTTTAAATATGCGATGTTGACAAGTATAGATACAAGTATTAGTATCATTTTTAATAAAAAAATCTGTTATATTAACTTTACTATAGGTAGTTTAAAAGTATGAAAGAGGCAAAATTAATGAAAAGTGCATCACTATAGAAAATTAAAAACTTGATTAATAGTTAATGCATTTAAAACGGATCAGTACTCAGTATAGTTGTCGGTTGCAACATTAGAACACTTCTTAAATTATCGGAAAATTTTTCGCCTGGAATGTTTATAATTATATATTAAACACTTGTAGTATGCTAATAACAACTCTTTTATAAATAGTGTTACATGTAGAGCTTATAAGGAATCGTGTTATTATTTTATAATTGGTGACTATTTATTTATTTCCTAGGGAACTTTACAGACAAATTGTTCCATAACCTCACACTATATTCTTGGAAAGCGAAACTATGAAGCCGTATGCCTATAAGCAAAAATACACAAAGCGGCTTAAGCGTTTATCAGACTATATAGGAGAATCAATAAAATGAACAGAAGAAATGCGCGACTGATGTTACTTACCAGTCATGAACAGAACTATAAAAAACCTGTATATATGAATAAGAGGGCAAATGAGATATGTGGTTAAAATTAACCATTCGCGTAAAACACTCACTCTATACCCGGCATTTAAAAATGACGCCAAAGGATAAAATAACAGGTAGAGAGGAAGCCTTGGCGTAACAATTTAGTAATCGAAGTTATAACTCAGATGCTAAGAATTAAATTTGTACGGCCTTGAACATCGGGTAGGAGTTTTCGTGAGCAAAGTGCTTACTATATTTCTGTTCATATAGTTTATTTGTAAGTTCAAAATCAAGGAAAAAACCATATTAGTTCTTGAATAATTTCTTAACTACACATTCTAGTCATCTAATAATTAGTAGGATTTAATTAGGCCGTATATGCATATCCATATTTATTCAAATTTTGCGAGGTTAGTTTCGAATTTAGAACATTAAATTTAGGCTTTCTTCATGTCCAGAAATTTTGAAATGCATCATTTTTTTAAGATAATGTCTCTTTTATATTTTATCCTGTTTGAATTTAGATATTACCAAAAATTTACAGTAAAAATCATAACAAAAATGTCTATCTATTGCTGCTAAATTTATTCAAAATGATTAGAGATAGATGGCTTTGTACTCACTAGATTACCCCGCACGTAATTTAAGAATTAAAATGTAACGTCTAACAGTTTTAAATTATGTGTTCCCTCTAAAATCTATTCAAGTAAATTTTGAATTTTTGAAACCTTCTCATAACTTGTTATGGATGTATAAAAAATATTTTATCGTAGCATTATTATCATAGTTATTTATGTCAAAATAAAATATTTTACATAAATAACTATGCATAAAATGCAAATATCTAATTCGTAAGGCGTTTATACAATTTATAATAAAATGTCACACGTCAAACATCATTTAAATTCCTCTACTAGTTGAAATGCTGATTTTTTTACATGCTAATTTTTACATGCTAATTTTTTACATGATAATTTTTTACATGCTAATGATTCCTTTACAGTTTTTGCAATTAATTATTAATCATATTATATTGCTTAAACCCCTTTTTTAAGGTTGCTAAGTTCTCGTAACGCATAGAGACACAGTTTTAAAGTTCTGTACATTTTTATGTAAAAGAAAATCATA
This sequence comes from Dolomedes plantarius, assembly GCA_907164885.2. Classification (NCBI taxonomy): domain Eukaryota; kingdom Metazoa; phylum Arthropoda; class Arachnida; order Araneae; family Dolomedidae; genus Dolomedes; species Dolomedes plantarius. The sequence goes on along the minus strand of OU015497.1, from coordinate 49,412,589 downwards.
GCACAAGAAAAATATTTGATACTTTAGACTAAGTATTTTTTTAAAAAAATTTAATTTTTTTACTTTTTTATTTTCTTACACTTAAAAATCCCATGATACTTGTGCTTAGGTCTTCAAATGTGTTTCTTTAAAGAATTTGTCATGTGTTATTTGTTCCTCAAAAGCTAAGTATATCTGGAAAGGATTTATAACTTTTAAAAGTAATCTCCTACCATAATCAATATATTGCTTTTGTATAAATCCTTGTTTCATGAAAATTTTATCACTAAACAGTATAAAGTAAAAATGTTATACTTTGAAATGGTATATATTTGGCTCTATCATATTCCACACCAGAGATGTGATAAATACGTATTTATTTGAAAGATTTTAATCTCTTATCGCATCTAAAATGCTATATGCAGTGACTTTTTCTTCAAAATTTGCGTTTACTTTTTAAATTATTTCTATCTCTCAAAGTTGTACAAAAAACCTTTTCATCTTATTTGGAAAAAAATGCTTTACATGGAGAAAATATTACAAAAAAGGGAATCCCATGCTTGTAGGTTATTTTTTAAAAAGTCAGTAGGATTTCGAGATAAACTTTTCAATATATATGCAAAGAAATGAATTTTTATGCGATCTTTTTCATAATATTATATGTTCGGTATTTTATTTGTTTTCAGTTTTTTAGCCAAGTGCTACTTTATGATAATAAAGATGTTGATACATTTTTGATTTTAATTTTCAATCTATTTTGCTTCCGTTAAATAATGTTCAAAGGGTGACTACCCAATATAATTAGAGCAAGTGTCAAAATTTTCTTTATTTCTTTTTTCATAATTAATTTAAAATTTTCGGCAATCTTTTGTCCATGAATATTACACATGTGCAGGCAATCTTATGCTTTCGAAAACACATCTTCATATCACATTCACTTTTCTGAAAGGCTTACATTTCATTCATTTTCATCTACTGAGAGAAATCCGGCGACAAATTTTGCTAGATAGTGACAAATATATTTGTGTTTGTTCTCTAGCAAAGATTGTGTAAATGTGACATTCTAATTGATTTAAACGATGATAAAAAAATTAATCAATTTTTTTCTTTGTTGTACACTCAAAATCTCCCGTAACTCCAACACCCTTAACCACTGACAATCCAATTAACCCCATCACCCTAAACAGCATTCCACCTCTCCATCCTCTAGTGTTTGCTAGTCTTTATGATTCAGACCAATTAAACAACATCGTATTGAAAAAGTAATACTTACTTTATATTTATTCTTATGTTCATTCTTTTATAGAAATTATTTTATAGAAAGAGGGGTATTTACAGGTTTTCTTGATATTTTTAGCATTAATTAATAAAATTCTATTTGCATTTGCACGTGGCCGAACAATATTGTTTTGTAATTCAAATGATTATTTTTTTTAGCTTTAAGTCACTTTGACTTAAGAATTTTTTCGCAGAAATGCTATATTAATCGATATTTACAAGAGTATAAGTATATTTACAAGAAGGTTGAACCAAACAGCATGAAATCTGCATCATGAGTATACCAAGATATAATATGCAAATGATAACGACTTCAGCGCACGAGAACATCATGGGCGATTGCAGCGCTCCTGACAAACTGTATATAAAGAGAGGAAAGACAGCCGTTTTTAAGAACGTGAATTGTGCTATTGTGCGATTTTTTTCTGTGTGCAGATTCAGCAGGCCTCGGAGAAAAACACAAGCATCATTCGAGCACGTTTCGGCGTTCGACCGCGGCAGAATCGTTGCATACTGAGATTCCGGATTATCCTTCCGAAAACTCAGTCATCGTATCGGGCGTAGCCAAGTCACAGTCATTTGAATATAGAATCGGTGGGTGCAGAAGGGAGGGACTGACCGACATGAGCGATTGCAACCGCCTCATCGGACTACTCCACGGGAAGGTAGGCATGTTGTACACATGGCACTGATAGAGCGCAGTGCCATATCCGCAACCATAGCACAACGAATACAGTCTATAACACAGCAATCGGTGTGAGCACGAACAATACGACGTCGTTTGCATCGCAGTGGGCGTCTTTTAGGCGTCCATTGCTTCGCTTACCTTTGATTTTAAATCACGGGCTTTTATGTTTGCCATGGTGCACTGAACGGGGGAGATGGAATTCCGAATGGTATGACATTGTGTTTTCGGACAAATCACTCTTCTGCTTGCAACACCATGATGTTCGGATTAGAGAATGAAGATAACCTGGAGAGCGGCTGCTCAACTGTTGTATTATGCATCTTCATACTGGTCCTGCACCTGGTGTTATGGTGTGGAGTAGTATTGGATTCCACTCCCACACCCCTCTAGCATACATTACCGTTGCACCTATCAGCCGGCGCTATATCTCTGAGGTTTTTCAACCTGTTCGCCTTCCTTATCTTCGGGACTTGCCTGCGGCCACGTTTAAACAGTTACACGTATTGTTGAAGATTTCCTCTCTGACCACCAGATTGAATTGTTACCCTGGCCTGCCTGTTCTCCAAACCAATATCCCATCGAAAATGTGTGATCAATGGTTGGACAATGCCGTGACGTGTAGCAGAGGTTATTGACAGATGTGGAGGTAACACTCATAACTGATTTTCTCGTCCTGTTCACTTCTAAGCAGGCTGTATTTCGAATCAATCATCATTGATACTATCTGTAATCTCTGTAACAAATTTAGCTTTGATATCTCTTGTCCTTCTCGGTGTCACATTTTGGATGGCCAGCAGTTTATTTAATAAGTCTGAATCCATTAGTCTTTTAAATTCCGTTCTTTTAGAACAGATAAATGAATTTTAAAATGCCTGAAATTATTTGTCAAATTTTAAATTTTTTAACAATAACTTGTCCATGAAAAAGAGGTATAAAATGTCTTTTATCCTCGAGAATGGTTGGTTGCTTTCAATGGAGACACTACATAGGTAAATTAACAGCACCCCCTAGTGCCACCACAATTTTGATAGAGCACCCCCAGGAGAGGATTAAAATTAATGCCTGATATGTTCCGTTGAAATCTTAATTAATAGACACATTTTATTGATAAATTACAGAGAGAGTTGCCGATTTGTTTATTTATGGACGTTTTAGAAAGTGTGTTCCTCTTTTCACTCCTTTTACTATTTTTTTAAATCATATTATACATAAATATTAACAGATTATTTCTTCAGAAATTACGGCTTATTTTGACATTATTTTATGAAGTGCTATAGAATTTTATGATTAAAACGCTTAACAATGTACTTCCATCGTGTAGTTTAGTGGATAAATGGATTACATTTTAGATAACAATAGTAGTTATAAACCATATATGAAAAGTACTTGGTAAATACATGTAATGATATTGCATAACATCACATAACTTGAAAAACGAATTTTTTCTTTTTGTAAATATGCATTTTCTATTAAGTTGATAGATTTGAAGAGTAAACTTTATGGGGTACATTTCTGTTAAATCTTCGTTATCATGAGAAATATTTTTCTAATTTCATAACAAATGAATCTGTTCAGAGTCTATCCCGATTAAATAAGAGTTTTTACTATTAAAGCTGATAAGTGAATATTCGGTCATATATGTGTTTTGAATCATTTTGAGATATAAATGCATGATTCTGTACGCTGTTTTTTTTTTAAAGGCGGTAGCTAAATAGCCCTCAGGAACAAAATATTCTTTAGAGAGTTTTTATTAGTTTTCTTGGTTTAAAACTTATTGTGGACCTTTTTGAATGAAATTACATTGTCTGTACCTTTCCAGAATGGCTGTATTGTTCCATATTTTTTTATGCTGTATTTTTTATGTACAAAAATGAAAACAAATATGCAAATAGAGCTCTTTGTTCGGCAGAATTAATACAAACTAAAAAGCTTAATACAGCGAATTTTCATTTTATATCGAAAACTTTATTTTTTATGATCTTAACGTTAAGAAACATACGAGAAAAATATTTATCGATCCACTTCTTTTTTTTCGTGGCAGCACTGAGAAGGTAAACTTAGGTCGCTGCCTATAAGAAGACAGCACAAAAGCATATTTATCATGACCAGTATTTGAACCTAGAACCACGTGGAAAATGCTTCTATTCTAGAGTTAAGCACCACATAATATGGGTGCCATGTGTGTTATTTTAATTTTGACTAACCGTAATTGGTGTGACAAATCTGAAGTGAAAATAATATTTCCAATCCAAATTAATTATAAAAAAATCATATTTTACTAACTTTTTATAATTCAATGTCATTTTATATTTCATTTAGGAAACTAGCGTAGTATATGACATTTAAAATACATATGTAAAAAATTTTTTCAGTACTATACATTTTTTTTTTGCAAAAAATAAAGTAAATTTCAGCCACAGTTATCAGTAAATATTTTCTTATATCGAGAGGTGTTTTACACCATTCGTCAGTACGAGAGATTTTAATAAAGAACATCCTAATACAAAGTTCCTTAATAACAGCTACTGAGTAAATAATCAGATCACTCCTGCAATACGAATTGAAAATTAAAATCTCGATTACATAAAATATATCAAGTATAAAAAAAAACATAAAATATAAGGCAAGGCTTCCACATAGCACATTAAAAACTGTATCAGTTTCAGTAATCTAACATAAAAAGAAATACTGTTCTCCTTGAAATTGTCTAGTATTTTTATGGGCAATAAAGAAAAGCATTTAAGTCGGCTGCTTTAAAGTGAACTATATAGCACTTGAGGTATGAAATTCAACAAGGCCTTTAATTTCTTTTTATTATTTCTGCAATGTTTAAGTATCACATTAACAGTTCCTGGTAAAAAAAATATATATATATATATTTTTAAATCGTGAAAAAAATGTAATTTAATTTGTTTAAAATTGTATATTTTTAGATTCCATTTAATACATTACATTAAAATTTTCAAATTCTTAAATATCAATGGATTAAAATTAGTAGCAAATTGTGTTAAAAATATATATTTTTTAGATTTCCATGCTTTTATCGACATCCTTTTATAATTTACTGACATAATCACACTCATACACATTCAAGAGTGTATAATGTGTAATACCACAAATAAATGATAAAAGTAAATTGTTCAAATAATTTTTTTTCTTTTATTGCAGTGTCTTTATCTACATACTTTCATTGTTTAGTTACACATGCGCTCTCCCACACATTCGAGTGCGCACATAATTTGCAAGTATAAAATGAATTGTTAAAAATAAACTGTAGAAACATGTTTTTGTTATTTTCCATGTCATTATCTACACGCTTTTATCATTTAGTTACACACGCGAACTCACAGACATTCAAGCGCGCACAATGTGCGAATATACGTGTGATAAAGTGTACAATGTGAGAAAGTCATTAAGTAAGTCACAAAACATAGTTTAAAAATAGCTTACAATGATAATTACTTCAAAACACTTTTTTATTTCTGAACATAATCTCCACCAATATTTATGTACCTATCCCATCGGTTTATCAGTGTCCCATTGCCAGATGCATAAACTTAATTGGGTTGCTATCTCAGACACATTAGGACTTCATGTTGAACTCCTTCATCATCTAAAAACTCTTATTTAGTCGGAATAGACTATGAAAATAAAATACTCTGAACCGATTCATTTGTTAAGAAATTAGAAAAATATTTGTCATGATAACTACGTTTTAACAAAAATGTACCCCATAAAGTTTATATGCCATGTCTATGTATATAATAGAAAATGCTTACTTACAAACTGAAAAAAAAATCATGTACTCTCTTCTAACGAAACTACCACAGGTTATTAACGTAGGGTTACTTATTGTTGCTTACCTCTTTTGTACGTATATAAGTGTCTATTTGTTATGTATATATGTATCTATTTATCTATCTATCTATCTATCTCTCTCTTTCTCTCTCTCTCTCTATCTATATATATATATATATATATATATATATATATGTACGTATGTGTATATATGTGTGTATGTCAAAATTTTGACGCATTTTCGTACTTTTCTGTTTACCTGCTTACTGCTTACTGCTTGCCCAAGCGACAAAGACTGGGTTTGGCACGCTGCCAAAATTATAACTCGCGACGACGATGGTTTTAGCGTCTGAAATTCTTCTTTCCGGACAACCGTTATGGAGGAGCGTAATCCTACGTTAAGAAAATCTTTTTTTTAAATTATCTGTTCTTATGCAATACCATTACATGCATTTATAAAGTACTCAATATGATTTATAATTATTTTTTTAATTAAAAATGTTATCCAATTTCCCACGAAACTACGCGATAGAAATACATTGTTAAGCGTATTAATCAAAAAATTCTACAGCGCTTAATAAAAATAATATTTAAATACGTTATAATTTCCAAGGAAATAAGTGTTGACATTTATAAATAATACTAGCTGAAAACCTGCACTTCGCTACGGAGTACATTCAAATTAAATACAACGGTCAATGTATGCAATTAATGCCAAAAAATAAATATATATGTATATATTTATAATAAATACGATGATCAATATATACAATTGATGTAGAAAAAAAATATATTTATAAAAAAATCGTAAGGGATATTTTTATATACAAAATAATGTCCAATCGTCTGCACATTAGGAAGAAATTTTTTTTTGTCTATTTAGTTGTTATGCACGTGACGATAAATTTATTTAAAGTACCAGAAAAAGAAAACACGTGATCAGCATTTAATAAATTAAATTCTGAAAAATTAATCTTTAAAAATTCACCAAAAATCAGAAAATAGAGGTAAAGATTCGAAAAAGATCTCATTTTAAAGGAATTTTTATGATCTTTCTCGTGATATAAATTTTATAATCCCCAAGTTATCATTTTAAATGCAAACTTAAAAAAGTTACTAAAACAGCTTAAAAATTTAATTTTTAAAAATTTAAGAAGAATTTTTCAAAAATCTCTCTTAATGCACCTTTACACTATAAGAGAAATAGTCATGCAAAATTTCAGCCCTTTAGGTCCAGCGGTTTGGTCTGTGCGTTGTATGTCAGTGAGTCAGTTACGGAACTGTTATATATATATAGATTATAAAAATATTTACACACATAAATTAGTTACAGAAGCTCATTCACAAACTTTCAAGGATGAATAATGTGAAAATATATAATCAAATGTTAAAAATATACTGTTGAAATAATGTTTTTTATTATTTTCCATGTCTTTATCTACATGATTTTATCATTTAGTTACACATGCGCACTCACACATTCAAGTGCGCATAATGTGCAAGTATATAATCAAATATTAAAAATAAACTGTTGAAATGTTTTTTGATATTATTTTCAATGTCTTTATCTACATGCTTTTATTATTTAGTTTCACAGGTGCCCTCACACACATTCAAGAGCGCATGATGTGCAATAGCAAAAATAAATGTTAAAAATAAACTGTTGGAATACGGAGTATTCCCTATGTCTTTATCTACAGGTTTTGATCATTTAGTTATACGCGCACACTGACACACATTCAAGTGCGCATAATGTGAAAGTATATAATCAAATGTAAAAAAAATAAATAAATAAATAAATAAAAATAAAAACCCTGTTGAATTATTTTTATATTATTTTCGATGTTTTTATCTACATACATTTATAATTTAGTTACAAAGGCGCACTCACACACATTGAAGAGAGCATGATGTGCAATAGCAAAAATAAATGTTAAAAATATTTACAAGATAAAAAGAACTTTTTATTTACCATGTTTTTAAATTTTCTGTTGAATCATATAAACTTGACAATTCTATGTATTAATAAATACCTTTTTAAAAAAATTTTATGAATTATCCCATCAACTTAAAAGAAAATGAAGTTAATTGGAAGTTAAATTGTGTTTGACTTTTTGTTCCCGTCCCGACCGACAGATGGCTGCACCAGTCTACAAAACAAAATTAACTGAAAATAATAAAAACATGGTAAAAATCTGCTTAAAGATGGCTAAAAGTATTTAAAAAATGCATTGTCATCGTGTTCTGAGCTATTCTAAAAGTTTCAAATGTCTAGCTAATCTATTGCAAGATTTGTACTGGACAAACACACAAACACACACACAAACGAGAAAGGAAGTTAGTAAAAACATGGTAATAAACTGTTGGAATTTGCCGATTTCTTTATCTATAGGCTTTTATCATTTAGTTACACGCGCACACTGACACATATTCAAGTGCGCATAATGTGCAAGTATATAATCAAATGTTAAAAAAAAACTGTTGATTTCTTTTATATTATTTTCGATGTCTTTATATGCATTAATAATTTAGTTACACAGGCGCATTCACACACATTCAAGTGCGTACAATGTGAGAATACATACTAAAAGTTAAAACTAAAATGTTGAAATAAGGCACCTTTTATTTTCCATGCATTTATGTTAGCGTACATGTAAAACATGTAAGTCAACAATTCTCATAATTCTTCTATTATATATATTTAAATAGCAGAGTAAAAACTGTGCAGTAAAAGCTATGTTTGTTAAAAAAGGTATACGTTAAAACCATTAAAGATGATCAAAATAATGTATAGACGGTGGTCGATCTGGACTGTACGAAGAAAGTTCAAATTAACTGGCAAGTTTCAGTTATCAAAGATTTATTGACGTTAGCCAACGATATGGCTCATTTATTTAGGGATGCTTCCGAATGAAGCTTCCTACTCGAGCGAAAGACAAAATTCAACTGCGCAAACACTTGTTGCAGCCAACTCCTAGTGATTTCAAGAAAATAACAATTTTACAGCCATATTTGTACAATATTCAAATTATACATAGATTAATACAATTCAAAATTTACAAACGAAATTAATATGTAGATCACAATACAGTAAAACACCATACACTTATATAATTATAAATACACTTCCATACAAATACTTCAGTAGACTATACAAATTAAAGATATAGATAAAATTAACTCTTTTAACTCTCCATATTATTTAAAGGTAAAATGCAAATATTAGATATACTACGTTTAAAAATACCACGAGGTGTTTTTACTAAGACTACTCGTATTTTTCCATCTTTGCCTGGGATGGTGTCGTGAATTCTACCAATAGACCAAGTGCAAATTGGTAATTTGTCATCTTTTAGTAGTACTAGTGTTCCAGTGGTAATGTTATTTTTGTCAAAAAGCCATTTGCCTCTTTGCTGTAAATGATTTAAATAATCTCGTGTCCATTTTTCCCAAATAATTTGATTGAATTTAGTTATTTTTTTGCCATCGAGAAAGTTTATTTTCTGGCATATCGGTTAATACAGGTTCTGGAATAGCATTGATTGGGCGACCTATTAAGAAGTGGCCAGGGGTTAGGGTTTCAAAATCATTAGGGTCCGAAGAGAGTGGAATAAGTTGCCTGCTATTCAAAATTCCTTCGATTTGATTAGTTACCGTTAAAAATTCTTCCAGAGTCAATTTTGAATTTCCCACTGTTCTCTTTAAATGATGTTTAAAAGATTTGACTCCCGCCTCTCACAATCCCCCGAAGTTCGGAGATCTGGGAGGAAGAAATTTCCAAGATATTGACTACGATACTAAGTATGATGCTAAATCATCAGATGGCTTTTGTACCAGTTTGTACAGTTTTTTCAGTTCAGAATTAGCTCCGACAAAATTCGTAGCGTTGTCTGTAAATATTGTCGCGGGAACACCACGTCGGGCAAAAAATCTCTTCAAAGTTGAAATTAAAGCATCCGTGGTCAAATCAGTTAAAATATCTAAATGAATAGCTCTAGTTGAAAAACACACAAAAATAGCAACATAAATTTTGCTTACAACACCTTTACGTTCGTTTTTATATTTTATAAAAAATGGGCCACATAGATCAATACCCGTGTTAAAAAAGGTAGGGCTAATCGTCACTCTTTCCCTTGGTAATGATGACATTAATTGTTCTTCTATTTTAGGTTTATTTTTAAAACAAGTAATGCAATTATGAACAATTTTTCTAGCGTTATTTCTGCCATTTAAAGGCCAAAATTCTTGTCTAACAAAATTAAGTAATGTTTGAGCACCAACGTGCAAATTCTTTAGGTGGAAATATTGCATTATTAAAATAGTTAGCTTATGATCTCTTGGTAACAAAATAGGATGCTTTTGGTCAAATGACAAATTTGAATAATTAAGTCGACCTCCAACACGAATTAATCCATCATTGTCTAGAAAAATATTTAAATTATTTACATGATTGTCCTTCAACCTTTCCTTTTTCTTTAAAGAACTTAATTTTTTGAAAAATACTTTTACCTGTACTGATTTGATTAAATATCGTTTAGCCTCATTAAATTCCTCCTTAGTGATAGGTCCACGTTTTTTCTCTTTATTTCTGCAATTGTATTGAAACCTAAAAATAAAGCTAAGAATTCTAATTAATTTAACATAGCTATTACTTAAATCAAGAATTTAGTTTATAAAGCCATTATTAGATGTGAGAATCAAGTTAGCGTTCGAAGATTGTTTTAGTTCACTTAAATATAGTTCTTTATCAGGAGAGTCCGTTCCACTTTCATTCGGAGAATTTAGAATTTCTTCAAAGGCAAGCTGTGGTCCATTCCACCACAATTCCAAGGTGTTAAGTTCTTTAAGATCAACACCACGGGAAAGAACATCCGCAGGGTTGTCACTGGAAGAGATGTGTTTCCACTGATGATTTGAGGTTAAAGATTGCATTTTGGAAACTCGGTTGCCAACAAAGGTTTTTAGCTGATGAGGAAGTGATCTGATCCATGCCAAGGCGATGGTAGAGTCCGAGAATAAAACTACCTTGTCAATAGTCATTTTCAAAGAAACAAGAACTTTGTTGACCAGTTGCGCAAGTAACCAGCAAGAACATAATTCTAAACGAGGTATCGATAAAGTCTTCAACAGGGCGACTCTAGATTTGCTAGCGAGTACTTTAGAGGTATGAGATCTAGTTCGAGTGTAACAAGTTAGGTAAACAACAGCTTCATAGGAAGAGATTGAGGCATCACAAAATCCAAAAAGTGCGATAACTTCAACCTCCTCTTTTAAGACATACCTGTTGATTGTGATATGCTCAATTTCTTTTAAAGAGCTAACAAAATAATGCCATTCATTGACGAATTCTTCTGGTAATTTATCATCCCAGTTCAGTTTTTCTAACCAAAGTTTCTGCATAAAAATTTTAGCTCTGCAAATAACAGGTCCGATTAATCCAAATGGGTCATATAACTTAGCAATCGTTGATAATACATCTCGTTTAGTATAGAAATTTTGTAGCTTTACAGATACCTTATAGATAAACTGGTCTTCCTTAGATTTCCAGACCATTCCCAAGGTTTTGATCGTAGCTTCTGAATCTGGAGCAAATGAATGCTCGCCTCGAATTTGTTTTTGATTTTCAAGAAGTTCTTCACAGTTCGAATTCCATTTGTGAAGGCTCATACCGCATGTTTGAAACATTTCAATTAGTTCAACCTTCAAAAGTTTGGCTGAAGTAACGTCTGGGCAACCAGTAACGATATCGTCCATATAAACATCTGATAACGCAACTTCTGAAGCTAATGGGAATTTTGCAGATTCATCTCGGGCAAGTTGTTTAATAACCCTTGTTGCCAGGAACGGAGCACTTTTTGTGCCATAAGTCACCGTGTTTAAGTTAAAGACAACGGTTTTTTGATTTTCTTTATCTTTCCAAAGTATTCTCAATAGATCCCTCTGACTTTGATCTATTATTATCTGTCTGAACATTTGCTTTATGTCAGCAGTTATCACTATTTTATGTTTGCGAAATCGTATCATGATATCGAATATATCCTCTTTAACTTCGCCTGTAAGTAGTAGATCATTTAAACTTCTACCCGAAGTGGTAGGGGCCGACGCGTTAAACACTACTCTAAGTTTCGTTGTACTTTTTTCCGGTTTGTAAATTCCATGATGTGGTAAATAATACACTACAGCAGACGAATTTTCGTTCGAAACCTTTTCCATATGCCCAAGAGACTCGTAATCTTTAAGAAAGTCATCATAGAGCCTATGCATATCCGGATTCCTGTGGAGTCTACAAATTGTTTGTTGCAGTCTCTTTTCAGCTAAGTTTCGAGAATCTCCTAACATATTCAATTCTTCTTGAATTGGCATCTTAACGACAAATCTACCAGTTTCATTTCGCTTATGAGTTTTCTGAAAATGAATTTCACAGAATTCTTCTTCCTTACTTAATGGTCGATCACAAGACACTTCTTCTACCTCCCAAAACTTTCGAATACTATCCTCTAGGTTTTCAGAATTAGAAATCAACCCACAATATTCTTTAGAAGATTTTGTCATAACCGAACCACTGGCAAGGAGACCAAAAACCGAATCTTGAAATATTAAATTATCTGACACAATTTGTTTACCATCTTTAATTACATTAAGAAAGAATTCTGCACCAATTATCAAGTCTATCGGTCCAGGCTGATCGAACTGCGGATCTGCAAGTGTCAAGCGCGGTGGAATGTTTACTTCTTTAATGTCAAGAACCGAGTGCGGGATGACATCGGTAATCTTCGATACAACACATAGATCCATAAACTGCTTAAAAGAATTATTTTTATTACTGATTAATGCTCTCGTTTTCCATTTGACGCAAGTTGAAATTCCACCTAAACCGCAAACAGGAATGTTTACTTTTTTCTTTACCAGACCCAATTCCGAGGCAAAATTTGTTGTTATGAAGCTTGACATAGCAGCACTGTCGAGCATCCCTCTTCCCCGAATATAGTTATGTCTAGTAGGAGACCAAACCCATACATTAGCTGTCGTCAGCAGCACTGTTTTGTTCAAAGTTTCATTGATGGTCGAGAAAGAACTCAACACTTCCTGGTTATTTGAAATGTTTACATCATCGGAGACCCGAGGGGTTGCAATTGGAGCTGGCGAAAAAGACGTCTGGGCCGGTGGTTGCCAGCTTGGCGAGGAATCTTTCACCGGCGAATTTGTTTCATTGAACTGATTATTTTCATTCCGACACAACAGATAATTATGCTTGCCTTGACATAAGCGGCAAGAGTATTTAGAGGAGCAAGATGTTAATTTGTGGGATACACTTAAACAGTTTAAACAAAGTTTATTCCTTTTAACCACATTAAATCGCTGCATAGGAGTCATTTTCCGAAACGAAGGACATCTATAAATCATATGTGATTGTTTACACAAAGAACACAAGTCGCTATTAGACTTTAACAAAAAGGTTTTATTTTTTGGTATGTTCGAAGCTTTAACTTTAAAAGAGAAACTTTGCGCTCCTTGCATGTTTTCTAAAATTTGTGATCTTTTCTGCAGGAATTCAATAAAAGTATCCCAATTAGGCAAATCAGTTGAAGTTAAACTCATTTCATAAAGTTTGCGAGATTCCTTATCTAATTTTTGTAACAGGAAATTCATTAAAAATTGTTGTGTTAACTCATTTGCTTCTAATTCTAATAATTTTAAACCTCTCAAGTTTTTATTAACAACATCAACAATATTTCGCAGCTGTTTAGCTGATTCAGTAGTAAGTTTTTCAATATTCAAAATATTTTGCACATGTTTATTGACAATCAAGCGTTTATTCTCATATCTATCGATCAAAACTTTCATTAAAGAATTAAATGTATCCTCAGGAGTTTCAATAATAGCTACTTCACCTTTCAAAGCAGAACGTAAATAAAACAGCTTTTGAGAATCAGTTAAAGAATAGTTATTCGTTATTAAACTATCAAACTGGGCCTTAAAACAATGCCAGTTTTCGATATTACCAAGGAATTCAGGTAAGCTTACATCAGGCAATTTTACAGAACTAGAACTTTGTATATTAATATTACTTAAATTAGAACGATTATTTTCTTTTAATTCAAATAAGAATTTTTGGAAGCTTACCTTGATATCCTCTAGCTCTTCTTCCATGAGGTCGAATTGAGAATCAATATCCGCTAATTGTTCATCCTCTAAAAGCTCATAGTAACGAAACTTTAGTTCATCTAGCTTAGAAGAAATGTCCTTGACGCCATCGAGCTTGCTCTGCAGCTTATAACTATCTGCCGATGCAGCCTTTTCATTTAAAAACGAATTTAATTTCGTAATTCGAGATTTAAAGTTACCTTTTCGACGGTTCAAAGTTTTTAATGTATCCACAGGTTCACTTTCATCTGAATCAGACATATCGAAAACAGTTCCAAAGTTCTTGCAAACACAAAGTAAGTCGAAATTGAAAGTTATTAATAAAAATTAATCAAATTTTAGCCGTTTCTCCGGCCGTAACAGGACAATAATGGTCGATCTGGACTGTACGAAGAAAGTTCAAATAAACTGGCAAGTTTCAGTTATCAAAGATTTATTGACGTTATCCAATGATATGGCTCATTTATTTAGGGATGCTTCCGAATGAAGCTTCCTACTCGAGCGAAAGACAAAATTCAACTGCACAAACACTTGTTGCAGCCAACTCAGAGGCGCCAAGTAACGACGGTTACAGTTCAACCTTTAACCAGGCGTAAACAGACGGCAAGCCTTTTAACAATAACATAAAAGTATTTATTCATTTGAAAAATTAGTTAAAATTAGTTAAAAACAACAATGTCAATATCTTTATTCTTCACTAGTAACACTTAGTAATGCACGCCGGGTTTTCTCATTGAATCAATTTCTTAAAAAAACAGTCTATTTTCCATACTGTGATGGACTATGAAAAAGGATTTAAATGTCGAAGTAATACAAAAATATCTTACTCTCAGCAGGTTTAATGCAACGTCTTGTTATCTTATCAGATCAGACACAAACTTCTTGATAAACGCATTGATGACAGAGCAGCTTGATACTTGTTAATCGATTCTTGATAATACTCGAACATTGCTATTACATCCTTCATACTAGGTCCTTGATATTACCTGATAATATCCACTATCTCACCGATACTCACTACTGAAAGTGTTCACGGCTTATATACACGTGTCAAAAGCTGATATTCAAATATCGGGTTGTAACTTCTACAAAATACGCCATCTACTAGAGATTTTTATGGTAAATTATATGACGTACGGCAGTTTGCCAAACATGACGTAATCAAAAGAAACTTGCTTCAGTGATTCGGCTTAGTTATGAATTGAATCACTTTAACTTGAACCGGCTTAAAATGGAAATGCAAAATATGACGTTAAACTTCGGAAAGGCAAGTAATTAATGTACCTTTAAAGTAATTCTTATTTCATATTGCTAACAATTTATCTACATGCTTTTATCATTTTGTTAGGCAAGTGCGCATTATTTGTTGAGTATAAATAAATGTAAAAAATAAACTGTTCAAACGAGGATTTTTTAATTACCATGCATTTATATACTTGATTTATCATGTAGTTGATAACGCACACTCAAGCACATTCAAGAGCGCGCAATGTACAAGTGTATAACTTAATATTAAAAATGAACTTTTCATAAGAAATTAAATAAATAGAAACAATAAATACTTTAAATTGTACCGTTAGTTGTCAAAATATATCAAACCTGGTATTTTATATTTACCACCTCTTAAACCATAAGAATTTTGAAAAACATTAATTGTTATAATTTAACATTTTGTAATAAACGATGTATAATTTTCTATATTTAATATAATAAATTGGATACATTAATGCTTAAAAACATAATAATGTGTTCGTTTCATCCTCCCCATATTATACGTTGTCATTTATTTAATCTGATATTTTAAAGACTGCCAAGTAATTTCCTTTTTATTTTTAGAGGAAAACAGAACGCCGTGAAATTTTATAGTTCAGCAGAAAAATATACTACGTTTAAAATACCATCAAAAGCTTTTGAGCACGGTTTAAATGTATTGAGTTTCCAGTTTTACTTTATCACAAATTTTCATTATCAAAGAAGACAACTCGGCTCATTTACGTATCATTTCAGCAAATGTATCGCATGTCAAATACAAATGTGAATAATTTCGTTTAATGCTAGCTTCAAATTTCATAAACATATTTAATGCAATTCATCTGGAAAAATTTGCCATCTCATTTCAAATGAGATTCTTTTTGTAAAAATTACTATTGAAATTCCAAATTGAGTTTTCTTATTAGATCAAGAATGTGCTAATTTTAACATTTCCTATGCTATTTACAATTTGAAGACACCATAATGGTATTATTTATTAATTATAATTAGTAACATAGTATTTATTTCAAAGAATGTTTAAAATAACGATAACGCGAACCAGAGGGAGAAAAATTTGCAGGTTTAGATCAGGAACACTTAATGTGTTTTTGAAAATTAGATTCACGCGGGAATTCATTCTGTTAATGTCCTAACAAAAAATGATTCTCTTTCTTTTTTTTTTCCTTTCCTTTGAAAAAACTTTCTTTTTTTCTTTTTCTACTTTCTATTTTTTTTCCTTTTTGCTTTTTTAAACAATTTTATCTCTTTTGTTTTGTTTATTTTCTGATATTCATTTTAAGTTTAACACATTTGTTTAAAGTTTAATAAGTTTCTTTTGATTTGAACACATTTCTTCGTTTTAACCTTCAGAGATAAGAGATGTTCTGAAACGACGTTTCTAGAGGTAGCATTTATCCTTCTGTTGGTTCGATTAACCTCTTATGCCTTATAGTTCGGTTGGGGGAATGTTTCTTTCAAATAATGCCAAAAACATTTCTTAGTAGTCTTGAACACACATGCACTCGCGGGATCAGGGTGGGTAAGATATCTCTTGATAATCAATGATCCTCCCAACCGTTACAGATCAATAAAAGCTTAGCTCTGCCGTGAGGGTTAGTAACAATTACCTATGGGCAAAAGTTTAGTTGCAGTTTCTGCGTTGATTGATTTGTGATACCAACACTAAGACATAAAATTTAGTATAATAATAGTTTTCAAAAATATATCATTAAAATTCTTATATAACCAATGATAATTGAAAGGGGAATGTAACTTTAAAGAATGCATAATGTAGGATATAAAGAACGCCCATCAACATAAGCAAGGATGTTTCGTGAGCTTTTTAATTAATAATTGTCATCGTCAATAAAAATTTAAGAATGAAGGAGTATTAAAAGTCTTTTATAGTAATATCTTCACTACAATCTGTAAAATTAACTTTATTCGGATAATTCCCGTAAATTTATTAGGCTAATATTAGCCCACATTGTTTAATAATTACATTTTGCCATCATAAATTTAAAAGTTTGTTAGTATGAAAATTTGGATTCGTATTTTATTATTATGTATATTAGAGCTATGTTTCATATTCGTATGGGAAAAAAGTTCAACGGATTTTCCCAAACGCAGAGAAGTATCCCGAATAAACTCCGAATTAAATCTTTTGATCACATGTTTCTAATGAAGTAGTTTTTAACAATAAGTAATAGCTTAGCGATAAAAGTTATGTTAGTAATGAAGCTCTCTTTCCCCAAATGCACAATGGCACAGCAGATTTGCCGTGGGTAATACCATTAAGCTTATATTAAATCTCAATTGTATCATCTTGAAAAATCACACCATTTATATAATGTTTGTTTAGCATTCGATATCCCATTTACGCAACTATCTTTGATTATGGAGGATTTGTCCCACTAAATTTTCTAACCAACTAAACTTTATCAAATGAATCTCTCAGCATATACTTGTAGTAATGTCTAGTATGCTTCTGAATCTGCTTTGCTTAAATATCTTTAAATTCTTATGTGGTGTTTCCATTCTTTATTGCCTTTTTTTTTTAGCGAAAAACGATATTAAAGTTTGTCTTCTTCAAAAAGAATTATGTACATCCACTTATATAAGCTCTATACAACAGTTTTTTAATGTTCAAGGAAAAAATATTTGAGGAAGAAATGAAGGACACATGTTTGTGAAATGTGTTTCATTAAATGCAGAAAATTAAAGATACAGTAAAAGGCTAATTTTTAAGTAGTTTCATTTTTTATTATAATGTCTACAAATCTGTGTATATGAAGGCATTATTTTTATAGTAGTCCAACTCCATTATTGTTCATTTTGATATACAGAGTCTTAAAGTCTAATGAGTGCTGAGAAATGACTGCTGAAGTGTGAGTTGTAATGCCCTCTGTTGGCAGTAGAAATAAGCTGGAGGTGTACAAGTTTAAAAACAAGATAGAAATGACTTATATGAACATGAACGTGAGGCTAACTCCATTTTTTTAAAGTGGAGTTGGACCACTATTCAAATAAGGCCTTCATATGTCTGTGTGTGTATGAAAACTTTTATTTGTCCATTTGGAACTATAGGATTCCATCTTTGGAACTATAGTCCATCTTTGGAACTATAGGATTAAAAAAAATAGAATAAAAATGCCTTAAACCTACGAATCTTTTCTGTTATCTGGTATTAAAACTACATTTTTCTCATAAAATTTCCCGAGAAATTTTCTAATATAAATTTCGAAGACATATAAGGAGCAATCGTGCCACACAAATGAGAAAATCTCATTATGTATGTTAAAAATTTATCCGCACACATATTATAGTGGTTATCGTTGTGAGGTGGGCTTGGGTTCAAATCTTGAATAAGGCTTGTCGTTTCCATGTCGTCACACTCATAAAAAGCAAGGTTGGCTTACCTATATGGTGCTCCCATAAGTATCCCATAAAATAGCCGCATAAAGTAGCCCTATAATGTAGCCATCAAAACGCGGATCTTCATGAGTTAATGTTAAAGAAGTACCTAGGATCAGAGGCAAGTGCCTGCAACATTGGGAAACAAATCTTAAGTATTAAGTCGAACTTGTTTCCTTTAAAAAAAGGTTTTTTTTTAACCATAAAACATTTTTAAGGCAACGTTTTCGTCTGAAGTGGCTCAATATTATTCACCAGAATTTTCTTCATTCGCGTCCCGATATATTGGAAGAAACTGATGTAGTTGCATTTGGTTTTGTTGGCAGTGAATCCATTACATTTGTCGCATCCACTACATCAAAAAATCAAACAGTTAAAACCAAATACAGTAAAAGATACAAAAGTAGAAGTAAATCTTAAAAACAACATAAAAGAGTGGAAACCGCTGAATTAGGTAATAAGATATCTAGTACTCCAATCTAACTTTCGAATATTTCTTAGATGTTGGGAATCTGCATCCAGACCCATGCACTCCCTCCTTACACGATTTATTGCTGAACGATTTCCAGTATAC
This sequence comes from Dolomedes plantarius, assembly GCA_907164885.2. NCBI lineage: Eukaryota > Metazoa > Arthropoda > Arachnida > Araneae > Dolomedidae > Dolomedes > Dolomedes plantarius. The sequence goes on along the minus strand of OU015497.1, from coordinate 49,393,462 downwards.
TTGAATGTTTTCCTATTCTTTGCCATGTGAACAATTAACTTGTTCTATCGATAAACTAAAAAACTAATGGGATAAATATTCCTTTTCCATTTAGTCAATAACGAGGGTGATCTAGAATATTTACTCAAAGCAATAAGATCCTAGGACTGCTTTAAATAACAAGCAATTATGGTTTGTCCACTCTTACATGATAAGCAATTAGGAGATCGTATTAAGTTTAAATCTAAGCAAATGTGCTTGTAAGCAGCCTCATCCCTTCTCTTTACGAAATGTTGCTAGAACGGACATTCTTAGAACGTCTGTGATTGAAAACCTTAACACTAGAAAGACGGGAATTTTTTCTTACTAAAATGACTGAACACCGTCCTTTTGACGGTTAAAAATAAAATCAAGAATATAAAATATTTAATGATTTAAAAAAGGGTTAAATACTTTAAATTTTTAACTATTTGACACCAATATATGAGCTGATATTTTTGAAAGTGGTATAAGTCCATTTAAAAAATTAGTTAACGGTAATTTTAGTAAGATATAGACACCTATTCTTCATATTTATAATCATACATTGAATGGAGTGCGATTTTCTCATAAAGTAAACAAAAGAATTTTAGCTATAAAATGTAATCACAAAAATATTTTTTTAAAGTGGAATAAATCCATTCCTATTAATTACAGTTAAAACAACTTACTTCTTAATGAAGGTTTTCATAATTTTCATGACAACAGAATTCATATTATAGCATGGGAGGAAACTGTAGCATCTAGAGTGCGGAGGAAATAGAATTTTCCTGAATGAAACAAATTCAGAATGTTACAAGCCAAGACCATATTATAGCATACAGTGACACTTGTACCGGAAAAACCGAAATACACTCATGTCCATAAATGAAGGATAATTCAGAATCACATGGAAATCGAACTCTAAAGTAAAAATTTCACCTGTAGAATTATCACACACATCTTCAAGAATAATATGCAAGTTACAGGAAGCCACCAGGTGACGGCGATAGTATGTCACAAAGACGAAAGTGTAAGAGAGGGGTACAAAAGGAATGGTGGCAAAAAAGTAAAATTGTTCACAAGCGTTCTGTAAGCCACTCTGTGCGATAACCGAATAGTTATGACACAGAGGACGCATGTGGAAAATTTTTTACGTGTTAGAATTATCGGCCACCTGGAATGTGAGCTTCCTCAGATGGAGGTATCCGAGGAACTCGGCATTGCCCAAAGTGTCATCTCTAGGCTTTGGCACCAATTCCAAGATGATGGAAATGTCAGTAGACGTTAGAGTACAGGTCGTCCCCGAGTTACAACGCCGAATGAAGACCGGTATTTGGCAGTAACTGCCAAAAGAAGCAGACGGAGCACAGCATCCAACCTGTCTCGTCTGCTATCTGCAGCCACTGGTACCACAGTTTCAAGGCAAACCGTGTACAGACGCTTGGGAAATATTGGTCTATATGCTCGCATATGGCCTGTCAGATGTGTTCCTTCTCACGGCAACTCACTGTCGGCAGCGATTAGCCTGGAGTAGAGAACATGCAGTGTGGTCATCGTCACAGTGGACTTGTGTGATGTTTTCCGACGAGTCCAGGTTTAGGTTGCAGTTGGATTCACGTCGGACTTTCATATGGAGAACGCCAGGTACCCGTTACCACCAAGATAACATCATTGAATGACACCGTTACGGTGGTGCAGGATTGCCCGTTTGGGGTGGAATTATACTGGACTCCAGAACAGATCTGCATGTTCAAATTGGAACCATGAACGGCCACATTTATCGGGACATCATTTTGGAACAACATGTAAGTTTGTTTAGGGGTGCCATGGGCTCAGAATTTGTGTTTATGGATGACAACGCCCTCCTCACTGAGAAAACATCGTAAACGAATGCCTTCAACCTGAGGATATCACCCGTATGGAATGGCCAGCATTCTCCCCTGACTTGAATCAGATAGAGCATGTGTGGGACATGCTTGGCCGATGTATTGTAGCCCGTCAACCACCTCCTACATGTGAACCGGAAGTTGGGAGAGCATTGCTTGCTGAGTGGAGTAATCTTCCCCAAGAGCAGCTCGATAATTTAATACTCAGCATGCCTAGGCGTTGTACGGACTGTATTTCATCGCATGGCAGACATACAATGTATTAACAATCATACCAACCATGTAATATTAAGTTTTTGTAAAGGAGATATTTTTTACAATTGCTCCAGGGAGCAAAAATCGTAGTTTTTATGAATGTTATCACCCATACACCATCTTTTTTGTTGTTTATCTTTTGTTTAATAAATGGGCTTTATGAATAAGTCACGTTTGTTTTGTTTCTGAACCTTTATTTGCCGGAGCTGTCATTATCCTTAATTTATGGACATGAGTACATTAAGCTCGCACTGATGTGGATAAGGATTGTTCTATCAGCTGATAATAACATAAATATTGTTGACCACAAATTTCTATTTTCGAGTCATTCAATTCTTCCAAACGCCAGAGATTTTGGAGCTGTGGAAATAGCATTAAAGATGAAGGATCAATTATATTCTCCTAAAGATTATTATAATGCAATAAAGACTTGCCGAAGAAAATATCTTCATTTTGTATGAAATGAAAAGAGAAGATTTTGTCTCAACCAAATCTCTAGAAGAGGCAATATCAAATAGGAAAAAAAATACTGACGGAGAAATTATAAACTGGCTGAAAATATGCTGGATGAGGTTTAAAAGGGATGAACCGCACAAATTGTTTTTTTACAAAACTAGTATGGTAGAAAATGCTCTATTTAAAATAATTTTTTTATTTGGAGAACAAGGAAAACCTAAAAACCTCAGCATGAGTATACTGCTTTACATACCGCCTATTTACCATGAATACTTCACTCTGCTAACTGTAAAAGAGAAATAAGTTTAAAATATATAATTTTTTTTTAGTTATCTTAACGAAGTAATTTACATTTTACACTTGTTTATATTGTCTTTTTAATATAACTGAAATTATTTCTTAATAAACTTGGTTACTCGTGTATTTACATGTCTTCATTTTAATTATTATTTTTTACATTAAAAAATCCATTTCAGTGAAGCGAATGTATATAAATATATTGACTTAAATTTCCACTTGTTTTTATATCTTATAATATGTTATTTTTGAAAGTGGTATAAGTCCATTTGGCGCTATAAAAATCGTTTATTTTTTAAAATAATTTTAATAATTATTACTTCATAATAAAATTTAAAAGATGTATAGTGTTAAAAATATATCACTGGAATTGATTAACGTTTGGCAATATTTTTAAATTAATTCAAATACAAGCCCTTAACCATCTCGATACATGAAAAAATGGACTTATACCACTTTCAAAAGAAACAGCTTATATACTAAATTAGTATATATTTAAATATATTTTTATGAGGGTATGCCTAGCTGACAACCTGGTATGGTTTATCCGTAAATATATATGCATTTTTTGTGCAGTCCTTAATATTCAACACCAATATTTCCAAAAAGCCAATATTTTTGCTATTTGCAAAAGGGAAAAGTTACGGAAAGTAACTAACATTTTTCCGGTATTACTTTAAACATTTCTGCCTGTTTTCTCTATTGCCGTCAAATTGCCGGCTTTCAGTTTTATTGGGTATACAACACATTTTCTCTCCCTCTTTACTATCGAATATAATTTTGAAAATGTGTGTGCATATTTCACGTAAAATTAGAAAATGTCACACAATTTCAGAAGCTTGAGGACATAAATACAGACATAGCGCTCAATAGTATGTCCGAAATCGTGACGGCTGATGAGAAAGGAATTATGATGAATAGGAAAAAATGGACTTATGAGTTTGGCAAAAATCCTCATAGATTTAAAGAAGTATATTCTAAGCTGTTTTCGGAAAATTATAAAAAATGTTCCACAACAAAAGCTGTATTGTATATATATATATATATATATATATATATATATATATATATATATATATATATATATATATATATATATATGTTTCAATAAGTTTTTATATTTCCTTTGTATGTTTTATATTAAATATATTATAAACGAGAGTGGAAAAAAAAATCTCTCTATTGTCAAAATGTCTTTTGTTAAAAAATGTGAATGTAATTCTAATTCTTTCTTAATTTAAAGATTTAAAATGCGGTAGTCTAGCCTAATGAATAAGTTTAAAAAATAAAGCTACATCAAGGTTTTTCATAAACATCAGAAATTATATTAAATAAAACAGTGTACGAAGTTAACTTCATACATCTCAAACGTAACTGCTAACAGGGGAGGAGATTGAAAAATATCATTTTTTATTGAGTTTCAATGAAATTTGTCAATCTGAGATTGTTTCTCACTAAGTGCAAATATATATCAACTATCTGAATACCCATGCTTCGCTCCGGAGTATATTCAAATTAAATACAACGGTCAATGTATGCAATTAATGCCAAAAATATATATACTCCCCTTCCTTAATTTTCTGACCACGATAATATTTATAAAAAAATCGTAATGGATATTTTTATAGACAAAACAATATAGAAGAAAATATTCAAATTAAATACAACGGTCAATGTATGTAATTAATTTGTATGTTTAATATCCTTAAAACATTCTAATTTGAATTAAATTCTTAAAAAACTTCCCTCTCAATTAGTCTAGTGGTTAAATTTTATCTTCAACCGTATTTTAATAATTTTTTGTCAATTTATTTTGTTGCTATGCACGTGATGCAAAATTAGTTTAAAGTCTCACAAAAAGAAAAGGAACCACGTGATCAGCATTTAATAAATTGAATTCTAAAAATTAATCTTTAAAAATTCACCAAAAATCCGAAAATGGAGGTAAAGATTCGAAAAAGATTTCATTTTAAAGGCATTTTTGTGATCTTTCTCATGATATAAATTTAATAACCCTCAAATTATTGTATTTTAAGTGCAAACTTTAAAGAATGTTACAAAAATAGTTTAAAAATTTAATTTTAAAGAATCTAAGAAGAATTTTTCAAAAATCTTTCCCCTACAATATAAGAAGAATCGCCATGCAAAATTTCAGCCCTTTATATCCAGGGGTGTGCTCTGTGCGTTATCTGTCAGTAAGTCAGTCAGTTACGGAACTGTTTTATATATATAGAGAATGATCTAATGCTAAGAAAGCATAATTATTTTATTTATAATTGTTTATAAAATATTATTTGTCATTATTATTTATAATTGTTTACAATTTATAATTGTTAATTATAAATTATAAACATATTTACAATTTATTATTTTGTGTACAATTTATAATTGTGATCATTTATTATAAAAGTATACATTGATAATAAATTAATATTCCGATTCACTTTACATTTAATGATATAACAGAGATTTACTAGTATAATATTTTTAAGCAAATTTTTTATCACAATTCTTGGATAATGTTAATTTTAGCTTTATTTTCTAGTTCTAAGAAAGATTTATTTAAATTACATTCTTCCATACTAATCTGATTGTTTAATCTATTCTGCTCCTAATTCTTTTTTACGATTTTATCCAATGTCAAACAGTGTATTAAAACAATTTTAATACAGCTTCGTTTATTTGGATTAGAACTCTATGTTTTAGACTATAAGGAACATTTAGAAATATATTTTTAGGGGGTTTTCATCTGAAAATATCTGTAAGAAGGGAAGCAAAGCCTTCTTGCGTGACCTATCATTGTTAGAGATTTTCTCTTTTCCTGCTCAGTCAATTGCTTAGATAAATTATAGTTTCTTTGACCTCGCTGTTATGGAGATCAAGCCTTCTTCCATAATTTATCCCCGTTGACATTTTGTGTACCATTCCTAGCTTTTATATAGAAAAGATTTATATCATATTAAGAAAAATATGCAGATATTCTGCCTTTCTATAATGCACATATGGGTATAAAAACTATAACGTGATCCACACATATTATCTTTACTTAAGTTTATAATAGTATTGAGTGATCATTTCTATCATTCAAGGATTCTATTATGGGAATTTTTGTCATGTTTTATGTACTATTGTGGGTGGCGCTTATAGACCATTTTTGTAACAATACTTACCGTCACACACGTCTAATATCACATAATATTTTAATTACGCTTTCATTAAGATTTTTTTTAAATTCTTGTTCCATAAAAATTAAAATGTATTTATTAAATAAAGGTTATGGATTAATGCTTCATTAAATAAAGGTTATGAATTTCGTCATATAATGAAAAGTAAGATCATATATTCAAAAAGATCATGTATAATAGTAAAATAATGTTTGGTACATTATTTTACTATTAAACATGATTAAATAATGTTTCATACAGAGCTTGTGGAGGCCCAGTGGTACAGCGTGCTGGTTTTCGGTCCTGAGGGTGCTCAGATCGAATCCTGGCATCGCGCCACGAAATATACCATCGTTCGTTTCGTCCCTCCATAGGGGGTAAAGCTGTCCGCCTATATGGTGCCCCCACAATAAAATAGGCACTAAAATTGCGGCGTGGTATAGGCGAATGTCTCACGACAAGTGCCTCCGCATTGGGGATGTTTCATGCATAAAAGGTCTCAGGTAAATTTTATATTAATTTGAAATGCGTCAGGGGCACACATATATAGAAGATCGTGGTCAGAAAATTAAGGAAGGGGACTTTACAGAGTGAATTCAGTTTATCACATAGCAACTGACTTGATAATAAATGTCAGTTGTTCAAATTACTAAAGGGAAATAAACTATTGAAAATATATCCCTATGTGTATGTATTTAGAGTATGTAAATGCAACTAGAGTCTTGTTTGTTAAGTTAAACATCATTTATTTAAATAACCATCAAAGGGAATGTTGTTTTAACATGATACTATCCATCTCTCCATATCCTATTCTATTCATGAAAATCATATTTTAAACTTATTTCCATTCTAAATTGTATTTTCCCAATTTAGAGAAATTCAACCAATTTTGAGAATTGTTTGTGCACAAACGTTTTGCGCGCATGCTTCTTAATTATCAGACTCTTCTCACTTTATACTCCGTACTAAATACACAATATCCAGCTGGAATTTAGGAAACAGAATGTATTGTGTAACCATCGATGAAAAAGTAATACACATGAAATATTTAAAACTCATTTAATAATAGTTAAGTTTGTTATAGCCGGTTTATTATAGCCGGATAGTGCTCTATGGTAAAATATTATAAGGAATTTTCGTGATAGAAATTCTAAGATTCAAGATGTTATGATAAATCGGTAATTTGATTTACATGAACAAACGTGGCATCAATGTTTCCGATAAATAGTTTGCAATTACTCACAATAGTTAAAGTAAATAGAAAATATCGGAGAACGAGAATCGAGAATGTGAAAAACTCAATTTTTTTAAGGAAAGTTTCTTATAACATTATGCCACACACACACACACACACACACACACACACACACACATATATATATATATATATATATATATATATATATATATATATATATATACAATTTCTTGAAAAACGACGAAAATTAACGAATCAAACAATAATTATTTCGTCTGAATATTTAATAAAATATACAGACATATCTCCCATCCCAGTGATAAGCAAGTAACTTAAACAAAATACCCAACGGCAAAACTTGATTCAGAGAAAAAATATTTTACCGTTCACCTATCCTGAAAATCATTTAGTGCAACATCATTATATGTGGTACTATGATGGCATTTAAATCTAGGAATTAATTATCGAATAAAGAAATGTCTGAATAAATCAATAAAAAAATCAAAAATAGTTGGATCTGAAACCAATGAAATTGTTCGATAAAATATTAAAAAAATACCTCCATCACACGTGTAATAATGGAATAAACTCGTTCTAAAAAATAATTGTGACTACTTTTCATTTTATCGGACGTAAAATTAACCCATAAATCCTTATCAATGATTAAACTTTTTCTCATTTATATAAATTTTAAAATATGTCAAAGCTGTTTAGATCTTTTCTCTTAAATTACTTGGTGTTAATCTGTCGCTTGTTGTCTTTTAGTAATTCATCTGACACAACATAAAGAAGAACTCTCTTTAAAAATTATTTTTACGTTACGATTTGTTATTTATATTGGAGGTACTTCATTTCTAATTCACGTGAATCAATAATCATGAAAGATATTATTCAGCAAAAAATGTTGTACAAAATTATTTTACTTCTTGTACAGTATTTAGCATATCATAACAGAACTTCGTACAACTGCCAGGAACATAAAGAAGTGAGATAGATTTAAATGTTTCAACGGTAAACGGGATATAAAAAAATATAAAGTAGGAAAAATCTATCTGAATAATAAAAAAACTGATGTAAAATTTATGAAAACAGAAAGTTTTTTTAAACCTTAAACTCATCAATATATATGCAAAAAAATTCTATCGCACTGATACAGAAGTTTAGAAAGAAGTTTTCTGTTCAAACACATACGATTTTTTCAACTCTTTTTCTGATATTTTATTTCGGAAAGTTTTCAAATCAGTTAAAGTTAAAATTATTGAAAGAATATACAAAATATACACGGGGGAAAAACTTTTAACTCGATGTTTTATCTTGACAAATAAATTATAAAAACTGGAATAAAGGTCTTATTTTTATTATATCTTATTTTTATAGAGAAAAGAAAAGTCAAAGCTTCATAGCGTATACTCAAAATTTCTTTCTTTAATATAAAATCTTGAAATAAAGTATGACATTTTTCATGGCATTATCGTTTAAAATTAGTGTCCTATGTAATTCTAGTCTCTAACCCAAAATATCTTGAGGCTAGTAAAATAGACAGTAATATTATCCACTAACCTGCTAATGAACAGAGCTTAATGTTAATGTCTTCCCAAGGAATATTTCTGTATTCGAGGAGGCAATATATTATTCGCCCTTTTATGCATTTGTGGAATTCCATAGATCAAAAAGAGTTCGTTAAGGGGTTAGTTGCAATGCAGAGAACTATGCAAAAAAACATATCTGAGGGGATGGGAAAGCATGTATTACAAGTTTATGAACTCTTATAAGTTTCTATCAGATAACTGTAATATGTTCATTAAAGATTGTCCAAGAAGACACTCACGTAACACATCGTTGGCCAAAAGTAAATTTCCGTTACATAGTTGGGGAATGGTTACCCTTTGCCCAACACCCAGAAACAAATACGGGCCGAATGCAAAATGTTTTTGCTGGGCCAACAATTGAGGCGGTGAAAGGCAAAGTGTACGTCACATTTTCAACTTTTTTTATTTGAGGGCAAAAATGTAATGTCCATGTTCAATTTATAGTGGTATTGCAAATAATTATTATTTGCAATATTATAATAATTATTATAAATTATAATTTGTTTAATTTATAGTGGAATTTTTTTTGTAGTTTTTGCAGTAAAGAGCTTTGGACTTACACCACTTAACTTAAAGGCTTAAACCACTTTGCCTTTCATATCCTCTATTATAAAATGTTGTTATACCAACTGCAAATAGGGGCTACTGGATTAAAAGTTTTTGCCCAAACTGCAAATGAGAGTTGGACTGATCTCCGAATAGTTGGGCAGACTAACAACCAACCGTTCTTTCAACATAACCCCAAATGTTGACCAGCTATGATAAATACGTTTGCCCGACAATTTACCAATGGTCTTCTTCAGGGTATTGCATTTACAGTGGCTGGTCACTGTAAATGCAATACCCTGAAGGAAACATGCAAATAACATGAAATTTACAACATGCATTAGCGGAGGTGAGATATGCAAATGATTAGAATTTCAGCGCAGACGCACATCACGCGCGCCTGTGGCGCCACTTCAAAGCGCTATTTAAGGCTTGGAGATTTCGACGATTTCAAGTTCAGTAATTGTGTTTTTCTTGTGGTTTTTTCAAAGAAACGATCAATTATGCCTCGTCGAAAACAGCGATCATCTTTTGATCAAGTATCCGAGTTCGACAGAGGAAGGATAGTGGCCTACCGAGATTGTGGATTATCTTTCAGGGAAATCGGTAGTCGTGTTGGACGAAACCAAACAACTGTAATGCGGAAGTGTGATCGTTGGATGCAGGAGGGTACGACGGACCGGCGTGTTCCATCGCATCCACCCCAGCGCACCACTTCACGTGATGACAAGCAAATTGTGCGCATGGCAGTGACGAATCGCTCAGTCACATCACGAACCATAGCACAGCACATGCAGTCTGTAACGCATCATCCAGTGTCTGCGCGTACCATTCGACACCGTTTACAGCAGAGTGGTCTGTCCGCAAGACGTCCATTGCTTTGTCTACCCTTGACGCAGAACCACAGACGTCTCCGCCGCCAATGGTGCGATGGCAGAAGGATGTGGACGGCAGAATGGAATGAAATTGTCTTTACTGACGAGTCACGCTTCTGTCTGCAACACCACGATGGTCGCATTCGAGTCTGGAGACACCGTGAAGAGAGGATGCTGAACAGCTGCGTTATGCACCGCCACACTGGTCCTGCACCGGGTATTATGGTATGGGGCGGTATTGGATATCATTCTCGCACACATCTAGTACGCATTGTCGGTACTTTAAACAGCCAGCGCTACATCTCCGAGGTGTTGGAGCCAGTTGTCCTTCCTTACCTTCAGGGCTTGCCCACAGCCATATTTCAACAGGATAATGCGCGACCACAAGTGGCACGCATTGTCCAACGGTTCTTCGTCAATCGACAGATTGAATTGCTTCCCTGGCCGCCTCGCTCTTCGGATCTTTCGCCGATAGAAAACATGTGGTCCATGGTTGCTCTACGATTGACCCAGATTCCATCCCCAGCTGCCACAGCAGATCAACTTTGGCAACGTGTGGAAGCTGCTTGGTCTGCTTTACCCAAGAACTCATCCAAAGTCTCTTTGAATCAATGCCGAGGCATGTGGCAGCGGTGATCTCCAACAATGGCGGCTACTCTGGCTACTGATTTTGGCAGGAACCACACTTCACAGAATTCTATAAATTTAATCATTTCATACTTGGTCAACATGTTATCTACAAAATAAATTTTGTTGTGATATCTCTTGTCTTTCTTGGTGTTGCAATTTGGGTGGCCAGCAGTGTATTACTTGGGGATGTTTTACTGTATAGAACTTTGTGACAGGTCTTAAAATTAAGAAAGATATGAAAGATATGCAAATTTGCATCATTTTTCTTTTGCAGCAACAGTTCAGTAAAATAAGCATAAATGCCATAAATCTAAATCATGCAATACTTTTGCAGGAATATAATGCTCTAAATGACATGATAGTTTTAAAGGCAAATCCACAACTAATGTCTTTATAAATTAGAAAAATCTTTCATTTAATTGAAATATGCGTACGCGGCGGAATGAGATTAAGTACGAACAAAATATTTTTATTTTTTATATCACACTTTTGAGTGCATTATCATACAAATTTAAAGAAACTTATCTTGATAAATTGATATATATATATATATATATATATATATATATATATATATATATATATATATATATATATATATATATATATATAGATATATATATATATATATAATTTCTAGAGAAAATATTCATTCCTAAAAAAATCATTTATTAGTTTTTGATACAAAAATCAGACATGACAATAAAAAACAAACCAAACAACGTACATAAAAAGCTGTATAATTTCGAAAATTACTAACAATCTATTTTTTCTTCTTCCATTAAGTTTTGAAAATAACATCACTCAGGTAGTGCACGGTTATTTGCGATGTACCGGCGAGGCCCAAAGTGTTCCCATCACTTTTAATCATCTCTGAGGGTATCGAGGCTACTTCTTCACGAATAGCGGACTTAGGGACTGGTTGCACAATTGATTTTCAGAGGACGACCGCTTGGTTTCCTTGGAAATGCAACCCACTTGCTCTGTTTGAAACCCATCGCAAGATTATTTTCGGATCAGGAATGACATCACTTGCATAGAACCGAAGCGCTTCCAAAAGCCCTTTGTGTAGGGGTTACATAATCGTTGTTTTTAAAGAAAGCTTCCATATCGAAGGTTCGATGTTCACCGGACCAACTCATGGTGTCTACTGAGGATTAGAAAATCCGTCCGAACTGTTGCCTCCATCCGCGCCACCATACACCTCATCATTCTCTTAACAGTCACCTTCAGAAGTGTGGGAGTCTGCCTCATCCTGTATTTAATAATTGGTGTGATATACGGTGAACTGTTATTAAAATTTAGCAATTAAAACGATTTATTTTTACAGTCATGAAATAAAATTCTTGAATAATAAACTAACGTTTAAATTAAATCCTTCACGTATATAACCAACGTACCATGAATTTCGTATCAGGTGTTCAAAAGTTTTAAGAGGTATTTTATCAATGACATGGTAGAAATTGCCATTTTAATCAGCAGGGAATACAACAGCTTGAATTTTCAGATTTTAAAAATACGACCTTACTTCGTCTTTCTTCAGTTACTGGCAACTACAAACTGGTAGAGATCATTTCAAAACATCACAGTAAATGGCCAAGAGACAATTGCCTAAGTTCCCATTACTCCTCGTATTTATGTGTCAGTTAATTTTCTCTCTGAAATTGGAAACAATAGCGAATTTATCATACTGTTATGCTTTCCTTGACACCGTTAGCATATTTATTTTTTATGACATGATTTTATTCTTAAGCGTGGATTACAGCATAAAGTTATTTATTTGAAAAACTGAATTTAATTATTTAAAAAAAAATTTAAATGACTTTTTAAGTTTCTTATTCAATATATGAATTTTATTCTAGTATAGACATATTTAAAGAAACAATTTCTAGATAAAGGGAATAAAGACAATGCGGGAAGTATGAAATTAATTAAAAACAGAATTTTCCAAATAATACCCAGAGAACATTATACAAAATTCATTCTTAGTTTCTGTTTTCTTTTTAAACTCATTTTTTAGAATAATCAAAAACCCATGGTGTATTTCATAAGGCTGAATTAAATATTAGATTTTGGTAATCCGATGAAGTCGAAATGACGGAAATTCAATTTCAAATATAGTCGGCCATTATTTTTCAAAAGAAAAAACTCTTCAATATAAATTCATTAGCATATGGAAATCAAAAAATTCATTTTGCAACTTTATTTTAGAAGAGACTGCTTCTTAAAATATGTAGTCATATTCTTTAAACTGTTCTTTGTTTTGTAAAGTAGGTCGTTATTTCATGGATTTGCGTTTTTTTCTTTTTAAATTATTTATTTAATATCTCGAACCGCATATGTTTTTTTTTTCTGAGTTAGATTAAATTCTGTGATGAATTAAAATAAATGTAAGAATATTTTTCTTCCAATGATTTTTAATATAGTTTTTTTAAATTTAAATATATCTAAATCCCTTTTAGTAATTCCATTATATTCACTCTTACTTTTACTTATATATCTCCGTTATATTCACTCAATTGTTCTTTCTGTGATTTAAGGATGTCATTAGTTACATAAAAGAAATTATGAATTATTTTTTCAGATAATGGGGATGACCATATTTACTTAATTTACTTAACAATATTTACTTAATTATATTTCCTGAAATATGAGAATCTATGAGAGCTTGTTATATATATTTAGAAACCAATTTTAAGTAATTATAGAACATTTTTCCTTGGCAGATTAAAATGCCAAAAGCGAAGGTTTTTCTTCATTGCTTATGTTTGTCCATCTACCAAACATATCGAAATACCAAATATATATAAATCTAAACATATTTAAAGACTTGAGTGTTTCCTGAAACAAAATTATTTGCTTAAACTGGACTGTATATCCCTCTACGCACTTAGATGGCAACGTATATATTCCAAACGCTTGCTGGAAGGGGGATATTTATTTGTCGCTTAGGGACGGAATTAAACAATTTAAAATACTTTTTATCTTATGATACATTATTTTAAAAGTTTTTGCTACTGATTAGCCTGAAAATTTACAAAATATAGATTTACTTTTCTGCTTCACAATATAAATTTCCAGGCCTGTACTACTGTTCTAAGTGTCCCTTTTGACTAAATTGCTAGATCTTCATCTAATGATGTTACACATAACAAACGAAATAATTTCCCCTTTAAATGTGAATAATTCAAAACATAGCTTTAAGCTTTTGAAAGTGTTAACCTATTCAAAAAACACAGTTGATTAGTTGCCAGTATAATAGGAACTTCTTTTAAATAAATATGTTCCTAATCTATCTTGTTTATTATTTACCTTAACTATCATTGTTACGAATATCTGCATTCAATAAAACTTAACTACTAAAATAATTATCGAAACTTGTTTAGAAAATCCTTTTGTACTTTTTTTTATAATTGAAACTGAGATAAATACCACTCTGTGATAATAATAAAAATATATATTTCAAAGTTTAATGAATAGCTTCCTTTCTAAATAAAGTCATAACAAATAAAAAAAATAACCCCAGATTTTCGTTTACTTCTTTTAATAAAAGTTTTTCCCTTTTTAAAAATATCTTTTATTCGCGTGACTCTTACACACTTAGCGAGATTTAAAGTTGAAATCAATAATCCTTTCTTGTTCGGAAAGAGGAAAGTTTTTCCTAATCTAAGTTCTCAGACAAAAGGATATCCTTTCACTTCCTTAATAAAAACTTTTCGCTGCTTGGATTTTTCAGTTTTTCTTCCGTCAGACTTTTGGTTTTATCATGATTTTATATTTTGAGTTCTGTCATTTTTCTGGTGTATCTACATTTTAGAAGTCTTAGCATTAAATTTTATTTTTACTGCAATTTTTTTCTCATGTTTTACCTCTTACATTATAAAAACACGTTTCCTACATGAGATTGCATTAACAGCTTTACACGCTCACGTATTAAAAAGAGTTTAGTAATGTAAAAAATATTAAATGCAGCAATTTATCCACTCTTTCCTATAACAGGATGTTCAATTGATTTCACGCAATGCGTCATTTTATGTTATAACATTATTTCTCTATCTGAAACGCAGCTGCACGACTATAGTTGTTTTATGTTACTCAATGATGTGCTGGATACAAGACCTGATGTACTTCATATTTTCCTTATAATCTTTTATGGCATAAACATAATCAAGGTGGATAAATTCACAAAATGTTCATCTTGGTCAACATTAAGTAAAAATGTTTTAAACAGCATAGTATAGCAATATGAGATCAATAATGTATTAGAGCTTGTATTAACAGCCTTATAAGCTCCGTTTTAGAAAGAGTACAGTAATGTAAAAAATATTAAATTTAGCAATCTATCCACTGTTTCCAATAACAGAATGTTCAATTAATTTCACGCAATGCGTCATTTTATGTTATAAAATTATTTGTGTATCTGAAATTCAGCTGCACGGTTATAGCTGTTTTATGTTATTTAATGATTACATGCTAGATACAAGACCAGTCTGTATTTGATTGCATTAACAGCCTTATACGCTACGTTTTAGAAAGAGTACAGAAATGCAAAACATATTAAGTTCAGCAATCTATCCACTGTTTCCTATAACAGAATGTTCAATAAATTTCACGCATTGTGTCATTTTATGTTATAAGATTATTTGTGTATATGAAATTCAGTTGCACGGGTATATATGTTTTTTGTTATTTAACCCTTACGTGGGCTCATCGGTCTAGGAGACCGCTATTGCACCTGCTTTGAAGGGTGGGGTGGTGGTGGGGGTGATCAGATTGTTGAGGGTTTGTGTGTTCTTCAGTCGGGTCCTGACATTCAAGTACAACACATCGGAGATTTTCGCCCACTCGTATTTTGTCGGTAAATTTAATCTATTTGTAAAACATTGTCGGTCTTTTGGACCGATGAGCCTTGAATTGATTTAAATATTTGCCAGTCTGTTTGACGGATAAGCCTTGATTAATTATTGTCAGTCTGCATGCATTCTATTTCTAAGATCTATGTTTTATTGTTGTAGCTAGCATGGCTGGAAGAATTCTTCCTGTTTCACAACGAGCAAGACATTCTGTCTCTCTCGCACTATCACAGATTGAGGAATCGGAATCTGAAATTTTTGTTGAGTAATCTATTTTGTATTTACCCTTTTAAAGAATGAGAGGTTGAAGTAGTTTTTCATTAATAAATTATAATTGCGAAAAACTTATAAAAATAGGAAAATATCCTAATTTTATAGCGTGGCGGTCTAGGAGATCGATGAGCTGGGGAACAGTATAAAGACAGATGAGCCGACGTAAGGGTTAATGATTACATGCTGAATACAAGACCAGTCTGTAAATGCCTCAAAATCTTTTCTGACATAAAATAATCAAATGGATAAATTCACAAAATGTTCATCTTGGTCAGCATTAAGTAAAAATGTACTAAATAGTATAATACATATGAGATCAATAATGTTTTGGAGATCTCAGAAACAACTTCTATCGCTTTGAAAGCATTAAAAGTAGCTAAATAATGTTCTTATTTTTTAATAGCTTCAAAAAAGTAATAAGTCAGTAACTCTTCAAATGAGATTATTATTAGGTAAAGAAAATGTGTTTAGGTCATGTCAAGACTGTAATTTTACAAGCAAATAGCAAAATTAGACGTTTCTTCGCATAACCTTACGATGGATTTCATTGGTTGGAAATGTGTTACTATATTGGGTTGTACAGAAAATGTTGCCAAAATATGGCTAAGGGTGTCTTGTTTAAGAGGTGGAGCAGAAGTCACAATGAATCCGCTTTTGCAGTTTCTGCTTAAGAACACCTACGGAGCACTACGTATTTTATGACAATATTATTTCCTATTGCTAGAAAATAAAGCACTTTTGAGTTTACAATGTTGCTTGAATAAGAAGCAAACACTTACTTACGTTATGCTAAAGAGGCTCTGAAAATTCACCCTTGTTATATGCATATGTTTAAAAGTAAGTTATCTGAACAAGTAATCCAAAATTTACGCTTCCCGGAAGGCCAGTGTAAGATATCACCTCTTACTATTTTGAAGACCATCCCTTACCTCTTCGTATAAAGAAGAATCATAACACTAGTCGAAGAATCACACTCTTTTTTCTCTTGAAAGAAACATGACTTTACTCATCAAACGACACATTTTGACAATTAAATACAAACAAAAAAAGAACATGTATATATTTGCTACAATCTTTGTTGCGCGCATATCGTCTACCATTTTTCATCCATCTCTCTTCTCTCTCATTTCACCAGGCGCCCATCGCGCCACCTGCTGGTTCACGGAAGTGCGTCACACGACGTCACAGTCAGTCTATAAGTAATTGTTTGGCCTGAAGACCAGAAGCTGCGTAGCAAAACCTGCAAACTCAGCCGAGGGTAGATTTCCCCTGTTCGGTGATGTTTCATACGGGCCTGAGCGCCGGACAGACAGTACAGATCTGCCGACCAATTTGGGCAACTCGGGGCCTCTATCCGAACAAGTAACATTTACAAGTGTTGTTTGTTTTTCTGCGAGCGATATGGTAATCTTTTGTAACAATTGGCGCGAAAATACAGTTCAAAGCCGGTTTAATTCGAACCAAAGCATTCTGATAATAATTTTTTTAAATAATAAATATTTTTCGTCGTGTTCTTTCATTCCCTGTTACGAAAACGACTTGTTTTACTCACTTTCAAATTTTATCGCTGGAAAAGTAATTTTAAAGATCTGTTGCTTGCTTACCTATTTTGATAAATTAGCTCCTGTGCGCTTGAAATTCTAATTAACATTTATGTAAAGCATATAAACTCTTATTTCTTTATATAAGTATTTCATTAAATGGTGGACTTTACTTATCACTAGATATATACAGGCTAAACGCTATTATAATTAAAGATTTCGATCTCTTTACCCGTGCAATTTATCAATCATCTTTCCTCTATTTAAACACTGGCCAAAATTCAATCTTTTATTGTGCAAGAGACATGTTAGTAATTAACACTGTGACATGCTAATCCTGCACTGAGTAAAATGATTAACATCCTCGTTATCCTAGAATTAGTTACTTTGAATCTATACAGGACAACCTAAGGTACGAAATTATTCTTGTCTAAAGTTTCTACTTATTTCATAATTGATATTCCACCGTTAATGCATGTAAATACGTTATAGGTCTTACGATCCTTGTACACTATTAGTGATTTCCTACTCATAGTTTCAATGTATTTTAGTTGCATGTATTACGAACATTAAAATTTATTCACTTTATGAGGACAGTGGACTTTAAAATCTCAAAATATTGGAATTTTTTTAGGTGTATTAATATTTTAAAAATATGTAAATATTGGAATAAACTGCTTTTAAAATATGTGAGGAAAATGAAAATGAAAACCTGGTGACTTTAGAAAAGTAAGTATTAAAGGTAGGTGTAACAAAAAATATGTTTTAAATGGCTTTTTCTCAAAATGCGTAATTTCCAGATTTGCATGTCTTTGAAATGCTCCTTAAGTCATATTTTTTGACGAAATTTTATACAATTTATAATAAAGACTCCTCTAATACATAAAAATAAAGTTATGTATCTATTTCAGGATTCGACATCATTCAGATTATCGAAGTTTAACTTAGGTGTAGAAAATTATAAAAATTTCCCGAAAATTCAGAGTACAAACATAAAAGTATTTACTAAAAATTAACTATTCAACGGAAGCTCAAAGAAATACATAACTCTGTTCAAAATGTATTTATAAGCAATATAAATGCAAAAATAAGGGGGAAAGTTAAAAATTGGATCGCAAGGAGCATTTTAAAGAACATAATAAAAATTTTAATTTTTATAGTATAATTTTTTTAAAAATATTTATAAAATTTTTTAAGGTGTTTGATATAGTTATACTTTAATGAATATATATGCAAAATTTCATATTTCTGAAGTAAAAATTTCGAAAATCGCATTGTAAAATCCATCATCCCTTTACATGAAATGCATTAAAACAAAAAAATGGAAAAATAGGAGACTTGGTTGAATTTTGCTTTATTAGTATCGTATCTTTATGAAACGATTTAATCATTTTAAAATATTTATGAGTGAGATATTATTTTAAGAGAGTATAATGATATTCCCAACAATACAACATGGTGACATCAGAACTCTCATTCCTTAAATTTTGAAATTGATATTTATTTTACATTTACGAAAATTATTGATGAAATTGGGTATATTGTTCCATGTTACGTAAAGTTTAAAACACAGTATTAATTCTCTGAACATGATATGATTTTTAACATTATTTAAAGCAGTTTACTAGCTGCTCGAACACACTTTAAGTACTCTTTTAAGTACGCACAATAACTGCTCTATAAAACATAGGGCAGGATTAAAAATATTATTCACATTATATTCTGCCCTTCAATGACCCACCACTATTTATTTTTATTCAATACGCAACAGAAGACCTGAAAAGATTTTAATGGAAAATTATTGAAATGTGAGTGATATTAAGATAATTTGATTTCAGGATCTGTTCTCAGACATTATTCTTACTGAAACACTGTATTCCTGCTCAATACAACCCATTATTATTTATTTATAATAGGTTTATAATGTAACCCATTATTGCTTAACCCTTCAGAGGGCACGCTAATTTTTGGAACACCAGCAGGCGGGCAGTGGCACAAAGTGCATTGTCTCTTTCAACCTTGATTATTCTTTTTGTAATAAACTTTTTTATTTCGAATTGAAAATAATAATTCTGGGTTTTATGACAAGATATAGCATGTTGATAATACTGATATATATTTATAATTAAAGGCCAAAGTATGCAGGTACAGTCGCCTTATTTCAAAACTGTCCGGTTTATTGGATCTAATGACAACTTGCGGATTGATTCCTATTACGCCCAAAAACTGAAAAAAAATGTGATTGTCCATCTTTGTGATATGAAGGATACCGTGTAATAGCTGCACATTTTATCGACAACATCAACTCCTTCTTTTGTCGCAATGAAATACAGTATAATTGATGGTTAAATCACCACGGTTAAATCACAAGTAACAATGAATGGAAAGGAATAAAATGGCCAGAATATCAGACCATCATACGAAAGGGTGTAGCTATAAATAGAACCTGTTTAGAACATCCAAACCTTACAAGTAAAAAAAGCCAATCAAAATTGCGAAAATGTTGCACTTTGTACAACATTTCCGTCCGCTGAAGGGTTAAATTAGGAAAAAAATGTCATTAATGACATCATGTGGACGGTTATTTGCAATGTACTGAAAAAACCCAAAGTGTTCCCACCACTTTTCGTCATCTCTGAGGATATGGAGTCTACTTCTTCACGAATAGCGGACTTAACGACTGGTTGCACAATTTCAGACGTTTTGATTTTCAGAGGACGACCCCTTGGTTTCTTTGGTAATGCAACCCATTTGCTCTGGCGTTTGAAACCCATCGCAAGATTATTTTCCGATCAGGAATGGCATCACTTGCATAGAACCGAAGCCATTAATGATCTTTCTAACAGCCAAAAATACAGTTTTTAAAACGTCTTAGATTGTCCCCCAGTAGTTTTACATTTTTGATCATGTGTTAAATGAATTTCTGTCATCAATTTAACCCTCGTCAAATATCTAATATTACTCGCCTAATGATATCCTCATTGTGCCGTTTCAGAAAAGCCTTCTGTTTCAATGCCTCTCAGTTGACCTCGCGTTGGCCCGGTTGGCTAAGGCAGAGAGCCAGTGATCTATACGTCTCTGGTTCAATGCCGGTCGCTGAAAAATCCACCGCTGTGTTTGCTAATAGTGTCCGGGGCACGCAAAATATGCCGTGGATGCAATATACTCCAAGTTCTCAAATTTACCTCTGGAGGTGCGGGGTCAAGTGTTCTAATTTCGTCACTTGACTCGGTTCAAAATTACGGCACCGGCCCATAGAGAGGTAATGGTTGTCCACCTATACGGTACTCCCAGAAAAGTGGCCAGAAAAACCGTGGTGTCATAAGGCTGTAAGGATAATAAGCAAAAAACCGTTTGTCACATTGGGAAAAAAATTTCATTGTGTCCTAAAATTCACACTGCTGATATTTTTTTGGATAAAAGGAATAATTTCTTCCTGAATTTAAACCTGCTGATGTGGAATTTTCTAACAACCTATTAGTACACAACTAAACAAAACCTTGTGTTTTGAACTGATGAAATATTTCCTGTCCTGAAAGCATTTGGCTTGTCGGTGTTGTAAGAGCAAATATTTGCACATTTCCAGAAACCTTCTTACTAAGTAGCTTGGACTTAATTCATCTCAAAAGTCTTTCGATGGCCACCAGTACACAGATAAATCCGTTATAATGCACAATTGCATTCGTATTTAAGGGGATGTTAGACTTTCAAATTACCAAAAATCGAACAAAAATTGGAATTTTTTTTTGGGTGTATTAATACTTTAAAAATACGCAAATATTGGAATAAAATGTATTTAAAATATGATAATTAAAGGGAAAACTTCGTGGCTTTAGAAAAGTAAATATTAAAGGTAAGTAAAAAAACATCTTTTAAATGGTTTTTTTCTCAAAATGAGTCATTTTCAGATTCGTAAGTCTTTCAAACGTTCATTGCGTCAGATTTTTTGGCGAAATTTTATATAAATTATAATAAAGACTCCTCTAAAACATTAAAATAAAGTTAGTATCCATTTAAGTTTTCGAAATCATTCAGATTATCAAAGTTTAATTTAAGCGTAGAAAAGTACAAAAATTTCACGAAAATTCAGAGTACAAGCATTCAGAATAAAAATATTTCCTAAAAATTGACTATTCATCGAAGACACAAAATAATACATAACTCTGTTAAAAATGTATTTATAAGCAATATAGATGCAAAATTAAGGGGAAAAGTTAAAAATAGGTTCACAAGGAGCATTTTAAGAAACATAATAAAAATTTTAATTTTTAAAATAATAAAAAAAATTAAAACATTTATAAAATTTTATAATGTGTTTGATATAGTTATACTTTAATGAATATATATGCAAAATTTCATATCTTTGAGGTAAAAATTTCAAAAATTGCTTTGCGATATCCACCATCCCCTTAAGAGCTTTTCATCGAATTTACTGCAATTGATTTTTTACAGAAATCTAAATTAAGATTCCCTAGTGATCCTACCAAGTCCTGTTTGAGAGGACAATAGATCCAAATCTTTGTAGTTCATGTTAATCGATTTTTCCTTCATTTACTATTATAACTGACTGGACCACATAATCATTAAAGTAGTACCAAAATAGAAATTTATAAAAAGTATATCCAAGGAAAATGGAGAGATATTTTATAATAATAAAATAAGAATGTTGAGGAATATTGTACCCACTAGAATGTCGACCTAATATTATCTCAAAAAAATTCACTTATTTCATAAAAACGGAGAAATAAGTATTGGATTCTTAATATATCTTTGAAATTTTCTCTAAATAAAGACGAACTCTCTTGGTTTTTAAAAGAATACTTCATTTCATAACATCAAAATTACAAAAGAATATTACTGTTGTCCCTAATATAACTATACTTTTAACTTATTTACGTAGTTACTAGCTCCATAGAAACACACTAAGAATTGCTAACGATTTTTTTGTCTTCCGCCAAATAAAGTCAGAAATAGCCCTCTGATTGGTCTCACTCATCACTAGAAGGTTCTTATCAGACAGTATTATTTGATAATAATTACTTCACTTTTTTTTCTTGAGCCATTGAGATAAAGTATTATGAAAGTGTATTTTAAATCGAAGTACATTCGATAAAGATCATTACAAAATATACAGTAACGGATTTGCGTTGAAATTTAGAATGCTACGTTAATATTTAGAAAAGTTTTAAACGTAAGTACAAGAAGCAAGTAAAATGTTGAGGCAAAATTCCCTATTATATTAGAACAAATATTTTTTTCATTCTGAGTACTAGTGTTAATACATTTAGGATTAAGACATGCTCAGTGTTCATGAAGGTAAATATTTTAACGTTGTAACAAATCCTTATGGGAGTAGATAGGTCGTGATCGATAGTTAATCCATTGTGTCGCGTTGCGACCAATTTCTACTCCATAAAAATCAGCTAAATGAATGGGTACAACTCTCAAATAAGAAACTAGTTTTGTACTTTTTTACATTTATTTAAAATATATATATATATATATATATATATATATATATATAATATTACAGATAGCATATAGCTGAACTTCTGAATACTAATAAATTATATTACACAATCACGCAATGTTTCACTTCATAACATTCATCATGTGCAAATAAATGCCGACCCTTGCGAGCAAGTGGCGAACATGTAAATAAGCGAGGATGAGAATTACGTAATCATAGCAAAGATGCTCACCCTGAGGTTTCTGTCAATGTAGCTCGGGTCCGTTCTTTCAGTCACTATAACCAATTGTAAACATTTAGCCCGATTATTGTTCGTAGGGCACAAAACACTATATTTGCACTGAAAGAGTTCTGGATCTCGATGGTCGATGATCATTCAGGAGTTCATGTTGGGTTGCGCTACGTCGGTCCGAATGTCAGGCAACAGCGGTCGTTGGTCATCGGCTGTCTATCAACGTGTCGTAGTAAATCTCGTTCTTGACTTAAGTTATTTCAGTTGGGTCCTTAATATACTAGCAAATAATAGAAGAATTGGAAGATATGTCACGCATTCATTCAGGCGAAGGTCATGCAGCATTAGCCTCACTCGTTCCTTCTTGTATTCTTTGTCGTGCTGTTGAAACTTCGTACTTCATATGCGTATACTTTGCGGGGTACTGATTCTTTTTTTGGCTTAAGTTGCTTCTTCCACGCGGTTGAGGATTAATTTTTATTTTGTAGTAGGGGCTCTCTTGAAAATCTCCAACATGGTATATATATATATATATATATATACACACTCATGGACAAAAAAAATTAGCGCACCAAAAAGGAGTCGTCAAAATGAAACGAAATTTTACATACGTAATGATTACTTTGATATAAGTAAATGATTAGAAAATCAAAGAAAAAGGATAATTTATTTCAGAGAAAAGGGGAAAAGAACGGAGGAGTTAATACTCCGTTGGACCCCCTCTAGCCCGAATGCACGATGCGATACGATCGGGCATTGAGTCATACAAGTTCTGTATGATGTCTTGAGACATTTCATTCCATATTTGCTGTAACCTTGCCTCTAGTTCGTTCAAACTCGTGGGATGCCCAACTCGTCGTCACAAATGATCCCAGATATGCTCGATTGGAGACAAATCTGGGGATCGGGCACGCCAAGGAAGGGTAGTAACAGTGCGGAGACAGTCTTGTGACACCCTTGCCCTATGAGGCCGAGCATTGTCTTGTTGAAAAATGGCTCCTGGGAGCCGTTGCATGAGTGGCAACACATGTGGTTGCAGGATTTCATGAACATACCGCTGGACTGTCATGGTGCCACGGAAAAATACTAGGGGTGACCGTGTATTGTAGGCAATGCACCCCAAACCATCACACCAGCTGTGGGAGCGATGTGTCGCTGTACAGCAAAGGCAGGATTGAAGCGTTCACCACGGGCTCTCCACACACGAACACGATTGTCATCACTGCCGAGATTGAATCTGGATTCGTCGCTAAAGACGACCTGGTTCCATTCCGCTGCAGTCCAGTTTCCTCGTTCGCGGCAAAACTCCAAACGGAGGCGTCGCTGGTCGGGCGTCAAGGGCAGCACACGTAATGGGCGCCGCGATACCAACTGTCCTTCAGCCAGGCGGCCTTCGTATGGTTCGAGAAGACACAGAGGCCCCTCGTGAAGGTGCTACCTGTGCCTGGATGGCGGCCGATGAAGCAGTTGGCTGTACGTGTGCATTTCTTACGATGTGGCGGTCTTCTCGACGACTGGTCTGTCGAGGGCGTCCTGAGCCTGGTCTTCATGTACATGACATCTCTCTGGTCCACTGGTCCCAACACCTCCTCACAACACAATCAGAGCGACCTAATTGACGAGCTACTCGCCTAGTTGACAACCCAGCTTCCATCATCCCGACGATTCTCCCCCTCTCAAACTGCGACAACTGCTTATATTGTCTTCGAACACGGCATAATGGCATGTCAATCTCAGCTCTTCCTTTGTAAATGATTCAGCACACTCAAACAAGCTTTGGTTACCTGTTTTATACTCCACAGAGTACGATGTTCAACGCCCTCTACCGGGTATACGTAATGCGCAATCATGCTGCACTTCTAATCATTTGCATATCTGCCCGACATGTACCTTCATTGCAAGTTTCGTTACGATCCCGCAATTATTTCTTGGTGCTCTAATTTTTTTGTCCATGAGTGTATTTCTTTCTTTCTTCCTCTTATTGGCTGTGGTCTTTTTCTGATTTCTATTCGCTCGTAACTCCCTTTATCGATATGAGGGATGGTTCATTCCGCTCATACGTTACGTTCCCGATCCTATTCGCTGCATTGGCTGCATATTAAGTGTTCACGGCGCATTCTAATCTGTTCGTACGTAAGCACCTTCAGATCATTGGGAAATAAATTACCAGTCTTCATTTGGTGTGTAATCTACACTGTAAAAGCGAAATGCTGCTTCAAATTAAAGAAATTACCGTTTTCAAGGTGAAATTTTCTTGGGTGGCAGGTTTACCTGTTTTGCATATCCCACTTCTTTATCATAATGCGAAAACTACAAGCCGCTCCCACCTAATGGTGGTAAAGCAACTTCAAACTGAACACCGGCCGCCACAACAACAACACAGACCCCCCCCCCCTGCTCAAAAGCGACTAACTACTATAATTTAGACCTAAGCTCCCCGGGAATTGTTTCCCAAACGAGGAACCACCCCACTGTCTTCCACTGTTCACCAAATGAGCATTTATTTCAATTACAAAATTACAATAAACACAAAATACAACTCATACAATGCGACAGATCAAAACTACAAAGATTTTAGTAAATTCTTAACACTCCAATTATAGAATAACTAAAATTTCAAACAATATTTACAAATTCCTGCATTCCCATAACACCTACAAAAATTTTATTACAGTTCAATAACTACTCATATTTTAATCTAACAAAATAAATTACAACATGACACTATTTGTATCATAAAGATTTTAAAGCCGTTCCAGCTATACTTTAATACTTATTGGTTGTATGATATTGCAGCAGAAACAACAAAATTTGTTGTTTACAAATGCGAGACTTATCCATGAAGACATTTGTTGTTAAGGCTGCTGTATACTAACCATATTGAATTCGCTCACCTCAATGTTATCCTTCGGAGAAAATTTGCCCAATGATTGTCGATTTGGATTTAATTTTTTCTTTTTTCATATTGTACACCGTAATGAAGAAAAAGAAATTACTACTTGGGCATTTTTCGTTATCATTTAATGTAAATAATATTTTAAAATTTAAATTATTCGGGGGTAAATCTAGTCTAGTGTGTTTCAAGCACTCCAAAATTCCTTTGGTGGACGAAATTTATAAAATGAATACTTTTGCAAGGTTCAGAAAATTTCAGGCTATCTAAAAATACCTTTTTTATGGGATTATGTAGCTGTAAATAGTAGACACATTTTCTCCATAGGCTTACAGATCAGCGAATGTAATAGACTTAGTACACAGCGGCACTGTATAGTACAGTGTTTTTTATCCTTTTAAATAGTCAACACCCCCTTGAATCTAAAAATAAGCTCTCGCACCCCCTTGAAAAATGTGCTTCTATTTTTAATTTAGCAAAAGACATTTATCGCAAGATAATTTATTTATTGCATAGAAAAATACTACATTTACAATACATACTATGTTATTACATATAAAACAATATCTACATCTTTAATGGGTACGTTGTTGTTGTTTGTTCATAATTATCCTTTTGAAGCCAGGCTCTTTTTTGAAAGAGCCACACGTAAGTCGTCAGATGCATTTAAGCGAATTCTGTCTTTTGCTTTCATGTGCAAAAGTGATGAAAAACTCATTTCACAAAGGTAAGTGGTGGCAAATGGTAAAAGTGTCTCTAATGTTGCTTTTGCCAATTCTGGATAACTGTTCTATGTCCAGTTGTTTCAAATTACATTTCAATACGCGCATTAGCTCGTATTGCGATAAGATCGTCTTTTAATAAAATGCTGTCGTCCATTGAATTGAGGTCAAACAAAAAATGGATTGAGTATCCATCTATTAATTTTGCTTATATTTCCCGTGGGAAAGTATCCACCAAATGATTCACTCAAATGGTAATTTTCATTCAAAATTTAGTACCTTCTCTCGCACCCCTAGAAATGATCTCTAGCACCACCAGGGTTGCCCCCCCCCCGTTTAAGAATTCGTATAGTAGGACCAACTAAACCCTCCTGCTACAACCTCAATTTTGATCGAGCAACCCCAAGGGCGACTTCTGGGGAGATTATACATCCTCTTTCACTTCTTAGTTGGAGGTTACGGTGTACAAATTTAATTTACTAAGACCGGCCAACACACGATGATATTTCATGGCATTCGTAGGGATTCCAACCAAGCAATCCTAGACCTAAAAGTCCAATGTGCTGTCACTAGGCTACTTCAGGAAACACCTCCCCCCCAAAAAAAAAGCAAATGTTCTAGAATAGGTTTTCTATTACAAAAATGAGAATGGTTTTCTACAAAATAGAGTAGGCATAAGACGATAAATAACACAGAAATTTAATCCATTTATTGAAAAATTTTCCTGAATTTATGAAAGATCAAATAATTCGAAGTCACTCACTTCTTTATTTAAGCAATTAAAAAAAATAATGTATACCTATATGATAATCATTACAATAGTTTTATAACTAAGATTTGTGAGTAAAACTGATTTTAATCTTGATAAATTATATACGGACATAGTTCCCAAATTCTATCAGTTATTTCTAAGAGTCGAATAAATAAATTCTTCAATCAAGCCTAAACTTATTAGAGATTTGAATTATTTCAAGTGCTCCACTTATCCTCTGCAAGACGATAAGTTAAGTTTTCTCCAACATAAAAGTTCATTAAAATTTCAAATATTTGTGCCGTCGGATGTGTCTTGAAGGAATGATTAACACAATTTCATGCAAATAAATTGATTTTAGGAATGTACAGTAATAAACTGACTTACATATAGCGTGGGGAATGATTTATGGAATACCTTATTTTTATTTTCCATAGTTAAAACATTAATGAAAGATGATTAAATTTCCGTCTTTTAATGTTAAAAAGGTATAGGGAACGTCAGATAATAGATGATAAACGGATTTATGCTTTTTAGTCCGTGTCAAATGAACTGACGTAAGAATTATTTTATCCTTATTAATTATATTAATGCATGAATATTTCTAGTTTTCTTAGAAAAAATTATAATAAGACATTTTATCTTTCTTCAGAGTGATCAAACCCGTAGGAAAAAAGTAAAAAAAATAGTCTTGAGATTTAGCAATCTAATAATTTTTGCACAGCAGGAGGAGGCTTCAACAGTCAGAAAAGTTAATTAATAAATTAATATTTAAGAGTTTGATATATATATATATATATATATATATATATATATATATATATATATATATATATATATATATATACACACACACTCACTTCCAAAAGTTAAGCACGGAGAGGTAAATGTTATTTTCCGTAAGCCAATCTGAATTAAAGAAGCTGAAATTTGCTGCAAAGGTAGAAGGGAGTATGCAAATATTTTAGGTAACAGCCAATCAAGGTTTTGTGTCGACAAATATGAAAAACAGGCAGTCGTATAAGAAGCCGGCATTGTGAAGGGTTACAGGAGTTGCATGTAAGTGCTGATGAAAGGTGTTTAGAACATTCGTACTTTTGTTTTCAAGCCAGACGTGTTTCTATGGCTTCCAGAAGACGAATGGAAGATTCTGAACGCTGTCGGGCTGTCGGACGTATTGATGCAGGGCAGTCTATCACAGATGTTTCTCTTTATATCATCATTCCGCCATTTCACGATTATGGGAACAATTCCATATCAGCCAAACAGTTGACCGAAGACCTGTAGCCGGTCTTCCAAGGGTTACGACCCCCCTCGGAAGATGGATATATTGCTGTTGTAGCCAAGCGGTATCGAATATCGACCCCTACACGTGTGACATCTATGGTTGCAGCGGCCATTGGTTTTACCAATGTCCGATATCTGCCACTACTGTTCTTCGATGGCTACACATGAATGGTCTGTACGCCCGAATACCACAAGTTTGTGTTCCTTTATCCGTCCAATCCAGAGGGGCGCGATTAAAGTGGTGCCTCCAGCATGTGAATTGGACTGTATCTGATTAGGGCAACGTTATGTTCACAGATGAGTCCAGATTTGCCCTACAACTCGATGATAAGCGTGTAAGGGTCTGGAGGGAACAAGGCACGCGCAATCGTCCCGAGAACATCACCGAACATCACGCATTCCGCGGTGGAAGCATCATGGTCTGGGCAGGGATTTCATTGGGATATCGCACCGACCTGCATATGTACAGGCGAGGTTCTGTGACGGCTGGACGTTATCGAGATGAAGTCCTAGACCCCCCGGTGAAAATGTACGCTGCAGCAGTTGGTCCTTCTTTCGTTCTAATGGACTATAATGCCCGTCCCCATAGAGCTGCCATCGTTGACGACATTCTGGAGAGAGAGGGGATAGCGCGTATGAAGTGGCCGGCTTACTCGCCAGACCTTAATCAAATTGAAAATCTTTGGGATGCCCTCGGCCGTGCTGTATGTAGACGTTTCCAACCTCCAGCCACTCTCAGAGAATTGCAAACTGCCCTACAGGAGGAATGGAAATTGCTGGACTCTGCGGAGGTAGATCACCGTATAACAAGCATGATCACACGCTGTACACTTTGTATGAAGGTGGGGGGTGCTAACATACCCTATTCATGTCGGTTTTTGTTGTTTGTTTTGCATTTAAACATCATTTTGTTAATGACGCAAATATGACGTCATCTTATAATTTATGAAAATTCAATATTTTATTTTTCTATGTATGTAATTCCTGGTTTTGTTTCATGAATAAACATATAGCTACTTACTCGCAGCATTTCATGTCAATCATAGCATTACTTGCGCATTTTTTTCGCATTTTACCGCTCCGTGCTTAACTTTTGGAAGTGAGTGTATATATATATATATATATATATATATATATATATATAGGTTCTTACGACATGGGGACAAGTATTGTTCTGCTGAAAGATAGCTCCAGCTCCAGAGAAGGACTCTAAGAACCTATATTCCATCTGGTTCCAAAACCTCTTTTATGCACTACTGACTATCCATAGTAACTGCAATTCGTATAAGAGCGCAAAAAATGGAAATATTATCCCAAATTATTTTGTCTTTTCTGGGACCACTATAACGCACAAAAATGCATCTTTTCAGATCTAATTCCTCGCTATATCTGCATACAAGGATCTAGCCACCATGATTCTCTATACTCAATCTAAACTCATTAAAAAATTAAATTCGTTCAGATTTGGTGACCCAGTCTCTATGTTCTTCGTACCTTTGAAGACTCTGATTTTTAGCGAACAGGATAAGTGAAATTTCATTACGGGTCATCCCTGCAGTAGTCGTCAGGCAACAATTCTGATAGACACCGCTAGATGTGTCACTATCCTTCATTGCTTAGTAAGTGCCTACCGTCTCTTTTGCTCGTAATCATAAGTGTTCGCGCTCCCTCACGACGTGACGGGCTGAAGTTTGTGACCAGTCTCAAAGAGTGCGAATAATTGTACAAATTTCTTGTTTAACAGAAAGAGTAATATCATGATGTGACAAAACACCAACATTCAACATAATAATTCTTCATATCTCAAACTCTGTCAAATGTTCATTATAGCTCGTTTTCCGACGAGGCATATTTATATAGTAACAGAACACTACCAATCGAATTCACTGATACTTGTATGGGATTTGTTCAATAAGGCCTTCTTTGATATCATCCGAAGTGCATTTCAGCCTATATTGTAAACGTTTCATATTTTGCTGATTAAGTTGATATTTTAATTTCTGCCATTTCATAAACAACCAGTCTAGGAAATTCCAAAAGCCAATACAACAAGTCTCTTTTGGTGTTGAAAGTTCAATGAGCAGCAGAGAAGTTAATGAATTTAGTAAACATTAGTGTGTTCTAATGGATGCTTGAATATAAGAGAGAATATCAGCTCTTATAATAAATCTTAGGGAATATGTGTTTCCTTATTGAAATAGCACTGTAAGCAAAAAAAACATGTGAAATCTAAACTATTCCCTTACGTAATTTAAATACTACTCAATGTTTGCATCAGTGGAAACAACTGTAATGAAATTGCATGGTTTTAGAAATTACACCGAACTTTGTAATTTGTTTATAAATTAAGTCTTGACGCTCTTATCCCAGATAAATACCAAATGATGCTTCTATAATTTTATGATTAAAAATGTAAAGTTAAATTTCAAGATAATTTCAAATTCCTTAAAGAAAAATTGTAACGAGGGGGGAAATTGTAAGGGAAATATATATATATATATATATATATATATATATATATATATATATATATATATATATATATATATTTAAGATATTTTATTTTGTCGCTCAAATTTTCCTACTTACCTGTAGAACATTAATATCCAAAAGTGATCAAAAATAAGCGCACTTTATTGAAGCGCCAGCTCTGAGATTTCTAAAACACAACTGAAAAATATTTATGAAGAGAGTTTCCTAAATCTACCCAGAAAAGGATACATAGTTAGAAAAATTTTCATCAGTTTTATAGATTTTTAAAAGATTTTGGCAGTCCATTGGAGCATTGTTTTATTAATTAAAATTTTAAAATATCAAATAATAATTGTCTAAAGTATTATATAATGATTATGGCCCTAGATTATGCTCAATTAAAAAAATTTTTAAAATTTCAAATCGTAGTTGTGTCTCAACGAATATTCTTGCTGAGTTCATTTAGAAGTGTGAGGACTTTTGACATTCTGTATGACTTACAGATCTAAAGAAAGTATATAATAATGGTTTTAAAGTTACATTTTCTGACTATCACATAATTTTCTTGAATTTCTTAAGATCACCCTTCTCGTTACTTTTTTTTTTAACTTTATGATCGAAATTACGAGAAATGCATTTAAGTAGGCAACGACTTATCTTAGTTGATCTAGCATATAGCGAAAGATTCCGCCTCTTATTCTGGTACTTGCTATTTTATTTTATCACTAGAAAGACGGGAATTTTGTTCTTACTAAAGAGACTGAACGCCGCCATTTTGACGGTTAAAAATAAAATCAAGAATATAAACTATTGAATGTTTTTAAAAAAAAAAGTGGTTAAATACTTTAAGTCTTGAACTATTTCATAAAAATATATAATAAATTAGTATATATTTAGATATATTTTTATATAGGTATGCCGAGCTGAAAACCTGGTGCGGTTTATCGGTAAAAATATATGCATTGTTTGTGCAGTCCTTATTTTTCATCACCAATATTTCCGTAGAGCCAATATTTCTGTTATTTGCAAAAGGGGGAAGAGACGAAAAGTAACTAACATTTTTCCGGTATTATTTTAAAGATTTCCGCCTGTTTTCCATATTGCCGCCAAATTGACGGCTTTCAGTCTTAGTACAATCTGGTATACAGCACATTTTCTCCCCCTCTTTACTAACGAATGTAATTTTGTAGATGTGTGTGAATATTTCACGTAATATTAGAAAAAGTCATAAAATTTCAGAAGCCTGATGACATAAATACAGGCATAGTGCTCAATAGTATGTCCGAAACCGTCAAAATGACGGCCACCGTCTTTCCAGTGTTATGGAATATGGATAGATGAAATGGAAAAGTGTGTTTAAACGCAATTTCCTCTACAGGACTATCAAATGCATTAAAACAAAAATTCCTGTTAAAATAATTACTGGAAAGAAGTTCTACGGTATGTCAATATATATAATTTATTAAACTTTTGACAAAAGGAAATTTATAAATGTAAAAATATATCGTCATCAACGATTCTGACACCCATCTAAATAAACACGTAAAAAGTCATGCGAGTTAACATTTCCGTTCGGAGACATGAAAGCTAAAAGATATTATATACTCCCATAAAGGAATACGTTCACGTTTGAAATGTTTACATAGGGACGTGTAGAATAAACTTTCTGACAGGAAATGTATTTCTGGACGTGGCAGTTTGACAGTAGCTGAAATAACGGAACTCCAAACCTGCTATTGATCTACTTTACATTGAAATACCTTATTATAGATGACATGTGATAAAATACGTTTGTGCGCTGAATTTTTCTTGTTTGAAAACCATTGTATGACTTTAATTTAGTATCGATCCAATAGGATTCTAAAATTTCCTTAGAATATTTCACCGAAGTCCAAAAACTGATGAGCAATATTGGCTTTACACAGATAACCCTTACCAGCTTTTACAACAAAGACAACCTTAAGATAATTCGTATTAAACACTTTTTCAATTCTAAAATAAATTAAAAAGAGGTGGCTACATGTTTCGAACTGATCAATAGTTCATCATCAGCCAGATGAGAATTGGTGTGGTTGCCATTATGAACAGGGGTGGATTTCCGCACACGCGATGTTGGTGCAAACTTCCGGCCTACCGGATGCCCCAAATCAACCAAATACTTTTAGCTACACCCATATTAAAATTTTTTATCAAGGTAGTCATCATTGTGTACACCGTGAAGGCAAAAACATACAATTTTCCTTAGAAATTCGTAGAATTTGGGTCTAACGCCTGTATAATGATTTAACAGATGTTTGGAAACCCGGAAATGGCATGTAAAGATAAGGATATAACACTACCTGGACGACACCGAAACATTTAACTTGACCCCAGAGTCCTTGCCATCTCTATATTATTCTTATCTCGATGGATAGAGATAATTACATACGTTTATCAAACTTTACTCATTAATGCTATATGAAAGCTTTATATTGCATAATAATTTAATCACGCGATAAAAATTAGAATGTACAATTCTGAGGCTATCCTAGAGGTAAGTGAACTCCGGCTCGTACCTTAAACAACTAAATTTAAATAATATATATATATATATATATATATATATATATATATATATATATATATATATATATATATATATATATATATATATATCGCGTCAATTTACTCTGTCCTAACTTGATTGACTATGCTATTTGAAAAAAAAGGAAAGGCATGAAGGCTCATATCGCTAAGGCATTAATAAGAGGGTGTCAGTTATTTAATGTTATAGTGAATATTTAACTTATAAGCAGAAAATGTCCGATTTTCCCAATATTGTATTCTCAGTTCATATTTAATCACAGATAAAAAAATGATTTTATCATTATTTATTCCAAATATATTTCAAAGGGGGGTGGGAGTAGCCAGCGTTGTATAAAGTTGTGATTTTAATGTCTTGAGGGATAGGTGTTTTCTATGGCGTAATAGGTAAAGGTGTAGTGGAGTAACTGTACTATATTCTAGATGAAAAGGAACAAAGCAGGGAATGACTTTTTAACGTAAGATTATGTTAGTGACTTTTTAACGTTATTCCTCCATAACGGTCCGAGGTAAAGCAAAATTTCAGACGTCTGTCGTCGAGAGTTATAATTTTGGCAGCGTGCCAAACCCAATCTGCATCTCTTGGGCAAACAGTAAACAGTTACACAGAAAAGTACTAAAATGCGTCCAAAATAAAGTTAAGCCACGATAAGTATCCTACGTTAATAAACCGCGGTAGTTTAAGAGTCTACCTGACATTTTTTTTGTAATAGTTTTCTGATTGCAAAAATAAAAAGTTTATGAATAAATTTAAATGATTTTATTTTGTATTTAACGAAATGAATCAATTTATAAAAACATCGGTTTAGGCTCAGAATTTCTTTCCGCCTCGGGAACCTCAAATACATAATCAAGTCATTGACTATGAACAATTTACAAATACCTCACATTCTACTCAAACCAACAATCACACCAATGCTACTCACCTGATGATGAACTATTAATTAGTTCGAAACATGTAGCCATCACTTTTTAGTTTGTTAAGGATTTGAAGAAGTGTCCATTGCGTATTTCTCATCCACAAGTTTACTGTCAGTCTAATGGTTTAGGGCGAAATCTCTGGAAAAATGCATGCGCGATACCTTTTTAAAGGGGGATTCCTCATAAAAATTTTACTAACTGTACATAGGAACAGTGACGTAGCTAGGAGGGTGCGGTGGGTGCGGTCCGCACCGGGAGGAATATTTTTATTTAGTATTAGTTGTAAAAAACCACTTGTTCAATTCATAAGTTTACTATTCGATTTCTACGAATTATGAATTACTATATGATTTCGAATATTTTTCCTCATCGTCAAGTCAATGTAGGGTTGAAAATATCTCTAAAAATTTTGCTCGGATACAGACATCAATGGTGCCGACGTCGACTAGAAGTTCTATGTACTATTCCGTGCTCGATGTTTATCGAATGCTTAGTACCACCGTTATCATGGTTAGAAGAGTAAATATATAATTATGTTCTGTTTACATACACTAATGTACAATTTGTTTGTTTATCCAAAAGAAATGAAATTATATATTTTTGTTTATAAATATATAATAAAACATATTTTATGGAATTTTTTTATATATTAGGTATATGTTTTGTCTCATAGGGGGGGAAACTGCGACCTCCGTAAGTTTCTTGTGGTCTTTATAAAAGTTGCATTTATAGGTATATCAACTTAAGCGGCCTCCTTTATTACTGCCTAATTTAAATATGGCATCCAATGGTAAAAAAGTTCCCCACTTTTAATTTGTCTCAATTACAATTATTTATTTATGTTTATTAATTTATAAAAACCACCAACTGATTGACTTAAAAAGGGCGGCAAATTGGAGACCGCCCCGGGCGGCAAAAGTTCTAGCTACGCCACTGCATAGGAATAAATGAAACGTAACCAAATATGTTCACCCATGGTGTCTGGATGATAAAAAAAGGAAGTCATCAGCAAATTTATAATTTCATAAAATTTCGGCAAAACTTGTTAGCACATGCTCCTTTTTTTAGATGTATCGCTATACTGTTCCAAGTTTTCAATGTTGTTTAAGCAAGCACTACATGTTTTCCCCAATTTAAATATGATACAAATATTTAATTATAGTATAAACGAACTTTATTTACAGTAAAATCAAATATATCTTTACAGTAAAATCAAATTTAAGTAAAACTTATAGTTTTAAAACATACTTTTTTTATAAAGCAAAAGTTCACCGAATTAAACTCTAAAATAAGAACATATGGAATTAATATATATTCGTAATATTATAAAACTGATTTATGTGGTTAATATACAAGGTGTCCAAAATAACATTGACATATTTTTTAAACAAAAAAAAAGTATACAAGTTAAGAACTGGAAATTCACATATGTGTTACTGTAGAAATTAGAGTTTTTTTTTTTCTGTGTCAAAAAAGGTGAGCAGGTGGCGCTAGTTGTTCCGTGAAAGCGGAAAATAGTAAGAGATAAAGCAATATGTGTTTGCTGGTATTGCAGAACGGAATCGGAAGCGCAAGTTCAACGAAATTTGGAACAGATGCTCTGAGTCCTAAGAACGTCTTAGCTTGGTATAAAAGGTAGTTGGAAACGGGAAGTGTCTTTGATAATCAGTTTTAGTGTTGAAGAACTCAAAAGACGCATAATTACTGCTATTTCATGCATTACGGGATTCATTTTGGAATGCACATAGGCTTAGATGGATTACAAAATAGATTTTCTCCGCGCCACAAAAGTGGCGCATATTGAAAATCATTGACTATACTGAAAAAAACCTATGATATATAAAGTAACACATATGTGAATTTCTAGTTCCTACCTTGTGTACTTTTTTTTGCATAAATTTTTAAAATATGTCAAGGTTTTTGGAGGCACCCTGTAGTTTTTCAGCCCTATATTTCAATCTATTTTTAGCTTAATTTCTCATTCAATTTGAGGCTCAAAACTGTCTGGCCTGAAAACTATAATGAAGGTGTCTGACAATAGAAGTTCATATTAAAACATCCTAACGTATCTAAGAAGGCTAAACGGAACAACAGATATTGAAATCTAATTTTTTCGGTTTTAATTTCATCTTTTTAAACTACGTTAAGTTACTTCTATTAATCTCAAATTAACATGGTAAAAATTTGGTGTTAATATATCTATTAAATATTTTAGCAATTAAATTTTTAATGGAACACATAAATCACTAATTTAACTGACCTTCTTTCCCATAAAGTGTAAACAATTTTATTTCTAAGGTCATACTCTATATCGAATTTCAGCATTTATGGGAGATTTTTTATCAAATTTATAAAGAAAGTTTCATTTAAAAAATTTTTTCCCATTCATTAGACTAATAACATTTACATTGTGTGTAAAGTTTCACACATTATATCTATATTCAACTATAATTGCAAGTACTTATTTAACATTGTGTAAGGTGAAGGGAAATGAAGTGAGTAGACAATTTTATACATGCTCTGTTAAAATTTTCAAGTAAAATATGTAGTAATTCAAATTCAACATATTTCAGAATGTGAGCATTAGAATAGTAAAATTTCAACTACCAAGCTACAGAAAAATGTCTGTCCGAAAAATTTTCCCCAGTGATATGTTTCCTACGCAGATTCTCTACCCATTTTGACTTACGCAGATAAAAATGGGGGAACGTGCTTGGTTAAATGGGTAGAGAGTAATATAGGACTGACAGTTGTTTTTG
The DNA here is from genome assembly GCA_907164885.2 of Dolomedes plantarius. NCBI lineage: Eukaryota > Metazoa > Arthropoda > Arachnida > Araneae > Dolomedidae > Dolomedes > Dolomedes plantarius. The sequence continues at coordinate 49,355,809 of OU015497.1, read as the reverse complement.
TAAAGTTGTCATTCTGACGTCTTTATCCGTGTGTCATCATTCAGCTTTCTTTTTTAGAGTGATTTTAAATTGACAGCTTTGTTAATAAAACAAATGGATTAAAAAATGTTTATAATGAAATAACAACACAAAACAACGTTTTAAATTATTTCTGATTAAAAAAAATTCTTTGGTTAAAATTGTTTTTATTTAAAATTAACGAGGATTTTAGACTCTCAGTGGTTTATGTTAATTTCCAAATCATTATTAATTCACAGTGCTATATGATATGAAACGAAACACATAAGTCACAGATGGAGATGCATACCTGGATGTCTAAAATGTTTATACCTGGTCATACAATACATAAATTTTGATGCTAGTTTTTGATACCTGGGAATCTCATAGATGGGAATCCATACCTGGAAGGCCGCATATGTAGTCATGGTGGGTCCTAATTCATGCATTGATATCAAAGGAAAAGAATGTTGATGAAATTTATGTATCCGAAACAAAATACCTCAGTTATTAAAAGTTTGTTTTCCAAGAATTTTTGATAATCCAATGTTTTAAAGTAAGTCTATGAAAAACGTAAAATTTCCAACATCAGTTTATGTCCAAAGTTTTATTATTGCACTATTGTTTTCTTTTTCTGGCCAAATACTCCGACTTACACTCACAAACAAATTCATGTTTATTGTGAGGGTATTATTTATACATCCGTTTACATTGAATTTTATATAACCATTATCTTGACAGCTATTTTTTTGTATTTTATGGTCTAGTTATCAGCTCCCCATTTTTAATCTTATGGTGACTGCTTCCCGTGTAAGAACTTCTCTTTCTTTAGCTTCATTGCCCCTTAAATATAGGTCTCAATTTTTTATCTTATTGTTGTAATTTTGAAGGCTTTGATGATATGTTAAATAAATTGCCAAGAAGGGATCTTCATAAGGAAGCAGAATGTGTTTGGCAATAATTATTTCTCGATTACTGCAGGTGGTATTTCTATGGGTCAACAATGAAATTCAATTCTCTATTCTAAAAAAAAGTAACTCCGCTGCCGCTGTCAAAAGCTTGTCACACTATCTCCTCCGAAACCTCTGGGGTCGAGAACGATACCGATGGATGCAGAAAAATGGGGGGACCAAAGTAGGACATGTCTCATCTTCGTCGGACTTTAAGTTGTTTTATTTTTTTTTTTTTGTTTTATGTTTTGTGGGGAAAATGTAAACTTTTTCATCTTCAGATTACGATAACTCGCCAAAAAATGATCGTAGAATTTTGATCTTTTACAGTCTAAGACTACAGACATTTCTCTTTCAAACTAAACCTCATTTGTTTGAAAATGTTTTAAAACAGACTAATATATTCATCAGAAAATGAAACACAGTTTTTCAAGCAATATCATCCCATATGTGCATGTAATATCGATGCTCCTCGAGTTTTTATCTTACAAAGAAAATATTTACATCATCGGGAAGATGAAAGCTTTCTTATTCATATAATCCTCATTTTAAGTCTCTATCTTAAAATTTCCATTTTTTAATGAATTTTAAAGCTGATAATTCAACAGTGATGAAAAACACTTGTATGGAAGCTGTTACATTGCCCGAGAATCACCCCTATGTATCTTACTATTAGCCCTAACACAAGAAAAATGTAAAAATAATTTAAAATGATCTTTGTTGCCATTTTCATTTTAGAAGTTCATTTGTTCAGTTTATTTTTTTTTTCAAAAGGGAAATGTATCTTTATCAAAGTAAATACTTCATGCATGAGCGTTATTTTTATACTGAATTTTGAAATTTTTTTGACTCTAAAGAGAAGCAGAGAGTGACAACAAAGGTTAAACTCTTAAACACTGTTTTGCTGTTCATGAAAGTTATCTGACTTCAAGAAACGTTTGAAATTTATATTATATTTATAAACCATATCTTTATATTATTTAATTTATTTATTGATTCATATATTACTAATTAATTAATTTATTACAGCTTAACAAAGGTTAAAACTGTCAAACACTGTTTTGCTGTTCTTGAAAGTTACCTGACTTCAAGAAACGTTTGAAATTTATATTATATTTATAATACATATCTTTATATTATTTAAATTATTTATTGATTTATATATTATTAAATAATTAATTTACTACAGCTTATCTTTTATATTATATTTATTGTTTACGACAACACTGATTTTCTTACTCTAAATCTTAATTTTTTTATTAATATTTCTTGTTTTCAGTTTATATTATATTCCTTTTATAATACATTGTAAGGTATACACAAGATTCGATTCACAAGAATCGAACTTTTGAATGAATTAAAGAAGCTGCTTCAGATATGCTAATTTCGGCATACGCGCTTAGTATAAATACCATGCAGCGTCATTAATAAAAAAAGAGGTTGTTAAGGTTGAAAAGGTGTTATCCTGCGCTAGTGCTTAGCGGGCCAGAAGTTTACGTGGCAGTACTGCTGGTTTGACTTACTGTTCGTGAGTATAGAAAATATATTGTTCTTGAAAGCTGTATTTATATTCCGTACAAGTGTACGTATGGTTATTGCTGTAAAAGCCAATTATATGTGCAACAAATTCAATAAACATTGTTTCATGTATAAACTGCGTTTGTATAAAATTCAAATAGAGTGCCACTTCAAATTATATACACCCAAGTCTGGGTAGAAGTGCCCCTTAGTAGAAACTCTATACTGGCGCCCGAAAATATATATACCCTGGTAGTTAACGTTACATTTGTAACGAACAACATAATTGAAATTAAAAACTGTGTACTGTGAACTTATATTGATAAAATTGTTGCAAGTACTTATATACTATTTAAAAAATGAGTGTTGTAGAACAAAATCCTGCTGGAAATTTTCCTCGGGTAATTATGGTTCAGCATTTTGCGCCATTCGAAGCCACCTTCAATGGCGGCCCCTCAAGCCAATTCCTAAAGAAAATTGAGCATTACTTTCAGCAACAATGCACCCCAGAGGGGGATAAACTTAAAATTGCTCTAGCCGCTTTAAGAGGTAGTGCATATCAGTGGTACACGTGTATGAAAAGCAGTAATCTGATTTTTGACTATTCGTCATTCAAGCAACAGTTTCTTAGCGTTTTTCCAAAGACCTTTAATCAAAGTGAAATTGAAGCGGAAATTTATTCACTAAGGCAACGTGAAGGTCAGTCTGCGTTAGATTTTGCTACGGAAAAGATTTCCAAGTGTGAGGAATATTTAGAAGGGGTAACGGAAGCGGTAATCTTAAAAATAGCTATCCAACGTTTGAAACCAAGTGTTCAAGATTTTTTAGATAATCAAACAATTTCAAGCAAGGTTACCCTCCTTCAAGCTTTAGCTAAATATGACAATAGGCATTTCTTCGCTACCCCTCACCGTCATTCAGGTACGAGAAGTTTTATACACCCGCGCCAAAATTTTTCGCGAGTTTCAAACCAGCAGCGTAAGCAGTACCGCAGGCAAAATAATAGAAGCGCACGGCGTTATAATGAAATTAGTGCACTTAAAGAAAACAATATGCAAGCACCTTACTTGCACTGGCAAGTTGATTCACATGATATGGTTCAACCTGTTGAAACTGTGTGGTCAAATGTATTATTTTGTCCGAGTAGTAATCATTATTTTGAGAATAGTGAAAGTCAGGGTATTTTTGTGGCTTATAAAGAAAGTGAGTCTAGCTGGAATGATGAGGTAAATCCAGTACAAATTTCTGAAAATAGTGCCGATAATAATGCTAGTGGTTTAGAAAATAAATCATCTGACACTTCTATTAATGCTATACCTGATATTATTAATGCTATACCTGATATTTTAGATGATATTCACACATCTGTTAATGAAGGAAATTTAGTAGATGACGAAGTATGCGTTACGGAAGTTAGTGAATACTTATTAGTTGACGACAATAAAAATTCTTTAAACGATAGTAGGAACTCGCTAGGTAATGATGATATTATTTCAAGTTTCCATCCGAATGAGGATGCTGTACGCCAGGTTGATAATATGGTTTTAAATAAAGTACATGAAAACCAGACTGAGAATCAAGATGAAAAGTTGACACAGAGCTATACTGTAAGTAGTTTAGCTGATGCTTCGGAAGTTATAGACGCAGGTTGCATTAAAACGCACCAGTACGAAAAGCTTAATCTTCCTAAAACTGAAGCAGTGTTAAAGAATTTAAATGATAACGATTCTGATATCGCAAGTTTCAAAGAGACTTTTTCGTCAAAAGAGGATAAAACTAAAGTTAAGGGGGATAAAAAACGTGAAAAAGCGCCTTCAGGTTCCAGCATTAAAACTGCAAATACTGAAGTAATTAAGGCGGTAAACAAGAAGTTGCATAAGCACCAATACCAAAAACAGAGTCAGTTTGTTGAAAAACATGACACAAGTAGAGAGATAAAGCCAGTAACTAAACACGTTGGTGCGGCGTATAAATTTGAAACAATAGAATCTGCATTAAAATCTAATGCCTATACTCTAAAAAGTACGGAGAAAAGTAAAGTGTGCACTACAAAACCTCCATCTAAGGATGAACGCGGCACACATAAGGTACACAAGGTTATGAAAAGGAAGAATGACAATTTTAAAGTTCCTTCGCATAAGTACAGGAAACGGAAGATATCAGCCGCCCAGCAAGGTTGGCCTCCTCCCAAGAGACCTCCTGTCCATCGTCAAGCCGGACCAGCGCCTCAGGACCAACGACCTGCTGCACAAAGGATGCCCACACGGTCAACGAACCCCTTTACTAGGACTGCGACCATCAAGAGAGGTTCCACGGATTGGACAGAATGGTGCAAGGAAGTTGCTGCTTTCATGAACAAGTCTTGTATCAATTCTCTTATTCTAACTCCCACCCTTTAATAAAACCGAACCAAATTGGTTTGAAATTCCCCATTATATATACTGTGTAAACATTTTGAGGGGAAGGGGTGAGCCACTGAAAAAAAACGGCATACTGTTGTTTTATAAATTTTTGAAGGGGACATGTAGTGGAAAAAAAAATACATACTAACTACAGATAACAAACAACTAACATACTAACTTCACAAATCATAACACATGTGCATTATGATTGGGGAAGAGCAGATACAAACAGTCAAGAAATGTCATGCTGTGCAATTGTGTTGTCACTTTAAATTAAAATAAGTTTTTTTAGGGCGCAGTTGGCCAGCCCAGTATCCGCAACTCTGCAAATCCACTGTTTGATGGTGTCACCTGGACCCTTCGGGGTTAGTTTTGTAAAATGGTAGTGGCGTTTTTCCTCCACACAACGTGTGGAAGGTTTTTTGACTTTGCCACCCATTATGTAAAAAGTCAGACCAGCACGCGTTTTCAATTAGTTAACTGAAGCCGTTCAGACCTCAGTTACCTAATTTTTTTTTTCGAGGGAGGCCAGTGTAAGGTATACACAAGATTCGATTCACAAGAATCGAACTTTTGAATGAATTAAAGAAGCTGCTTCAGATATGCTAATTTCGGCATACGCGCTTAGTATAAATACCATGCAGCGTCATTAATAAAAAAAGAGGTTGTTAAGGTTGAAAAGGTGTTATCCTGCGCTAGTGCTTAGCATGCCAGAAGTTTACGTGGCAGTACTGCTGGTTTGACTTACTGTTCGTGAGTATAGAAAATATATTGTTCTTGAAAGCTGTATTTATATTCCGTACAAGTGTACGTATGGTTATTGCTGTAAAAGCCAATTATATGTGCAACGAATTCAATAAACATTGTTTCATGTATAAACTGCGTTTGTATAAAATTCAAATAGAGTGCCACTTCAAATTATATACACCCAAGTCTGGGTAGAAGTGAGCATAGAAACTCTATAACATTATATTCAGTTTATATAATATTCAGTATTTCTTGATTTCAGTTTATGTTATATTCTTTTAACAATTTTTACTACAGCATTGATTTTTTTATTTTTGCTACTGTAAGACGTGTATTGAAAAAATGCCTAAAAGAAAGCGTGGTATAACTGGTGATAAAGAAAGAAGACGAAGTGCTCAGGCTCAGAGGGGACGAAGAGATAGGCAAGGTAAAGTGGAAGTTTCACCAAAACATGGAGTGCAAACTGAATGACTTAAAATATTCCCTTTTAAGCCTTATTAAGCATTTTTAAGAGTAATCCTCATAAGTGGTCGAAGGCCCCGTACGAAAAGCGAGCGTAGCTAGCCTAGGGGCGAAGCCCTAGTTAGAAAAAAGATTGTAAACCTTCAGTATCTACAGTCTAGTGTTTATCTGTAATTCACTACTTCATTATTGAAAGGTTAAACAATCATGTTGGAAAACTAATGTCATATTTTGAGCCTCGAGGGCTAAAGTCATTGGGGCCTACAGTTTAAAGGAACAGCTTCCTTATACGGGCAATTACTCGTCAAGATAAAATTTCCACGCCAACCATGGCACCTTTTTTGTTTATACCAGCTCTTTGCATGTCAAAATGTCTAAATAGCATCATATCATGATCAAGGGGGGTCTAAAAACCACTGTAGATGTTAGTCCCAAAGACTTTGCTCTTCGCCCCCCCCCCCCATCCAGCCATATTTATAAATTAATAAATGCCTCTTCCTTCAAAAATTTTCGTGATATGTATAATACGACTTGAAAGTAGTCTAAGGTTTTGAATATGGATTTATCTATATATTTTGTATGCAAACATGCTTAATATTTTTGTTCTAAATTATTTTTCTGATTTAGTTGATTGTTTCCTTTTTGTACATGAAAAAGCTTGAAATTTTATTTTCTATAAACATTATTTTTATATATTTTTTAATTTTCTCCTGCTATAACTTAAACGGAAAAAATCATGTAGTCTCTTCTATCGAAACTACCGCGAGTTATTAACGCAGGATTCCTTATTGTTGTTTATCTCTTTTGTATCTATCTATCTATCTATCTTTCCAGAAGAACGTAATTCATATATTAAAATATTCTGAAAACTTTTAATTTTGACATTTTAACTACAAGCTTTTAACCAAACCCTGCACAAATTTTACTTGAAGTATAAAATTTGACAAGAAGAAAGAAAAGAATAAAAAATATTCCTCATTTTCAGTTTGGATAAGCAAAAGAGTATTTAATTATAATAATGATCTCAAAAATCAGGTAATTCTTAACTATAAGGACCAAGAAAGACTATTTTAGGAATAACCATTTTGCATGAATCACTTGATATAACAGATTTTACAATTGCCACTCATGAATGAGTTAATCATGAATCAATTATGAATTAACTAATAATCAATGCTTAAATTTATCTAGGGAGGCCTTTATTACCAATCATCGTCTGTTAATGGACTTATTGATGATATATATACTCATGGACCTGGTCTAGTGCCGCTAGACCAACAAGGATTAGAAACAACAAACCATACACATTAGAGACACAAAAAATTAGGTTTGAAAAGTTTGGTTTCAAATAATTTTATAGATCCCTGAAAACTATAAACATTTTAGAAAATTTAGAGATTTTAAACAGTTTATTTTGACAACCCAATTTACCCAAATACACATTTTTCCCCAAGTGCCCCAATTTTTTTTAATACGCAGAGACTAGAAGGAAACAACGCAACATTATTTGAATGACCAGCAATAATCCTTTATCCCAGCCCCATGGAAAAAAACCTATGAAGAGGACTAGAGTGGATAATACGAAGTTCTGAACATAAATCTGAAGCAAAGCAACAGTTGTCGTGGGTATTTCTCAAAGGATGGATGCGTGTTCCTCTCTATGTTTCTCAAAACGTCGACGAAAACATGCAAAGGAATCTAGACTCATTTTTTACGGACAATACGCTACCAATGAATCCTAATATATTCCCTTCTTTATATCTTCATTCGATGGTCAATCTTATCGGTATAGTGGATATATTTTCTTCATCCTTTATTGTACGATTCAGTGGTAGTATATTTTGGTTTGTCGTGAGGTATAGGAAACTTGTATATATATATATATATATATATATATATATATATATATATATATACATACAGGTAACCCCCCCATATAACACGGGAGTTATGTTCCAAAAAATTGCCTTGTTATGCGAATCCATGTTATATGAAACAAAGAACTAATACGAAGAGGGGGGTTAGGTTCCGAAAGTTAAAAAAATATGCTTTTATGTTTTCATAATTAAGATAAATATCTTTATTAATATTTTCTTAAGAACTAATATATATTAATGTGAATTAAAAAATGTTTTCTTCGCCATCACTAAGCGCTATTAACCGAGGATGTTTTCTTTTTGGCAAGATATCCTTATCATCCGAGCATTTTTCTGCATTATCTTCAGATCCATGCTCTACCTTTTGAAAAATATCTGTTACTTTAGATTGCTTCCTTTGGGTTAAAAGATCTTTATAAATTTCCTTATATGGTGCTAAGCACTTATGAAGTTCTCTTTTAAACTTTTTGCTCCTTTTAATTGAAGGATATTCATTTAAAAAATGTGGCTCTAACTGTGCAGCTAAGTCTAGGCCTTTCTTTATGCTTTGTGGAGTTACCTTCTTTACTTTTTTGTCTTTATCTATGCTTACAACATCTGAGTTATCATGCATTCCAGATATCATTTCTACCAAACCTGCTTCATCAATTTCTTCTTCAACTAATGATTTTTACCTGATATCTTGTGCAATCGTATCGTCAAAGTCTTCCCCTCCTAGAGACTTGGCAATTTCTACTACTGCATCCAGTCTGTTTTCTGCTGTTTCGATCAAATTTTCACTTTCAATTGACTCCGGCTATATTTCTTTTTCAACAACCATTTAATGTCGTCGGTTTTATATCTCTGATGGATGAGTTTATTAGATTAAAGCAGTCCAAAATTTTGAAGAGTTTCCATGGCTCGACGTCCATTGATTCATCATCAATTTTGATCAAAACCCATTGCAATGATCTCTTTATGTAATTGGTTTTAAAGATATCTATAATTCCCTGAGCTAACGGTTGATGTAAAGCAGTTGTATTTGGAGGTAAAAAAATTATTTTGATATTTGAGTTATTTAAATGCTGCGGATGGGTGGGTACATTATCCAATATAAGTAGAATTTTAATATCTAAATTTTTCTGTTTTAAGCAGTTTTCTACACTTGGTACAAAATAGTTTAAAAACCATTTCTTAATTAACTAAGTAGTCACCCAAGCTTTTTTATTTTCTGCCCAGTATACCACGAGATTGCTCTTGTTTAGGCTTTCAATGCACGATGATTGACAGATTTATAAACAAACATAGGTTTTACCGTGTGATCTCCTGAAGCATTACTGCACATAAGTAATGTTACACGGTCTTTTGATACCTTGAAACTTGGCACAACTTTTTCGTTTTTAGAAATATATGTCCTCGTGGGAATTTTTTTCCACTAAAGAGCAGTCTCCTCTGCAATAAAAACCTGGTATGTTGAATATCCACTCTCTTCAATAATTCTTTTCAATTCCATTGGATAATTTCGGCGGCTTCTTCATCGGCTGATGCACTTTCACCTTCTGTTTTCAGGTTTTGTAGTGATAAGCATTTTCTCTTAAGATCACACCAGTCTTTGCTGGCTACAAAATCTGGATATGTAGAAACTGTTTCTCCATTTTCCTTACATATATATATATATATATATACATATATATATATATATATACATATATATATATATATATATATGTATATATATATATATATATATATATATATATATATATATATATATATATATATATATATATATATATATATATATATATATATATATATATATATACATACATATATATATATATATATATATATATATATATATATATATATATATATATATATATATATATATATATATATATATATATATATACATATATATATATATATATACATATATATATATATATATATATACATATATATATATATATATATATATATATATATATATATATATACGTACGTATATATATATATATACATATATATATATATATATATATATATATATGTATATATATATATGTATATATATATATGTATATATATATATATATATATATATATATATATGTATATATATATGTATATATATATATATATATATATATATATATATATATATATATATATATATATATATATATATATATATATATATATATATATATATATATGTATATATATATATGTATATATATATATGTATATATATATATGTATATATATATATGTATATATATATATATATATATATATATATATATATATATATATATATATATATATATATATATATATATATATATATAAACTGTGTAAATGGGAAGTCTTGTGACGTATTTCAAAATGGCATTTTTATTTATTTTAAGAGCATTTACGACTCTTTTTACCATGTTTTTTATTAACTCGCTTTCTTGTTTGTTTGTTTGTGTGTTTGTCCAGTACAAATTTTGCAATCGATTTTTAACTAACTTCCCGACTAGGTAAACACTTGAAACTTTTAGATTTAGTTCAGAACACGATGACAATACATTATTATAATACTTTTAGCCGCAAAAATCCGCAAGGTGGCACTCCAATCGAATTCAATGCTTGCACTTTTGCATAACGGCGTTTGACGATTTTGAAAACAGAATACATGTTAATTTAGTTTTTTTACAAAATATTGTGCGAAAAATTTTAAAAAAATTATAAAAATTAAAGTTTATAAAGTCTATGGATAGTGGAAATGACTAAATAGTGATTAAAACTAAATAAAAGAAAGTTAAAAAGAATAATTAAGTGAAGGTTTGTGCAATTCAGAGAGAATTGTCAAGTTTATATGATTCAACAGAAAATTTAAAAACGTGTTATATAAAAAGTTCTTTTTATCTTGTAATTATAGACAAAGATTATAAACAAAGTTTTGACATGTACGTGAAATATATCTTACTAGATGGTTGCAATTACACAAAGACAGAACTGACTAAAATCGAAACATCTATAAAGCAGAAACAGAAAATGATGAAGTGATATATGTAGTGAAATGCATGGGATAAAAAATATATATTTACTTCCGTACAATAAAAGTACGATTTATCATTCTGTCTTGAGTTAAAAAAGGAGATTTGAAGCATGATTTTTTTAATACATGGTAACGTATATAATGCCTGAAGAAATGTGAAATAGGAGGGATTTAAATAGCTTCCTAACAATAGGAGCTCTCGAATTTTTATCAGTTTTAAGGCCCCATAGTTTTATTTAAAACATACTAGGTAGAGAATACATAAGCGGTTTATAGGGATATTTTTGCTGTTTTAAGTAATCATTAGCTGCGTTAAAATTAACCGAAACATGCTAATATGATATTTCGAATAATATTATCCCTGAATTTTATGAATATATATTTTATATTTTCTCTTACTGTTTTTAGTAAACTAATGGTAATTTTAAAACGTTTTAAAAAGAATACTATACTTTTGGAGGAAGGGTGTTTTAACGTAGGATTACGATTCTCCTTAACGGTCCTCCGGAAAGCAAAATTTCAGACTATAAAACCATCTGTCCGTACCTTGCGAGTTATAATTTTGGCGGCACACCAAACCCAGTTTGTATCGCTTGGACAAGCTGTCAGCAGTTAAACAGAAGTGTACCAAAATGCGGTAAAAATTTAACATACGTATATATATATATATATATATATATATATATATATATATATATATATATATATATATACTACCGAACTATTATATCTCCCACAATTCAACTCACTAGACCATCTCCAAGTTCAGAATACGGACGTACTTGTGAGCAGTGTCTTTGAGGATCTGTTCTCCTTTAAGAATTTGTTCTCTAACATCGGCGGCGTATTTTTCCCTTTCTTTTTTCTTTTAACACTAGAAAGACGGCTGCCGTCATTTTGACGGACTCGGACATACTATTGAGCGCTATATCTCTATTTATATCCTCAGGCTTCTGAAATTTTATGACTTTTTTTTCTAATTTTACGCGAAAAATGTACACGCGTTTGCAAAATTATATTCGATAATAAAGAGGGGTAGAAAATGCGTTGCAATGCTAAGACTAAAAGTCGTCAATTTGACGGCAATATAGTAAACAGGCAGAAAGCTCTAAAATAATACCGGAAAAATGTTAGTTACTTTTCGTCTCTTCCCCCGTTTGCAAATAACAGAAATATTGGCTCTACGGAAATATTGGTGATGAAAAATAAGGACTGCACAAACAATGCATATATTTTTACCGATAAACCGCACCAGGTTGTCAGCTCGGCATACCTACATAAAAATATATCTAAATATATACTAATTTTTTTATACACTCATGGACAAAAAAATTAGCACACCAAGAAATAATTGCGGGATCGTAACGAAACTTCCAATGAAGGTACATGTCGTGGAGATATGCAAATGATTAGAAATGCAGCGTGATTGCGCATTACGTATAGCCGGTAGAGAGCGTTGAACATCGTACCCTTTGGAGTATAAAACAGGTAACCAAAGCTTGTTTGAGTGTGCTGAATCATTTACAAAGGAAGAGCTGAGACAGACATGCCATTACGCCGTGTTCGAAGACAATATAAGCAGTTGTCGCAGCTTGAGAGGGGGAGAATCATCGGGATGATGGAAGCTGGGTGGCCAGCTAGGCGAGTAGCTCGTCAATTAGGCCGCTCTTAATGTGTTGTGAGGAAGTGTTGGGACCAGTGGACCCGAGAGATGTCATGTACACGAAGACCAGGCTCAGGACGCCCTCGACAGACCAGTCGTCGAGAAGACCGCCACATCGTAAGAAATGCATGCGTACAGCCAACTGCTTCATCGGCCGCCATCCAGGCACAGGTAGCACCTTCACTAGGGGCCTCTGTGTCTTCTCGAACCATACGAAGGCCGCCTGGCTGAAGGTCTCCAATCGAGCATATCTGGGATCATTTGGGACGACGAGTTGGGCATCCCGCGAGTTTGAACGAACTAGAGGCAAGGTTACAGCAAATATGGAACGAAATGTCTCAAGACATCATACAGAACTTGTATGACTCAATGCCCGATCGTATCGCATCGTGTATTCGCGCTAGAGGGGGTCCAACGGAGTATTAACTCCTCCGTTCTTTTGCCTTTTTCTCTGAAATAAATTATCCTTTTTCTTTGATTTTCTTATCATTTACTTATATCAAAGTAGTCATTACGTATGTAAAATTTCGTTTCATTTTGACGACTCCTTCTTGGTGCGCTAATTTTTTTGTCCATGAGTGTATATTGGTATGAAATAGTTAAAAATTTAAAGTATTTAACCATTTAAAAAATCAACATTAAGTATTTTAAATTCTTGATTTTATTTTTAACCGTCAAAATGACTGCGTTCAGTCTCTTTAGTAAGAAAAAAAATCACGTTTTTCTAGTTTTAACTAGTCTTTGCTGTGTTTCAGATGGGTTACGCATGTGAATGAAAATCGCCTAAAGCGTAGTGAAACCGTAGAAAAAAAATTGACAACGTAACCGAAATTAAAACTTGTTGGGAATTCCAAAATAAATCATGAAAACCTCTTCCGGTAGATAATACAAGGTGCGGCCATTGATTTCCATGTCTAATCTAATAACTCCAGAAATTATATGAAATACATACCCATTTAATATATTTTGAAGTAACTCCCACCTGCCGTAATGCACTTCTGTGCGCGGCTTCATAAGTTTCGGAAACAACTTCTAAAGTCCTCTTTCGGAATGCTCTTTAATGCGGACGTCACTGTTTTATCGATGGCTTCGACATCCTCAAATCTTGTTCCCTTCAGAAAATTAGTCCAGCATGCGGTCGTGGAGATGCAGTGTCCTCCATACTCTCAGAGTTTAGCACCGGCGGTCTTTTACTTGTTTAAAAAACTGAAGGATTTGCTGAGGGGAACAAGATTTGAGGATGTCGAGGCCATCAAGAAAACAATGACGTTCACATCAAAGGGCATTCCGAAAGAGTACCTTAAAAGTTGTTTCTGAAACTTATACAGCCGAGCACAGAAGTGCATTACGACAGGTGGGAGTTACTTCAAAACATATTAAATGGGTATGGAATTCATGTAATATTTTCTGCAGTTATTAGATCAGTCCTGGAAATTAATTTACTTCGAAACATATTAAATGAGTATGTATGTCATGAAATATTTTCTGGAGTTATTAGATCAGTCCTGGAAATTAATAGCCATACCTTGTATAGTGTATCTGCAGCACATTGGAGTTGTTTGAGCATGAATTATTTTATACGACTTTAAAGTTTCTCCCTGACTAAAAATAAAATTCACTAATTGCACTACTTGAATGTACAAGAGTGTGAAATCATATATCCATAAACGTAAGTATTCTGCTTTGAAAATTGTAACTGTAGATTTGCATGGTGACAAAAATCAATGCAATTAAATTTTAAATGCTTATAAAGTATTTTTAATTCCTATTATCGACTTCTGGGGAGTAAACTGAATTCTCTTTACACTATTAAAAAATGTATAATTGTTTTTTAAATTTAATATATGTTAACGAATATGAATAATTATCTACTTGTGAGTTGATAATGATTAAAATAAATTCAATTACTTGTGAAGTATAATTTAAAACATTTCTATTTAATTTTAGAATTAAGTTTAAAAATCGTGTGTCATTAACGGCTTCTTCACTCTATGGAGCTTTACTTAAAAGTGAAAAACAGACTGTAAAGATATATTTAAGTTTTTTCTTAATGATAAAAAGAAGGGATGGTTTAGTTACAATTTTTTATCAATACTAAAGTATAAAATAAGGCCGGTAACATTATTTTAATTATTAAGATAAAAGATGTAACATAATATATGTTAATTAAAAGTTGTCATTTAAAATGTTGATCATTTCCACTATTCCAAATGTTTCAGGAGTTATTATTAATTTAAAGGATATCGAAAAATAAAGTATTTTAGATATAAACTATAAGACTTTCCATAACGGCCGAATTTTATCTTGAAATAATCCGATTAACTAACGCATGATTACAAATGCTTTCAGTGTATAATCATTAATTCTAATTTAAAACATTACTTCGAGGGATTTTGATTTAATTTGTGTAGAGAACTATTAAAGAAGTCACTTAGTAAACAGATCTGAATGCCGTGAAAAATTACGTAGAAGGTATTTGTGTTTTCTTTGTGGCCAAAATCTCTATTTTAATATTTTTATTAAATTATATTTTTCATTTTTTAATTTTCTTAAAAATGCCTAATGAATTGAAATAGTATATTGTAAATATGTTGCACTGTCAATTGAATTCCTGAATTCAAGTTATGTTTAGCATAATCAGGAATATTTGTTAACGAAACAGTATTGTAGAAGAAACCACTGAAAAACATGCGTGGCAGTAAAATGTTGGTCTTGTCATATATATATATATATATATATATATATATATATATATATATATATATATATATATATATATATATATGTGTGTGTGTGTGTGTGTGTGTATCAAAATGTAAATTTTGATAAACTGACAGCTCACCGGATTTATAAAGGGACATTCACGGTCTGAAGGTCTACGTTTATATAGTATTACCTTCAGTGAATGTAAACACATACAAAACATCACATGTCCTGAAAATAAAATTTTACTTTAGACTCCAGAAAGTGCTAAAGATTTTTTTTTAAGATATAAGATGTGAAAATAAGTTTTTTTTGTTACTACTATTATATATGAACAGCATGCTTTAACCCTTTGAAGGGCGTCTTTTGCACAGTACAAACGCCTAAATATATTCTGTTTTCACTTGCATTCATTGTATTCCAGTTAAATGAGCAGAAAAGTGGTTAGTACTGCCATCTGTTATCAGTTTAAAGAAGGAAAAAAAATTGTGCAACCGCTAATTGGAAATTTTTTCAAGATTCTTTAGGTTAAAAAAATAGGGAAAAAGATTTGCACCCTGTAAACGTCGAAGGTTGTTGTCCCTGAAAGGGTTAAAGGAGGTTGCATAATATTGTTGGGTTATTCCGTGTGTTTCAAATTTTTAATTATGCCATTCCGCTCTGTACTTCCGTTCTGTACTATTCTTTAAGACTCAAATCTTTAAAATATCCTTCCTGGTAGTTCATTCTGAATGCTAAATATTTACAACCTTTTAAGAATTATTTGTTGAAAGTTAATACGATTTTTTTTTCAAATTTTCACTTCATGATGGCAGCAGTATCCATCTGGCACAGGAATTTTGCCCCATTTGATGCAATTTATCCTATTCACTAAGACGGTGCACATACATATGACCAGTTTAGCAATTTTAGTGAAAATTAAATTGCAATTAAGATCATAATTGTCATTACAAATACACGATCTTCGATACAATTTGTGCTGTGTTTTAGTTAAGGTATGTTCCTACCTTTTGGGCACTTTTTTTGAAAAATAGGAAAATTTTATGAAACACAAGTGTTTTTAGTTAGAACAGGGAATAAAACTATGAATTTTTAAAAAAAAGTTAGGGGAATTACATTAACGTTTCAAATTTAGGCAATTTTAAGTCAAATTTTAGTAAAAATTAGCGTTTACGCCAAATCTTCTAAAACAAAATCTAACCAATATATTTCACTTTTTATTTCAACAGTATATTAGTAAATCACTTACCTGTGTTATGAAGCAAAATATTTGCAATACCTCTTAAACTTACTAACATATACCAAATTTTGTATACACAACAAGATTTTTTTTTTAAATTTTCATATATTTTTCAATAAAAATAGCTCTTAAATTAATAAATACACACTTACAAGTTATATTTTGGTTCTTAACATAACACTAGATGAGCAGAACCTTGTGACAAAATTTTATTTCAATATCTTAAAAATCTTTAAAGAAATGAAATTTATCGTAAACGTAAAAAATGAAAAATGCCGTTTTCCAGAAAACGCAAATAAAGATTTTAATGTAGCACAAAAAATATGTATAAACTTTACAACCTCAAATTTCACCGTATTTATTGGTCAAGCCTTCCGTGGCTTCATTTTTAATTAATTTTGATTTTCTTTTAGCTTTTAGTATTTTCTGCATGTTTTTGTAGTTGGCAGAATTTGTTGCCTCGATTTCTTTATTCGCTCAATGTCGATTTCCATGTACTTTTTCAACATTTCTGGTTCAGTTTTTATTTTTAAATAATTGAAAACAGGTACGAAACCCATAAAACTCGAATTAAACAGTAGCACTTCAGTAGAAGCCACTAATAACAATGTTTGCAGTTAGATAAAATTTTCTTTAGGAAAAATATTCCACAAAACATTGTTAAATGATTCATTATTTTTTTTTTGTCTCATGCCTTGTAAACACTTTTTCAGTAACTTCTGATCACACTAACCAGTTCTAAGTAAGCTGGTTTTATAATTTTGACAATTGTATCTGGAAGTACTGGGGATTTTTCCGAAAACTGCTTTCCATGATGCAATGCTTGCTTGTATTTACACCAACTTTCGGGACCCTCAGGACACTGTCCATGCATCGACTCTTCATTGCTTGAGCAGCAATGAAAAAAAAAAAAGCTAATACTGTTGAATGCATATTTTGAAGATTTGCAACATTGCTGCGAATTGCAATCCCATAATAGTTTTGTAGCGTGTCTATAAAGTTATCAGTTAGTTTACCCTTTCCACCAAGTCCTTTCATGGTCTTTTAATGGTCTTAAAACTATCAAAAGTAAATAGAGGAAACTTAATTCTACATTAAAAATGAAAAATTAACCATTAAAATTGTTTAAAAGTGAAGAAATAGCTATAAAAATGTATTTTTTGTATTTTCGTGGTCCTTTGAAAATCCACTTCTGGTTTCAGAAAATTCATTTCCGGTTTATAATTTTAGCTAGAACTTTCCTTCTAATTATCGCTGAAACAAAAGTAAAGCATTTGAAATCCTAAATGTTTGAACTTTAATTTAAAATAATTAAAAAATTCGAAATTTTTCGCAAACACAGCGATTTGAGGGTAGGCGCATATTATAAATGCATAAAACTTAGTATTTTCTCTATGTAAAATATAGCAAACGAGCTCTTTCACTAACCCGATTTTATCGAAACATATTTCTGTAATATTGATTTATTAATAGTGTTAATTTTAACTAAAGTAAACTTCGAGTCATAATTGCAATATAATATAAACTTTTCTAACCTGTAATATCTTTTTATTTACTTAAAATAATTATTTTATGTGAAGTTATAGATCAATGACATCTATAGCTACTAACCCTAGGGGGATATTTTCACTTATATTCTGGAGTCCTTATGACAACCCTGGATCGAGCGTCCCAATGATTTTAAGAATTATTATCCTAATATTACTCTGTATTGCCTTTTGACTATTAGGATATTTAGTGAAGATATTGTATGGTATTTACTATAAAGGTGCTTTTGAGTAGGAGGAGTTGAACATAGTAATTGATTTTACTTTGATCTAATAGACTCAACAAGAAGTGTTTGAAAAAAGTATACGTTGAGTACACGTTCTTTTAGTTATTCAGCTGCTTACTTTATTGCGAAGTGAATATCATAAATATAAAATATTCTGATGTTTTTACAATAATACCCATAGAAAATGAAACATTAAAAAACGTCCTATCAATATTCTTTAAAAAAATTTTAATACAAAACAGATAAGAACAATTTAAAAAAAAATTAACTCCCATTAGTCTTAGACCCCATTAGACTACGTCTGGCTTCCCAGAAACGGGCGTCTAGGGAGGACCCCTTCAGTCAGAAAGGGAAGACCTGTCCATCAACTCCGAAAGTCCGCAGAGTTAACACAAAAAGCCCGGAACAAATTTTAGTCTTAAAAAAGATAGGAACCGAGATAACTGTGGCCTGCTAACAGCCTAAAGAGGGTTACATCCCTACGGCAAGGTAAGTTTGTTAGGGAAGAAAATATTTAATTTTCCCAGCTTATAAATTTCTCTCGGCAGCCTTTGTTTTATGGAGCGATGGGATTTTTTACAAACAGCTTGTCCACCGGGAAATATATGATAGTCATAATAGTAAAATTCGACTTCTATCTGAAAATTTATTATCTATTCTCAGACCCCCAAGAATTTTTGTCAAATGTCTATTAAACACTAATGACTTATTCGTATTTCTCTACCCTAGTCACCATTACATTATCCATTTGAGCATTTGTGGGATGAGATTGAAAGTGACATAAGGTAGGTGGGTCGGTGCATAATCATTAAATCTTACAGAAGAAAGTGTAGTTAATCGGAAATGGTCTTAGATTCCTCAACATCTCATAGTAGGAATACGTAAATTTCGCATAAATAATATCGAAATTTGCTACAACAAAAATACAGTATATAAAATTTCGCATTTATAAAAAAGTTCTAAAATCTGCTAAATTGTTCCGCAAACTTGATGGTTGATTCTTAAAGTTAGATTTTTAGGTTAGACTCCGATACGGACAAACTGTCCGGTTGAAATTCGGAGGAAATTCGAAGGACCGTGAGATTTATCAGTTAAAGACCGCGGATGATCTTATTTAAGCAATCTATCTATATATATATATATATATATATATATATATATATATATATATATATATATATATATATATAACACGTAGATATGCGGCACAAAAATCGACGATATTGCTACACTTAGAATGGCAACGTCTGCAACTACCAGATGTAAACATCAGCGGCCGTCTGCAAATTGCAACCGCGTGTCAACGTGGATTTACGCACTGAAATCAGGAATGCTGGAAAGCGAGCTGCACGATCAAGTGAAAATTGGGAACAGTCTCAAGAAAGAAAGCGAAAAAGAAATAATTCATTAAGAGAGACCATAAATGATCGCTAGGTTAGGCTTAACTGTCACCGGCACAGCAACCGAGAGCCAGTAATAGTAAATTTTGTACAATTTTTTCAGTACTTCCTTAATTTTTACTCCATTTTATAAGTGAAGAAATTTTCCCAACTATTTATTATTTGATATGATTAAGTGTAGATATCGCAATTGTGAACAATAGTACTGTGACAACGCAAAATTTGAAAATTGAAAGCCATAGCTCGCGACTAGATGGCGGGACAGTTGACGAAGATTGTTTACAACGTCGTTGGGAGATTTTTCCACTCGCTGGGAGTTTTTTCCGCGCGCCGAGATTTTTGTATCTCAACTCCGCGCCCTGAGATGTGATTGTAACTGATATTTAAAATGTTGTGTTCTTTTTTTGGTTAATAAAAATGCGTGTGATGTTAATCGTCCATGCTTAGTGCTTTTCGCCTTACACAGTGGATTTAAATAATAGTGAGCCAAGCGGCCAAGCTGTTACAGTACATACAGAGAGTGATGTAATCCAAACTATATTTTAGTACTTGCTGAATTTTAACTCTACTTTTTTAAGTGAAAACAATTTCCCCAACAATTTCTTATTTGATGTAATGATAAAGTGCAGATATCTTAATTTTGATAAGTAGTACATACAGAGAGGGCTATAATTTTAAAATCATTGGTGTTGGGTTATTCAGTCTTATCTTTAACTCTGTTCTGAAGTAATGGAAATTAACATTTTTTAATCACTATGTTTTAGAGTCAGCCTTATAGAGGATACCACTTAACAACGTATATTTATGATGACAGGTAATGGTAACATTCCTTACATATGTTACTTTCAGCTGAGTTGTTTTGCAAAACAAAATATAAAACGGAAAATGACCACGCTGGTCGTGCAGCGGCTAGTTGTATTAATAAATCATAACTATTATTACCTAATTTCGCTTAAAAAGCCATTTATCACCGAGTTATCGCCGAAAAGTAGTAAAAAATAAATTTTTGCATTTATTCGCTCATATCGACAAATTTAGCATTTATTCGCATCTATTTCATAAGTACGAAAATTACGTATCCTTACTTAAAGGATCCATTCCAAAAAGAATTGCAACAGGTTTGAGAACAACATGCGACCCAGCAATGTACAGAGTAGGTGGAAATAATAAACTGGCCACTCGGTGTATAAGTTGAAACACCCAAAATTATCTTTTACTTATGGAGGAGTTAAATGCATGCCTATGAAACTTGCAGGAAACATTAACGGGAAATTTAAAGAATATTTTTCAAAAATCAAAATTGTATGCTTCCTATGAATTCAAAGCTTTTCATTTTTCTTGAGTTTTTGATTTAGAGGAAATTTATCAAAATTAAATCAAACGTATTATCTATTATTTGGAAGTTTTGCATACTCATGAGACATAGTTCAAGTTATAAATAGCAAAAGAACTTGCAGCAACGACAGCAGGGAATAAAAAAGTATTATATAAACTTAACCATAAACCCCTCAGAACCTGTTCAATATTAATGAAAAAGTTCTAAGAAGTTTTCCATACATATAAACAATACTTACCACGAATGGAAGGTTCTGGTGTATAAATATGAGTATAAATTTCAAGACGATGATAAATTGAATAAAAAAGACTTTTGTAAGAATCCCCCCTAAATCTAATTTCAGAAGAATTATATATATGTACCTGTACATTCTTTCCGTTTAAAAGATTATTATCGATAATTAAAATTGTTTTGTTTTTTTTAAACGTTTCTGGGCCTTCTTTTGCCCTTCATTTTATTGGAAAGAACTAACCCGTATATTAAAATTTTTTAGGATCAAACTGCTTTTAAGAATTATATTAAATTAGGTAATGCAATTTACTTCAGACTATCTATCGCTTGAATAACGTGAAAAAGAAACATTCAAACAAAAATTATTACTTTTCTTATTAAAAAAAAGTAAAATTCTCCATTATAATATTAGTGGATGGTTCTAATAACCCTTTTTATGTGTTACAATTTTATGTTACTTATCATTAATAATGGATTTATACTTGTTAATACTGTTTAATTACAATTTATAAGTCATGTATCGCTGAATGACGATAAATTATGTGAAATTTTCAATCGTTTTAAATGATTTACCGACTTTCTAGCTAACTCAAGTTAATATAAATCAATTGACTCTAAGAACGCTTTTATTAATAAACTTCTTTTTTTCAAAATCTCTTTTATATTGCTGAATATTGAATGCATATTACTTTATGAACACTGAGTTTTTATTGTTATCTTTTTGAAAGAATTGGGCATCTGCCTTTTTTCAAGTTCACCAAAGTATTATAGCGATGCTTTGTTGTCGTTTAAGACGTTAAAAGAGGTGGGAAATGTAATGAATTTAATCAATAACACCTTGATGTGATTTAAAATCCTGAATTGAGATTTGTTTATAATTTTTTTATTGAAATTGAATTCGAAATATATCGTGTTTACTGTGAAAAGGGATGTATTCCATATATATTACCTTTTTGAGTTCAACCATCTTAGCTTGATAAATATTTTCCATGCATCATATTAATATACCTTTCCAGTTCGATTTATTTTCATTTGCATATCAAAAATAGTTATGCAAATAAATGTTAATTTCTCCAGAAGTTGAATGCTCGTTATTCTATCACTGGATCTCAATAGTTGCACACGTACTCTTAATATAAATATATAACTTCAAAAATCATATTCTGAATAAATAAATATTTTGCACCCAAGGAAGAGAAATGAAAATAAAAATTACATTATAAAGAATGACGTTTACCTTGCCCTAAACTGAATTCTATAAGAGCGGACTAGAAAGGAAAACAATTTCTTTACTGAACTGAATTATTTAAAGAATTTAAAGTATTCCTTTTTCGTGTCATTGGAGATGCATTTGGATTTTGGTAATTTATATTTCTTTCCTTCTTTAGTCTTCTATTCATCTCAGAGTATGTCAGAGGATTCTTATTCGAAACCTTTCCGAAGAAAAAAATAATAAATTTAGCAGAACGGAATCGAAATGGGAATTATTTTATTGAAGGGAACGCAATTTAAACTGGATCTATTTTTGGAGTTCAACTTCGGAAGGTATTCTCAGAAACTTTATAATGCAAATCTGGTCTCATATTATTTTGGTTAAATTAATGGCGAAAGTTTTAAGTCTAATTTCATACTTTATCGAGAAATGAATTTTCAAGAGTATATGCGATATAGATGGGAGCGGGATAATATTATTTACATCATACTTTTATTTTAAAAGTTTTTGTAAATCATTAAGGAGCAAAAAAAAAAAGATATTTCTCAATATCAAAATTAATTATCATATATCATACCAAATTATCATAATCAATAAATTATCATATATCATACCTAGGGATACGTAATTTTCGTATTTACGAAATAGATGCGAATAAATGCGAAATTTGCTGGTATGACAGAATAAATGCGACAATTATTTTTTTACTACTTTTCTGTGAAATCTCGGCGATAAACATCTTTTTAAGCGAAATTAGATAATAATAGTAATAATTTATTAACATAATTGCTCAACTAAGACCATCCGAGTTCTTTAACTAAGAAATCTCACTCTAGTTCGGATTTGCTCCGATTTTCACCCGGACAGCTTGTCCGTACCGGAGTCGAACCTAAAAATCTAACTGTAAATATTAACCATCAAGTTTTGAGTAACTATTTAGTAGATTTTAGAACGTCTCTTGAGCGGCAAAGTCAAGGGTATTTCAGCTACTTAGAGTAGTCAACCAAAAGACTCCTGTTGATGTTATACAGATTTTAATTTCAACGAAATGCTGCAACCTTAACTTCGCAAAGGCAGCTATACAAAGCCTCTTGAGTCCCGTCAACAGAGAAGATGCTGAGATATTTTAGTATGTACAAAGAGCAATTAATGACAGAAGACAAAGTCTTAAGGAACACAATGTCGAGACTTCTACAATGTTAGCTTTTGACTAAGAATTTTGATACTTTTATATTCAAGTAATTAAAATTGCAATTTTTTTGATAAATACGAAATTTTTATATTTATATATTTTTTTTTGTGCATAAATGCGAAATTTTATATATTGCATTTTTTTTTTTTTTTGTGAAATTCCGATATTTTTTAAGCGAAATTTACGTACCTCTAATCATACCAGTAGCAGATACATTGACCTTTGCCCATTCATATAGTGATCAAAATATTTAGTTCTATTCCAAATTTTTTTATTTATATATATTTTTTGTGCATAAATGTGAAATTTTATATATTGCATTTTTTTTTTGTTTGCGAAATTCCGATATTTTTTAAGCGAAATTTACGTATCCTTAATCATACCAGTAGCAGACACATTGACCTTCGCCCATTGATATAGTGATCAAAATATTTAGTTCTATTCCGAATGAGCCTTCAAGTTACTCATTAGTACATGACATTGTTGAAATTAATTTGTTTTTACTTGTGATTTCAACCACCACTGTGTATTTTATTATTTTACTTTCAACCACCACTATGTACTATGTATGTTATGTATTTTCAGAAATAGTACAAAAATGACTTAATACTATTTCAGAAATACCCTGAGGTAGTATTAAACCATTTTTGTACTTCACAGCTTTATTCAAACCAGATAAAATAATTCATTTCTTTCCTTCGGTCAATATTCAAAGAGGTAGTTTAGTAACAAGAAAGTTTACCCTATACCTCGATGCTGCTTAAATTTATTTGAAGTAGATACAGCCCAGAAAATTTTTTATTTAGATTAAAAAATATTAGGCATGTCTGCCGAACTATCCTTTTAAGTGTGGATAAAGATGTGACCATTACATGTTTTACACAGATGAAGCAGATCATCAGGAATTATTGAAAAATGTTTATTAGAAAAAAAATGTATTTTAAAAATGCATTTAAAGTGTATAAAAAATATTCTTTCAAGTGTGTTATCATAGTGTAATTAAAATGAGAGTACAATGGGAATGATGAGCATATCCAAGGTTGAAAGCCTTGATTCAGTCGCAACACTAAGAATAAAGACTATTTCAATATCAATGGTGATAAATATATTTTTAATGTTAACTCTACTTTATGGATTTTGCAAATTTTACAAATGTTTCTGATTTATCAGTCTAATCTTCATTGCTTGCTTGTACGGATCACTTAAAGCAGAAGGAAATTTTTATTCTTAAAATACGTTCCGAAAGCTTTTCTTTTCTCCTTCTTATTAAAGTTGTTTTGTATTCTCTTTTTTTTCTTATTGGTCAATATATTTAAATTTATGTCACCTTTATTTAAGAAATAAATTTGCAATTTTATTGGTAAATTTATTTTTTTATTTTCTTATTTTTTTCTTATTGGTAGATTTATTAAAATATGTGTCACCTTTATTTAAAATATAAATTTACCATTTCTTATTTGCAAATCGTTCCTTACTTGCTCCGTTTTTAATTGGTAACTTTTTTAAATATATGTCACCTTTATTATTCCACATAATTTCAAGTATGAAAATAATATTCATACCTCTATTACGTGCATTTTTAGCCATTCCTTTCAGATATGTTCTTACGTCCTAGTTATGGCGATGGCTTGTGCAGATGATATGTTTCTTCCATACATTGAAAGTCTATTAGCAATTTTTCACCTATATACTATACGAACCTGGTCTAGGTTTTTCAAACTTACGATTGTTTTTCCTGTAACATAAGGCATATGTTTTTTTTTTTTAATTCAATAACAGCTTTTTTTTTTTTTTATTCAATATGAGGGAAAAATTAACCGCATCCCTCCTAGCAACCAAACAAAACTTTTTTTACGTAATTTTGCAGAAGTATTTAAATTATATGACATAAAAACTTAAAAACAGTGGTTATAGTTTAATTTAAAAAAATGCTCACATGCATAAATAAATCAGCATTCTAACGACATGGAGTTAAAGAAGACTATTAAATAAACATTTATAAATGTAATGCAGCCCAGTGAAAGGTACCTTAATCGATTTCTAGCTTTTTGGTGCATTTTAATTCATGAGGTATTGGGTAGTATTTTTGGCAAAAAAGTTCGATCGGTTTTAAATTGAGGGAGATACATCGCTTTAAAAATAGAGTTTTAAAAAATCCTAGTTTTGAGAAAAAAAAACTTTTAAAGTCTTGGTAGATAAGGAATAATAAAAAAAAATGAACTTTAACTAAGACAGAAATGCAGCATTTAAACTACACTTTCAATACTCAATTTCTAGTGTTTCAATGCATCATATGAAACAGAAAAAAATATCTTGATCTGTTAGAAATCCCTAGATCTCCTCAGTAAATGTACTCTACACAGATAACTACGTATTGTAGAAGGCTAATTTGTGTACACGTTACCAAATGTTTCTAGAATTAAGTGAACGTTCAAACCTGAAAATCGGTCATTTAACCTTGAATGTGTATTTTTTTTTCAACTTCTTATGAAACTTATGTTTCCGACTAAAGGTACTTTTTAGAGGGTTGCATCACACATACAGATATAGAAGACTCAAACCTGATAAAATTATGTTTAAGAAATTGCAAACATAGTTTGAGTTGAATTCGAACAATTATTGTGATTAGTATTATCTCTTTATTATCATAATCATTATTAATATTACAATATTATAATTTATTAAATATTTCACTTTAATTCTGGTCCTTAAAAATCACTTTAAAAAGTCAGTATGTGGCATACAACGACAGAGCAATCCACAATTATAGAGCGATAATAATCGAGTTTATTGTTTTCACATCATCGGCATACATTATCAGCCTTATGTCCGGAAATTATGTATATTTATAGATTTTATGTATATTTGTCGGGCAATTGTGTATATCAGAGTCTTATGTCCGTAAATTATGTATTCGAGTCCAATTATGTCATTTTGAACTCGAATTTCTAAAAGATTTTTGACAGATCATATTATGTCATTTTGAACTCAAATTTCTAAAAGTTTTTTAACAGATCATATTATCCGAATATAATCTGTTAAAAATCTTTTAGAAATTAGA
The DNA here is from genome assembly GCA_907164885.2 of Dolomedes plantarius. NCBI lineage: Eukaryota > Metazoa > Arthropoda > Arachnida > Araneae > Dolomedidae > Dolomedes > Dolomedes plantarius. Next base: position 49,329,012 of record OU015497.1, on the reverse strand, counting down.
GTTCAAAATGTCAAAGAAACTAACTATTTGAATATGAGTTAAGGTGTTTCGTCATTTCAAAGTAGAAATCCAAGTTAACTGCAAGTTGAATAATACTCTAGTTTCCGTTTCGGTTCTGTTTTAATAAATGGTTTTACTTTGAGGTAACATTCTTCGGGACGTAATTTACCTAAATTTTCTTAATTAGCTAGTGTGTCTACCCATTTAATTCCCCAAAACATCTGAATCTCCCTTAGCCATTAAGAGGTAATTACAGATCTATTGATTTTTCAAATATATGTATATTTTTTTTAGTCCAATAATAGAGGACATTCCAAGAAAGAGATTATTTAATACGAAAAAAATTAACTGTCTGCCTATATGGCTTGTTAGTTTCTTTGTTTATAAATCTGATTACTCAATTCCGGGAAGTCCATTATTTGAAATGTGTACTAGTATTCAACCCGTATTAAATAGCAAATTACTTTTTTGCTCTTTTCCCTAGAGACACATACGAGCTATGATCTGAGACTGGGGAGATCATTTAATTAAAGTTGTTTTTCAAAAAATAAATTATAAATAAAATTGCTGGACGTAAAAATTCAAAATATAAAAGTTCACGATACAATAATTTAAATAAAAAATATTAATGGTTACCGTTTTACCGCCGAGAAGGATTAGTTTTATTTGTTTGAAATGCTTTTTTTTAAAATGAAATAATTAAGTGATATATTATACTGCCTTTATTGACTTTTGAAAGGTTTTAAGTAATTAAGTAATTTACTTTTTTATAAAAAAAATTCTGAAACGACTTTTTTTTTCAAACAAGTACTGATACTAGGAATATTACAGTTCTTATATTTATCAGCTAGTATTTTTTATTGTAGATAGTTAAAAGCTCTGATACTGTTATACCCAATCCACAAATTTTATGTCAGTAATAGTTTCTATTTTACATATTTTTTCTTAATGCTTATTAATGTATCTACCATGCAGTTAGCTTCTTTCTTTATATTCAGCGTGCATTATTTTTATGGTCTATTTCTGCCATTTATATTTGCGTATATGTTTATATAAATATATGTATATAAATTTGTTAAAAACGCAATGTAAACCAATCCTTTGAAATTGTTATGCTAAAATAGGAGATAACATGTATGATTTACTTTTACTAATAATCAAACAGTATTATGAATGTACAATATGTTGTACTGTGCAAATAAACAGTATATTGACCTGTCACATTACATATAGAGAAAAGGGAAGTTAATTTGAAATACCGCTATATATAATTAACTTTATAAGAGAGAAATTTGTGTAAAATAAATTATTTTTAAAATGCATGCAGAATTAAGAATGGACTATTTTTAATATGTAGAACATGTAATGAATTGTAAATACCATTTCAGACCTCCAACAATAAATCCACCCTAATAAGGGTGTCCTGCGGAGAAGTTCCTGATTTCAAATTGAAAAATCTCGAGAACAAAGATCTGTAGAAGAATTCAACAAACGGTATTTCTATCGAGAAAGCTGTAAGAATTTTTTACACTAATATTCGAAATAGTTACAAAAGCTGCTAACAGATGGCGCTGTACAAGTCGTATCAGCATGCTTATATAAACTTGTAGTCTTTGCAATCACTACATCACAATCTTTTCAAAATGTCCACCATTCGCTCTATGGAGGTGGCGGAATAAAATTTGCCATCATACCCTGTAGTTTCTCAACAGAAATTGATTCAGCTGCCACATAGATCGCCGACTGAAGCTCGCCCAGCGTGATGGGATGGTTCCTGTAGACAGTATCTTTTATTGTGCCCCACCAAAAATAGCCACAAGGACTCAGGTCCGGGGAATATGGAGTTCAGTCCATGTCTGGGGCTCTATTGCTAAAAGCTGCTAACAGCGCCCTCTGTTATCAGCTTTTGTAACTATTTCAAAAATTAGTGTATAAAATTCTTACAGCTTTCACGATAAAAATGCCGTTTGTTGCATTCTTCTACAGATCTTTGTTCTCGAGATTTTTCAATTTGAAATCAGGTACAGTAGAGCCCCGATTATCCGCGAGCGGATTATCCGCGGTGCGGATTATCCGCGAGTGCGAGTGCCGCGAAAAAAATTTAATTACAAACCTAAAAAAAACCAATTTTTATTTTTAATCCAAGACAACTTAGAAGGGAAATACAATAGACCCCGTACGGAGGTGTACGATGTTTAAGAAAATAAGCACAGTGGACTGTAAATAATATAACATAAATTTAATAGCGAGGCATTGTTTGCCATAGTAAACTCCACTTGTTGCAGGAGCTCCGTGCTAGACAGATACAAAGTTCGTTCTGATGCATTCTTGCGTCTAGAAAGCGTACATAGACAAATGAGTGGAGACGTTACGACAAACATTACGTAACAGACCCTGCAGTGCGAACGTCGAAAATGAACGTCGAAGGTGAGAATGTCGACGAAGAGAACATAGAAGAGTGACAGGAATGCGACGCAAATGAATCGGGGTTTGAACGACTGACTGGCATAGAGATAACTAACAAAGCAATGGGAGTGAACGAGAATGAGGAACAAAATAAAAGTGAAGACAAGGCGCCTACGCGAATGACACACGAAACTGCTTTGCAGCACGTAGACGGATTGCTTCAATATTTAGAGTAACAAGACGACGATGCACATCTGGCAGAAAAAATCATGTTAAGGAAAGTACAATTTTCTATATTAATACAGCAAGGTCCGGATCTGTCTGTCGGTCACACTCTCCGGGTGTACCGCCTCAATGTGTGCGTGTGTGCGGCCTATGAAACTTACCATGAAACTTACCATGAAACTTGCCATGAAATTTGGCACACGGGTAGTGGAGACTATGGGAAAGTGCACCTCGAAGCGCGAATTTTAAATTTTATTCTAGAAAATTAATTATTTTATGTTTTGTGGGATATTTTATGTTTTTTTAATTTCAGATTACGATATCTCGGCAAAATTGATCGTAGAATCTTGATCTTTTTACAATCTAAGACTACACACATTTCTCCTTCAAACAAGACCTCATTTGTTTAAAAATAATTTAAAACAGACTAATATTTTCATCAAAATATTAAACCCACTTTTTCGAGAAATTTACGCAATTTTGAGTATCTACGGTCGATGCTCTTCGAGTTTTTATCTTACAAAGAAAATATTTACATCATCTGGAAGATGAAAGGTTTTTCATTCATATAAACCTCATTTCAAGTATCTATCTTAAAATTTCGATTTTTAATTGAATTTTAAAGAACGATACGCGGTTCTTCAAACGCGAAGAACGACAGATTCTCTGCTTGGGTTGTAAACAAAGATTAAGTCATTCATTCACTTGATTCATTCATCGTCTTCCTTTAATGGCTTGAGCGTAGCTGGGCGAAGCCCGGCTAGTTTAGAATAAAGAAAAGGGGTTTTCAAAGCAAGAAGCAAAAACGGGTGACTGATTTTTTTAAAAAGGTGTAACTGAACACTTTTTGTACATACAGTATGTATGTATTGTTTTTTGTTTACCGTTCTTTATATTAGTGATTTCGACATAGAGCAAATGTGTCTGCTGTACTGTACATATGTAAGTATTTTAAAAGTTTTATTATGTTTTTGTACAATAAAACATAGTTTTTATGTTGAAACATATTTTTTTCGTGTTTGCAACTTATTTTTAGACATTTTCGGGTTATCCGCGATTTTTGTTATCCGCGGTGCCCTTGACACCCAATTCCGCGGATAATCGGGGCTCTACTGTACTTCTTCGCTGGACACTCTGTACAAACAGTTATACGATGAGTTCAACATTCATCTAATACCTGTGTTTTTTTCTATGGTACTTAATTTTAAAATATTTTTCTAAGCATCTCTGACTTATTTGAATGAGTTTATTAAGAACTTATTTTTAAATAAATTGCACATGAGAAATATCAACATTGAAAAAAAGAAAAATTAATGAAATATTTCATCATAGGTAACGAATATCCGTCTAGTTTATCGTTTACCCATCAACAAAAAATAAATGCATTTACAGTTAATGCAACACTTATATAAATCCCCATCATATACTAGTTATCAACACAAGATTTCTAAAAGTGGGCGTGGGATAGACATGGATGTTCATGAGCTGCCCTTTCACAGTGAGCAGTACTGTGCTCCCATTATAAAGTAAGCAACATGTACGAGATGTGAATGGACCAATATCATTAAGAAAAGAGTCTGTCGGTTAGAGTAGAAGAAAAACCAATTTATACATACAAATATACTAATTCCCCCGGCATTATAGAAATACTGAAGACATTGAATGTTTAGACAGATTCTATGATTTGAAATCTTTAATTATGGTAACAGCATTGCATGTTGATTTTAGTAATTTTACTGATATATTAATAAATAAGGTAAACAGTTTATATTATTTCCTTAATTTAACTAATACTCAATTTATAACGTATTTCAATTTTATTATGGGAATCTTAAAAAATGCCCCATATCACTGATATTAATATGTAGAAATAATTAATCTATCAGTCTTTAAAATTTTATTTTCATTTTTATTTCTGATCAAATTTTAAAGATCAAAGGAATTTAAAGGGTCGGGATTAATTTTCCTTCAGAAAATTACATCTTGAATAGTTTGAATGGCAGTATAATTTGTTCTACACTAAAGGCACAAACTTTAATCTCATATGTATTTAAAGATTTTATATATATATTTTTTCTGTTTATAGTTTAAACTAATTTATTTCCGATAAGTAACATATTTTGATATAACAATAAATGAGTATTTTCAGTTTATATTAAGAATAAAAATGTGCCTAGGCAAAAAAAAATAAAACTAGAGATTTTTTTCATGTAACGCTATAGGAATAGAACCTATGTGAAATTAAGAAAAACATAAAAGGAAAAAAAAAACAATTTATCATTCGGCGGAATTAATGCAATGAATCTTTTATAACATATTTTTTGACAGAGCCAGTTTATGAAAAAAAGAATAGGAACTGTAAATGTTTTTCTAAAAAAAATAAGACGTAATGATAAATGATTATTTGATTGTTTTGACAGGCTGTAATTTTCCTGGAGTTTTGTTCGACCAAGTGAGGATAACTTGCGCAAAATTAAATGCTTGTGGTAACAATTTTAGAACTAACCATAGTAACTCGAAAAAGAAAGTAAAATTGTTTAGAAATACAAATGGATGATTTTTTTACCTTAAACTTTTAAAATAAATGAAAATGATTGCTTAAAAATCTAGAGAAAAGTCAAAATTGATCATTAGTTTGTAAGGTATACACAAGATTCGATTCACAAGAATCGAACTTTTGAGTGAATGAATTAAAGAAGCTGCTTGAGATATGCTAATTTTGGCATACGCGCTTAGTATAAATACCATGCAGCGTCATTAATAAAAAAGGTTGTTGTTAAGGTTGATAGATAAGCGAGAGGGGCTACGGGGTAAGTAGCTCCAGGTGTTATCCTGCGCTATTGCTTAGGGGGCCCACAGTTTACGTGGCAGTACTGCTGGTTTGACTCTCTGCTGGTTTGTGAGTATGGCAGTGTGTATTTCTATTGAATGTTAATATATATATATATATATATATATATATATATATATATATATATATATATATATATATATATATATATATATATATATATATATATACATATATTCCGTACAAGTAGTACGTATGCTTATTGCTGTAAAAGCAAATTCTATATGTGCAATGAATTCAATAAACATTGTTTCATGTATAAACTGTGTTTGTATGAAATTCATTCAGAGTGCCACTTCAAATTATATACACCCAAGTCTGGGTAGAAGTGAGCTATTTTCTCTATAAGTTTCATACGCAGAATGTTTAAAATTAACGAATGATACATTATCTACAGATATTTACCTCCCCGTGATTGCCATCTATAACTTTTAATTATGTTTTTCACGGTTATTACAAATGAGGAGTTGAAATATTTTTCTGGCATAATAGCCCACTGACTTTCAATAAGGGGCATAAACCATTTTTTAGAGACAGGATGCTAAAGGATGTCCCGTAAATTCCGTCAATTTTACAAGTTGATTATTCACTTTTCAAAGACGTTAAGTGCTTCATTCAGGATTACATTGAAATGAATAGTAAACCTTTCATTCTGGATATTCGGCTATTCTGTCAAATATTTTGACGAAGGTGTAAGACGTATCTCGAGAATTCGCTCCAGTTTTTGACAATTTTCTAGTTATGGAACTGTTATTAAGCAAATTCCGTATTGCGTTTCCCTGTAACTTACCATTTGAGGCAAAGACGTAAACTTAAGTTAAAAATTTTGTTTAAAATTAGTTAAAATTTAATCAAAAGAAAATTAATCTGGATAAGGATTGATAAGAATTATTAATAAGATCACTATTTTCCGTCTATCTATATTCTGTCTAAACGTCTAATTAAGAAGAAATTTTCCATCCAGTGGATATAATGGTAATAATACAAAAAAGTTACCCGAAGGAATATTTCCTCTCAATATACATACATATCCACGAAAATGTTGGTTGTGTATATAACACTGTCTATCAATGTAGAAATTTCCAATTTTTTAGCATACATAGTTAAAAAATATAGGGACAATAATCTAATGTGGCATATCCAGATATTGTTTTTACACAATGCATAATTATTTCAATCAAGTTTTAAATCTCTACATACTTTAAAATAATCTTGGGCACATAGTTGTTGCACAGTTAATAAATAATGTTTAAAAATAATTTATGAATAGAATTGTATTAACAATAAAATATTGTTTATGTCCCCGACGAAAATGCATTACTCAACCTGAAAAGCATTTAACAATATATTACACACTTCTATGAAAACTTAGTTACAATGGACATATTAATTATCATGTGGGCATAGGGCAGAAACTGTGGTAAAGCTGCAATTCAAAATCAATAAGACATCAATGCCTTAGTTTTTTTTTTTTTTTTTTTTTTTTTCTAAGGTAGTATCAAAAACTTTCTTCTCTGAAGTCACCGTTTTCGAAGGTAGTTGCAAGGAGTTTCATTGAAACATCTTTTTCGAAGATGATAGCAAAATGTCTTTTGATAATAGCATCGCTTTCAAACACTGTATAAACAAATCTTTAATTAATGGCATCCCTCCAGGAGATTGTAGGAAAAGCTACTCTAATCAAAGAATTCTTTACAGGTTGTAGCAAGCATTGTTTTCTATTTATCTTTATCATGCACTTTCTAACGCCCTACTAATATTAGCCAGATGTTATGTTATTTCTTTTCACAACCTAAAAAAATCGTATCATCACCTGAAACTGTTTATTTAACATTTTATTTATCCTATTCATTGAAATACATTTAGAGTAAGAGCGCTTTTCTCATTTTACATTCTCTTTTTATGCTTGCGTGGACCCTTGGAGTCTATTTCCTGATTGGCATGGTAAATTTTATGTAACTGTTCTTCGCCAATTTTCCTATTTACCATCAGACACGTCGGCAAGCGATTGTTAAAGTTTGTAATTGGTTCGTTTTATAAATCACCAGAAATTTTATGCAATGCAAGTTTCCTTCAAAGCATCTTATCCTACTTGTATCTGTAACACAATTCGGATAAAAATGCAGGAAGTTATTTTGTGATACACTCTGCTTCAACTCATGAGCATTTATCAAACCTCTATCATTTTGTCTTCAATACTCAATGAAATTATTGATATATATGGGAGGAAGAATAGCTGAAAATTTTCACTGCATATCCATTTAAATCAATAATGCTACTATTCAGTCTTATATTACTATATGAAATATGGCAATATAAGCCTCCGTAGTAACATATATTTTCCTTTCCTTTTCAGCCCTATTTTAAAAGGAAAGATAAATAGCTTCCCATAGAGTTATATTACCTAAAATTACGTATATGGTAATATACGACACTGTAGTAACATAATTTCATGTCCTTTTCAATCCTGTTTTAAAAGGAGGGAAAAATATGTTATCATAGAGTTTTATATTACCATATATTACATGGTAACACAAGACTGAACAGTAACATATGTATTAGGTAATAATCTACCTAAAACATAAATATTACTGTAGAGTCTCCCTAAAAAAGTATCTGAAAGGGAAAGAAAACATATGTTACTATAGAGGCGTATGTTACCATATATTTATTATATATCAATATAAGTCTATATAGTCACATATGTTTTCCTTTCCATTGAAAACAGGATTTGAAGAAAATATAGCTCCAATTACGAAATCTTCCCAATATTAACCTTTTCATGGCAACGCATCTATATTGCTACGCCCTAAGGCATATATTCAGCAACAGACTTAAGCAATCTTTAGACATGAATGGCACGGTGTAATTTATTCCATTGTAGGGAATAAAAGCAAGGCAACAAAGGGAAAAAATGCGGTAGGGGAAGTTACCGACCGCGAAGGAAGAATAGACGAAGGCAGGATTAAGAGAGAGATACATTGGAGCAATGTTAGTTTGATAAGAAAAAGGAAAAGGGGGAAAAATCAGTACTCAGCTGCGTTCTGCGCGTACAGCTTAAACGTCTCATTGACCTGGAACTTCTCTCTTCGGAATTCCTTCTTTTCTCCTGATAAGGGGAGAAAATTGATGAAAAAGACTTAATTTTACAGTCATCTTGTCGCATCTGGATTTAGATTTAGTGTAGAAAAGAGTGTAGAAGGAATAAGTTTCTCCCTTAAAGATATATTAACAATGAAGTCCTTTCTGTTACAATGAGTATATTTCTACACGTATTTATGGAATGTTTCAGCAACATTATCGATCGAAATACGATAATGTGACTCTTAACTGAAAGATATATGTGTACACCATTTATAATCTTTATGCAAATTTCCATATCTAAAATAATCAAAAAAGCAAATGCTTATACATCAACGTTTGAATTAAGATTCCTATATGAGAATTGTATGTTTCGAAATGTCAAAATCTATTTAACCCGTATCAGTTTTAAATATAATCTTTATAAAAATGTCCATACCTAAAATAATCAAAAAATCAAAAAATTATACCTCAAAGTTTGAATTAAGATTCCTATATGAGAATTGTTTGTTTCTAAATGTAAAATTCTGTTTAATGTGTACCAGCTATTGAATGTAATCTTTATAAAAATTTCCATACCAAAAATGATCAAACACGCAAATACTTATAACTCAACATTTGAATTAATATTCCTATATGAGAATTGTTTGTTTCGAAAGGTAAAAAATCTATTTAATGTGTACCACCTATTAAAAATAATATTTTTGAAAATTTCCATATCTAAAATAATCAAACAAGCAAATACTTATACCTCACATTTTAATTACTATATGAGAGTTGTTTGTTTCGAAATGTAAAAAATCTATTTAATGCGTACCACCTATTAAAAATAATATTTATAAAACTTTCCATGCCTAAAATAATCAAACAAGTAAATACTTATACCTCAAAATTTGAATTAAGATTCCTATATGAGAATTGTTTGTTTCGAAATGCAAAAAATCTATTTAATACGTACCACCTATTAAAAATAATATTTATAAAACTTTTCATACCCAAAACAATACAAAAAACAATTACGTATACCTCAACATTTGAATTAAGATTCCAGTATGATAATTGTTTGTTTCCAAACATAAAAATATGTTTAATGAGTACCAGTCATTAAATATAATCTTTATAAAAATTTCCATACTTAAAACAATCAAAAAAAGTAAATGCCTATACATCAACGTTTGAATTAAGATTCCTATATGGGAATTGCTTGTTTTAAAATGTAAAAATCTGTTTAATGCGTACCAGCAATTAAAAATTAAATCTATGTCTGTAAGTGCCTTCATGTTACCATTATGATAACCATACCATTATGATAATGTGATAATGGTTTAAAATTATCTATGGCTTACTATTAAACATGAGCATTAAAGATGTTAACCTGAATATTTTCAGATGAAGTCAACAATCATTCGCTGATAATATTTAATATCACTAAATATTATATGACTATTGTTTGTTTCGAAAGGTAAAAAATCTATTTAATGTGTACCACCTATTAAAAATAATATTTATAAAAATTTTAGGGATATAATATTTAATATCTCTAATATATTTTAGGGAAATTAAATAATATCAGCGAATGATTTTTGACTTCATCTGAAAATGTTCTGGGTTAAAATTTTAAAGCTCATATTTAAAAGAAAGCCGTAGATAATTTTAAACCATTAACACATTATCATAATGGTATTCATTTTATAATGTACACTCTAAATACTTTCTACACATATCTGCAATTTTATAACTCTTTACAGCTTATTTTATCGGAATACAAGAATTTACAACAAAAGGAAAGAGAGTGGAAAATAAACCCTATTTTTAAAAGGCACCAGAAAACTATTTTGAGTACAGAAATTATATCATATAACTGGTGCATAAAATAGGACTCCTATAGACTATTATAATAACCTGGTTTTTAAAAATACAAAAAGGGGAAACTTAATATTATCCACTACGCATTAACTAAAAAATGAGAATTGTCATGATACTCAGTTACCTGAAAAGCTGAAGAATTATTTAAAGTGGTATAATTCAGCTCTCCTTAAATTTTTAGCCAAGGTGAAATTATGAATTTATTTAAATAGTAGACTATTCAAACAGGATATGAAACGGTGAGATTTTTATGAAACAACATTTCATTTGTAAGTAGAATTGATATTATGTATAAAAAACTCTTATCACAGAAGAATCTACATTCTTATATAGCCCAAAGCTACACATGAGACAGAATCTGTATTCGCTTCTAACATGGCTTACCTTTGAACAAACATGCAGCTCTCTAGACATACATACATACATATATATATATATATATATATATATATATATATATATATATATATATATATATATATATATATCAACCTTCTTTAAACAGACAGCAAAACAGTCTCAAGCAATTTGTAGATATGAATAGCATGATGGATAATTCAACAGACATGAAGGCTGGTTTAAAAAATGTGAAATATTAGATAAAATATTATAAATGTTTGTAAATATGTTTTCATGTTATATGTAAAGTCTCTTGAAATATGCAGTCAAATTTTTAAAAATGCTTGTAATAAGAATGACTTAATTCAAAATTGATAAAACAAGTTTTGAGATAATAGATACATTAAATAACCAAAAGAGTGAGATTCACATATTTTTCTCCCGTTCCACAAAAATGTGTAGGATGTTTTTAACTATTTCAATCTTAAACAAACCAATATTATACAATAAAACTGAAATCAACGAATTGCATGTACTTTTTTTTCCGTGACAGAATTTCGTCACGAAAAATCTCCGGACAAAAGGATATCTAACGGCTTCATGCACTAGACATATTACTTTCAGGTAAACATAACATTTGTTTCAGTGAATTTTTATTATAAATTTCTAAAGTGTCTCAAATATATTTGATATTGAGTACGACGTTATTGTATTTTAACATCAGAATTTATGCATCGACGATTAGTTTAAAGATAAATGTTAAATTTATAATGACTTTAATTTGCATTGTTATACCGACAATTGCGTAAATTAGATTATTATGAATTAAAAAAAATAGGTGAATATATGTGCGACAAATTAAACTTTTGAACTTAACAATTATTTTCTTTTCTATGAGTGTCAATTCATCAGATATCTATGCATTGATTATGAAGGAAATGGAATATAGCATTTCAAAACTTAATGTGCAATATCATAATCGTATAAATTTTATAAAGGTAAGGAACAGAAATTTATCATTTTATAAGGTATAGAATGGAAAATAAAGAGAGTTAATGATAACAGTGGTATATATCACTAGGCTTACTACTGATGGAGATTTGCATATCAGGTTTCAATTCCTGGTACTGATTTGTAGGTATTTACAGGAGAGCTTATCAGTTCGAAATTGTAGTTTTGTATAATTAAGGAGCACGTTAAACATATTATCGGTAAAAAATTAATGAATGACTGAAAATAGTATTCTGGATCAACATAATGTACCTTTAAACGCAAAAAAATGACATTATTATTATTATTATTATTATTATTATTATTATTATTATTATTATTATTATTATGCCCCTTGAGGGAAACATCTCCAGACCAGGTCCATAGATGACAGCAGGCAAATAAATGTGGCTCCAGTTTATAATGGCACTATAAGTGTCGGAATCCAACTTGGGCAGGTGCTACCAGAATTTTGACCCATCACTTCCATGGGTGACATCTGGGGGACCTCTTACCTTCTCCCACCCTTACTGACATCATAGACGGAATATCAGGCCTACAGACTTAACCTAATGATACCCAGTATAATCGAGAAGGTATTTAACTTATTAAATACCTTATAGGTATTTAAGGCATTCGTCTTGATTCCAGCCGAATAACCCCTCCATCCCCCACCTAGTCCGAAACCAAACGCATTACAACTAGACTACCTTGGGCCAAAAAGGGATAGTTAATTAAGGGAGTAAAAAATACAAGACCAGTATTTTTAGTTTTCATATTGCCAGTACAAAACTGGCAATATGATTCAAACTGCGGATTTGGAATTTTGATCACGGGTAGTGCCAATTTCAGACATTTACACATTATCAATATATCTTGGAAATTATGATGCTTCACCTTAGATGCATTGATTCTTACTTCCTGGCGAATTGAAATATCATTATCTTATTGACTACGAAAATAAAAAATTTCCTCGGTATATTGATCCCATTTTTAACGGTTTTAATAGTTTGAAGAGATATGAGATCAACATTCAGGAATAAATTTTATTCCGTCTTCCTAGTGTGTTTGGGTCTTGAAAAGGAAGATCTTCTGGATCGGCCATTGTTGGTCATTGACTTCTTGAGAGTGTGCGGCATCATGGACCTAATTTAGATCTGCTGGATGTCAGGGATCAACAACAACACAACAACATTCCGTCTTCCATTTTTATATTTAAATTTTATTTGGTAACTAGCTGAAAACCCGCACTTCGTTACGGAGTACATTAAAATTAAATACAACGGTCAATGTATGCAATTAATGCCAAATATATATATATATATATATATATATATATAATAAATACGACGATCAATGTATACAATTGATGTAAAAAGAAAACATTTATAAAAAAATCGTAAGGGATATTTTTATAGACAAAATAATGTCCAATTGTCTGCCGCATTAGCAAGAAAAAATATTTTTTTGTCTATTTAGTTTTTATGCACGTGACGATAAATTTATTTAAAGTACAAGAAAAAGAAATCACGTGATCAGCCATTAATAAATAAAATTCTAAAAATTAATCTTTAAAAATTCACCAAAAATCAGAAAAGGGAGGTAAAGATTCGAAAAAGATTTCATTTTGAAGGAATTTTTAGGATCTTTCTCGTGATATAAATTTTATAACCCTCAAATTATTATTTTACATGCAAAATTTTAAAAAAAAGTTACTAAAACAGTTTAAAAATTTAATTTAAAAAAATCTAAGAAGAATTTTTCAAAAATCTCTCTTAGTGCACCCCTGCACCCTAAGAAGAATCTCCATGCAAAATGTCAGCCCTTTAGGTCCAGCGGTTTGGTCTGTGCGTTGTATGTGAGTCAGTGAGTCAGTTACGGAACTGTTTTATATATATAGATTAATTATGGGAGTGCTTTTAAGTATATGACGGTAAAGGGAAGTTATGAAGTTTTGTTAAAATTTGGGATGAATCGGATTTAATATACGTATTTCCAGCATGGTTCTATACTCGTTCAGTTCTAAATTTTCAAATGCGATTGAGTAATGTTGAATCATGAGCCCAAACTCAGAGGATAGCTGATTATTTCCACGACCCTTGGTGGTAAGTTTTCAATGATAATGATGTGCTGATAGATATAAGTCAAACCCATTCGATCGACCATTCCAAGCTTCTTGGGAAACACCGCCAAATACCAATTGGAATTGCTCAGAAAGTGAGAGAAAAACTGAAAATTCCCGTAATTCCTAATGCATACCATTTTTTTTCCTGAAAACATAGGGGTCTAATTAGCCCTCGTGTAGCAAAATGTTGACCGTAGCTCTCCAAACCAATTCAAACCAACCAACCAAAGCCATAGGAGGATGGACCAGATCACTTTTTATATTCTTTCATTTTTTATCAAAATTTTCTAATGTTTAAAAAAATTACTCTTTCGGTTCCTGTATTGCGCACTTCTATAAAAAATGCTAGCAACTACAAGGAATCGAAACTCAGTCCGTAAACTTCGAAGGCGATCTTAAACCAACTGAAATATACAGTCAATACAAGGAATTCTCATTTTCCAGTTCAGCAGAGAAAGCAAATCGTAAAATCCGGACAAATCCAAAGGGTTTATTTGACTGTTTTAGAAACAACCTACATGGGTACGTTAAATACGTGGATCAGAAAGTCCGTCTATGAAGGTAAGAGAGGGTGGTAGAGGGTACAATCCCCCCCCCAGATGTCACCCCTGGGGTTGCTCGGTCAAAAATGAGGTGGCAACTAGCTAAGACGGACTGCGACCCTTGTGGTTTTATTCAAACCGGAGCTACACACTTCAGCCCGAAACCTATATTGACCTGACCGAAACCTATATTGGCCTGGTCTGGAACTACATTCCAGCCAGGGGGCATAAGAAACAACAACAACAACAGAAACAACCTATAACAGTGTTTCCCAACCACATCCGAGTCGCGACCCCCGCCATAGGTTTCTGCGCATCCTGCCGCCATCCACTCCCATACACACGACCTCTATCCAACCTTGTATATTTTCATTTACGAGACCTTTTAATACTAAAAGAAAAACATTAAAATGCATTTTCCATAATTTTAATTCCAAATAAATGTTTAATTTAACAAAAATGAAATTTTAAGAAATGGAAAACATTAAAATAAACATCCATCGCTTATCCAAGTGTATGTAAAAGCAAAGACAGAACAGATCAGAACCTCAAGAAAAAATATTTCAAGTAGTCTCTTCTAAGGAAATTACTCCGGGTTATTAACGTAGCATTACTTATCGTTGCTTACCTTTTTTTTATAACAAAATTCCTACATACGAAGAGAAGGATGAGTGATAACCCAATGTAGAATAGGTCGATGGTATGAAAATTGTTACATATATCTACTCTGCCACTCTTGATTTATAACTCGCGACGATGGTTTTAGAGTCATAAATTTTGCTTTCCTAAGGACCGTTATGGAGGAACGTAATCCTACGTTAAAATATTACACATGCCGTCTGGATTCAGAATTATATAACAATAAAAATAGAAAAACTCTAACCCAGGGGTCATCAACCTGGTCCGTACCACCCACTAATCTGCGATTCAAGCTTTCATAGTGGGCGGTGGGAGATTTTGTCCGTTGTTACAAATTTTGCTCTTCCTCCATATATTGAATACACCGAATAAAACTTCGCATGTTTGATTTTTTAAAATATGCTTCTGCAATGTACTTTCGAATTCTATCTCTATACTTTGAATATCGATAATAATTCACTGGACACTTCTTGAAGTACATTATTGGACGAGGGAGAAACGAATGAGCTCCGTAGCCCTTCGTACTATGTATGAACTTTACATAAAGTAGCAAATAAAAAGATAAATTTAAGTACATATTTTTCAGAAACCGTTCCATCTAAAATCTGCTTCACTCTTGCTCTAAATTGAGTTACTGCACCACTGGTGGGCGTTATGGAAATTTTACTATCAACAAAGATACGAAATGGGCGGTAGGTATTAAAAGTTTGACGACCTCTGTTCTAACCCTAATAAAATTATTTTCACCGTTGGGGAAACTACAATAGTAATGTCAAAAGTGACAACAGAGATTGGTGAAATACACACTGACGTTTAGAAATTGTACACTGTACATAGCGAGTGACCACGAATTTCATTTACCATCAAATGAAGGCAGCGGAAATCTAACAAACTGGGATTGCGTTTTAAAACAGCAATTTCCTTTTTAAAAAAGTCACCATCTTCAAGTTTCATGGTAAATAAATGTTGACAAATGTTTAATGAAGGCACGTTAAATGTGAGGCACTTGATATGACCGCTTGCAAGTCTTGAAAGCACAGTCCGGGAAACTCTGTCACACGGGATGTCTAGAAAAAATCCCGACTTAATACCCATATACCAATGATGAATGAGAGGCTCTCTCCACTCAGCCAAACTTTTTGATTTTTCCCGTGAGAATAATTCCTGAAAAGTCAAGGCGGAAGAGGAGGGGATGGAGTGACTGCAACCCTCCTCCTTAGCTAGTTTATCCGCCATTTCGTAGCTAGCCATTTCGTTAGCTAGTTTATCCGCCATGTCCACATAAGGTGGGATATTTAAGTTGAACCTATGTTGACCCCCCATAAAGCACTTCGGGACACACAGGTTAGAAACGACTTACCTAAAATGAACGATTAATTAAAAAAAAGAAAAAGTTCGCTTTGCAGTTCAACCTTGGTGGGGCTACGAGCGCCATACCGCGAATCACCCGCGTTTCAAATGTTTCAACCAGAATGCATTGCGCATAAGAACAGAGCAATTCAGTAATAACGGAACTCTCGTTGGAGAGTAATTTCTTAGTAATCTTTAATGTAAATACTGTAAACTAAACTTAATTTGTAAATAAAGTATATTAATTTAACCTGATCGTCGTAGCTAAAGAAAGGTATGCAGTATCATCAATGAAGACAAATTCTGTTGAACATCCCCCAGCGTAGAATTAAGAGTGCGCAATGATAACTGAAATTACGATATGATAACTGAAAACGAAGCAAACGCAACTGCTGACGACATCGCTCTTGGAGAAATTTATCAAATCCTGGTAATCCGTATATTGGAATACGGCCTACAATTTCGCAAAAAATGTTCTGTGGCCTAATTATCTAAACTGTAGAGCATAGTTAATAGTTTTGTTTTCTTTCAATCCAAAATATATTTTTGCTGTATTTTATCACAGTTTTAAGTGTTCTTCAAAGCAATCATTGCAGATATGCCTTTTGGAAGTGTATCTTCTGTTATTTGCCTGCAATGCACTTTTTCTTCTTACTTTTAGGCGAAACTCTGTACCCTTCAAGAAGGCAGATAAAGAACATACTTGTAAAATGACGGAAATATGGCAGTATTTACATAAAATGAGACATTGGATAGATTTTCAATACTCAATATTTCCAAGCAAAATAAAGTACTTTTAAATGGATTTCCTGGAAAACATCAACTCTTTACGCTAAAAGTATGGATATATTAGAAGTAAAGAAATTTTAACGGTTTGAGGGTATTCAGATTTTTCATAATTAAAACATTATTTTCAACAATAATTTTACAAAATATCTAAAACTGCTATGTTGAAAATATAACATTCTGATCCATTTTCTCAAAAATATGAATGGAGAAACAAAAAGCAGACTGTATGGTTGGTTTTACAATAATTTAATTTTAAATTAACTATCACGAAAGTGTACATAATTTTATTGAGGATTTTTTTAAACTTTTATTTTACCTGGAAATTTCCAAAAATGATGGCCATAATATCTTTAATATTTTACAAGTAACAAAGCTAAAATTGATTTAATTAAAAAATTTAATTCCATATTCAATTTCAAATTTGATTTATTTAAAAACACTGATGGTCATAAAAAGTTACTCTAGTCCCAAATATTTAACTGGGAACTAATTCAGTATAAAAGGAAACTATTATAATTTTATACACTAAGGATTTCGATATACTCTCATTACAAATAAAATATACTTCATATCCTTCATATTACACTATATTTAACTTAATGTCCAATGTAAACATTTAAAAATCATCAGACATTCCCCCTTTTGTATAATAAATGTAATTACTCTTCCAGCTCCAATGATACTTAGTTGGAAACATTTCCAGGGTCCGATCACACCCTGGCATAGAATTTACAACGTTCTTCCTTTAAGTTAACTTCTAATAATTTGTACCCATTTATTTTGCGAAACATTAGTACTTAGTACAAGGAAATGAATTATTGATATTTAGAAGTGCAGAAACTTCCTGTTGGAAATACTGTATTTGTTCTAAATCATGTTATTTGCATTCTGGAATGTACAATCATTAGGAATTCCTTTGTTCCCGAAGGAGTTGGTGTTTATTTCAAAGAGTAATTCCGGAGAAGGCTGCATCGTCTTAGAATCCTTTCTTATTTCTAATATATATACACACACACACACATATATATATATATATATATATATATATATATATATATATATATATATATATATATATATATATATATATATATATATATATATATATATATATATATATACATATATATACATACATATATATATACATACATATATATATACATATATATACATACATATACATATATATATATATATATATATATATATATATATATATATATATATATATATATATATATATATATATATATATATATATATATATATATATATATATATATATATATATTCGTTTGATCATTCTTAAGAAATTCAATTCCTTGTGAAATTTTGTATACTCAGTATTCTAATTTTGTATTATATCTATAAATATATTAACAACAATACTATTTACAAATGAGTATATTAGAGAATATTTTGATAATGTATAATTATGAATATGATATTTTGTCTTTTTGTAGCGTGTATTTACTGTTATCTTCAGTGATAGCTGCTAACGCGAACTTCTAACTGTAACTTTGTGTATAACATTTGAAAATTAGAAAAGAACTTTTGCAAAATAATGAAAAATATAAACAATTGGAGATTACGTATGTTTTAGTGCCTGAAAATATTAAATATAAAAATAGTATTTTTAAATAATGTCTCTATCAATTCTGTTAATATAAATTCTGTTGTAAATAGTTGTAAATAATTCTAAACATTCGTAAATATTCTTTATTTCATATTTATATATGTTCATTTTGGGATAAATTCCGTTTATTTAAGTTAGATTTCAATGTGTGCCCCTTTGGTAATATTTTCGAGAATTTTGAAGAGCTGAGCTACACATTTGGCGACTTTTGGGGTGCCCGGAGGACCAATCATATTTCAACTAGTTGGCGCGATTATCGAGTTCTGAAATTTTCCATGTCTGGAAGAATCGAGATTGTCGCCAATGGTATTCAAAACACGCCAAATTGGGCTCCAAGTTTTATTTAATTCATTTTTCAGTTAGATACTCAGTTGTTGTTTGTGAATTGTAAGCCTGTTATTGTGTCTGTTAGTGCATTGTGTCCAATCTGAAGTCTTTTGCTGAACATGGCTGTAATCCTTAATATCTGTTTGAGGTATTGTGAACTGTTTAAGACTAAAAATAAAATAAACTTGAGTTATTGTTATCTGAAGTCGTCATTCACAAATGTTATAGAAAGAAACGCAACAATACTTTAAAAGTCTTTTATATGGCGAGACAATACTTACGTATAATTTTTTATTGCTAATAACAAACATTATGAAATTTAAAATGTTTATTACATACAAACAGAGGTGATAGCAGAAAATAAGCAATAATTATTTTCCTTTCTTTGATACGTATTTAATTATTATTTTCATTGCCCTATTCAGTAGACAGTTATTTAAATGATAATCGTAAATTTAGACTTATCTTTAAAATCTCAATGTTATATGCAGTTACTGAACTAAAAAATGATGCCCAGAAAATTCCTCTGTAATGGAATGTCCAATATTGCATTAACATGAAATACCGATGTCTGCCACATGCACATCGAATCTCAAAATATTTCACAATATTTCATATCTCTGTCTATTATTTGTAGAGCTATTATCTTATCAGACTGAAGGCTTTTGTGCGAGCGTCATTTTATTTTATAGTGTCTGCATATTGCAGGTCCTATCTCATTTTAATATTTCTCCCATCTTTTCCCTTTCTTTAACTACATGATTTCTGTGTTTAATCTCTGCATTCTTGAAGTCATAATGTATTGTTGCGTTTTTCATCCGATGATATATGTGAATGGCAACTCCAGAAAACAGTCCCAGAAATTTATTCCCTCTATTGCCTTAAACGACACAATATAACACAATATAACACACAGGTCACAAATATAACAAAACAGGCTTCTTTTTTTTTTTTTTTTTTGCAACAACGAAGCTCTTCAAATGACTTCAGATTTAAAACAATATACACAGACACAATAACAGGGCTGCAATTCACACAAAACGACCAGGCTTGAATATCGATATAAAGGAATAGTAACCTAACCTCCTCTAGCTTCAGGACCTTCAGGAAGATTAGTGGGAGCTGATAGGCCTGATGAACTCGCAATAGGGTTGCCAAGCAGTGGCTTGGCACTCGCGAAATCGGCGCTATATTCGTAGACAGCTATGTTCTTGTCAGTTCTATTGTTGGTCGAGTCACGAACTCTTGCATAACTGGGTTCCCTTCATATTGTAACATGTTTTACCATGCTCTAATACGTTCTAAATAAATACTACTCGTTACTTTTAATTTCTAGCATGCTTATTTGAATATACAGTCGACCATATTCATTGACCATAGAAAGTTTCTTATAGACAGTTTCCTATTTATGGGGCGTACAAGTACATCAGTACATAGGCCAGGCCCTCCACTGTAGGATGATATAGCAATACAAGGAAAACTTCAGCGATCAGAGTAAAAAACAAAAATAAGAAAGAAAATATAAAGTAGGGGGGAAGAAAAAATTTCAAGAGTTCATGGAAAATAAAAATATAGGGGGAAATATAAAATTAAGATGTGGGGAAGCTCCAAGCAAGAGCGTGTTCACGTGGACCAATGGGAAATGACTAGCAATGAAGAGGGGGCGTGGGGTAGTTAATCTAATTGGTTCCTGGAGCGGTTTCAAGAATGAATCAGTCAGCGAGTAGACGACCAATGGAACAGCATGAATGAGAAGCTATGTAAAATTGAGAATTTAAGTGATTAAAATACGAAAAACGAAAAGGAAATGAATTCCATTCGTACAAAACAAAATGGTTTAACAAAAAAGGAAATGATCAACTTAAATAATTGGAGACAGACAGGTACAGTTAAATAACTGGAACAGTTAAAAACAGAATAATTGGAGACAGTCAAACAATTAAAAGTTACGAACATTACCTCTAGCCGAGGTCAACATGCTTTATATAAACTTAACGACATTTTCGATAGTTATATAAATAGAAATTTCTAGAACGCGGCAACCACACCACGTAGGTTCAGTGTGATTGGTCTCCGGCACTCTAGAATTGCCGCTGAAGGTTGCCAATATTGTTGCAATTCTCGCCAAATTTGTAGCCAATCTCGCAAACATTCTTGAATCTATCGCCTAATTCTCGCATATTGAAATCCAAAGTCCGATAACAGCAAATACAATTTATTGATACAAAACTAAGTAAATAAAGTACCATTAAAGATGTTTTTCAAATATTTACAAATATTTACTGCTCTTTGCGACGATATCTCAATCGCATGCTCTATTGTCAATCATGGTGCTGAGACGAAGTCTTCTCGCCAAAGCATCTTTTACGGAGGTCCTTAACATCATCCCAGCACACAGCATAGTTTGTATTAAAAATATGTTATAATAAATGCTATACAAAATTATTTTTAGTTTCTTAATTATAGGTAGATGTATGAACTGTTTTAAAGTAAAGTGCTGTAAGTACTGTTATCCAATTTCTCTCAAATGGAAAAAAAAATAATGGCACTCCGTGTGTTCCAGTCAGACGAGAGATCTTTTTATTTTCTAATTTACATAAATGCACATTAAAAATCTGAATTACCAGGCAAAAGAAATTTCGCCAAGCTGCTCAGAATTTATTTCAAAGTATAGCACTTCATGATAGAGTCATTTACATTTGCATGAAAAAATGAGATTTATTCAAAATACGAGCTTTTAAACCCGGAGAAGTTGCTTTCCCCATAATCGAGAACAGGGTTTAGAAGTGAAAAGTTGTTATGCAAATCTAAGGCGATAATGACTTAATTTTGAACATCATTCTTTTTCTCTATAACTTCTTGCAGTGTGGAACGTGCTCGAAGAATAATTTTTACTTCCAAACGTTAACTGGTTAACTTCCGTCCATGTAAGTCAAAAATGAACTTTTCATTTAAAAGGATCTTTTTATCATTCATTTTTAAGTGTCCTCGATAAGGTTGACTAGCAGTTACAAACCTTCCAACTCTAATATATGATTCTTTAATGACTACAAAAGATCGTGGTATAGCTCAAATTTAAAATAAAAATATTTTGCTCTACTAGATAATTATTTGCAGATATGATGTATTCATATATGAAAAAATCCAGTTACCGAGTATTATATATATATATATATATATATATATATATATATATATATATATATATATATATATATATATATATATATATATATATATATATATATAT
>OU015497.1:49014093-49304093 GCA_907164885.2 Dolomedes plantarius | reverse complement strand
GGGATAGACGGGTCCTGAAGCGCATAGTAGCCCGAAAGCACAAGCAATCGTTATCCGAGATAACATCCGAAATGAACAGTCATCTCCAGGATCCCGTTTCAACAAAAACTGTCGAAAGAGAACTTCATGCTGCGAACATTTATGGCAGAGTGGCAATTCGTAAACCCTTGGTGACAGCAACTAATGCTTTCAAGCGACCCCAATGGTGCAGAGATCACAAAGGCTGGTCCCCACAGCAGTGTCAACGGGTAATATGGTCAGATGAATCGTCATTCACCCTATTTCAGACGATCGGACGCGTTTATGTCTGGAGAACGCCCAAAGAAGCGTTTCATCCTGAATGCCTCTTGCTGACTTTGAAGCATGGGGGTGGCTCCATTATGGTATGGGGTGCGATATCTTGGCGCGGTCTTGGGCCACTTGTTATTCTGCATGGGAAGATCAAATCCAATCACTATCTAAGCGTTCTAGGGGATCATGTCCATCCTTTTGTCCAGACTGTATTCCCTGGAGAGCGACCGCTTTTACAAGACAACAACGCCCCTATCCACACTGCTAGGTGTGTTCAAGAATTCTTCGAAGAGCATGACTATGCAGTTTAACATCTCGCCTGGCCCCCTCGGTCTCCGGACTTGAATATTATTGAACATTTATGGCAATATTTGGAGTTCAAACTTCGTTCCCGATTTCCACGTCCATCCGGACTTTCGGAATTAGAGACCGCTCTGCAGGAGGAATGGCTTAATATTTCTTTAAATATTGTCCATGACCTTTATGCACCTATCCCACGTCGCATTAAATCTGTACTTCAGTAAAAGGGTGGTCCAACCCCCTATTAATAAAGATTTTCCATTATTTCACATGTGTTCGTATTATTTTGTCCAGCATCTGTATACACGATCGGGGTGCACGGAAGAAATTTGCATATGACAGAGGCGAGAAACCAATCCTAGAACGCCGTTCGCCAGATATTCAGCGTAGAAAACCGATAAAAAGCTCTCTGATCGTGTTTTTGTTAGCCATTCGCAGAGCTGTTTCTTTTTTTTTTGTGCTTGCATAACGCGTCCGTTTTTTGTGATGCACTTACCGTTTTAACGATTTTTAGGGTTTTCGCATACGCTGCGCATTTTGCGACGGATAAAGTGAGCGTTGCCATTTGAAAATTTCGAGTTTATATAACTATAACCGTAACCGTGAGTGTCATTGTGCTGCCGTTCTCAGAATCCTGACCTCATACATCTGAATAACTATATCTGAAACGTCATCTCGATAGGTTGAACGAAATAGCCGCTAGAGGTCCATATATCGTTTTTGTAGGCCGTTCGCAGAGCTGATTTGTGCGTTGATAACGCGTCCGTTTTTTTGTGATACACGTACCGTTCCAAATCTCTTTAGGGTTTTCGCATGCGCTGAGCATTTTGCGATGGGAAAAATTGGGTGTTGCATTTGTAAATGTCGAGTTTCTATACCTATAACCGTAACCGTGAACGTCACTTGGTTGCCGTTCACAGCATCGATTGGTTGAACGGAAAAGCCGCTAGAGGTCCATATATTGACAAAGTTTCTTTATGACTACCCTGTATATATATATATATATATATATATATATATATATATACACTCATGGACAAAAATATTAGCGCACCAAGAACGAGTCGTCAAAATGAAACGAAATTTTACATACGTAATGACTACTTTGATATAAGTAAATGATAAGAAAATCAAAGAAAAAAGATAATTTATTTCAGAGAAAAAGGCAAAAGAACGGAGGAATTAATACTCCGTTGGACCCCCTCTAGCGCGATTGCACGATGCCATACGATTGGGCATTGAGTCATACAAGTTCTGTATGATGTCTTGATGCATTTCGTTCCATATTTGCTGTAACCTTGCCTGTAGTTCGTTCAAACTCGTGGGATGCCCAACTCGTCGTCCCAAATGATCCCAGATATGCTCGATTGGAGACAAATCTGGGGATCGGGCAGGCCAAGGAAGGGTAGTAACAGTGTGGACAGTCTTGTGACACCCTTGTCGTATGAGGCCGAGCATTGTATTGTTGAAAAATGGCTCCTGGGAGCCGTTGCATGAGTGGCAACACATGTGGTTGCAGGATTTCATGAACATACCGCTGGGTTGTCATGGTGCCACGGAACAATACTAGGGGTGACCGTGTATTGTAGGCAATGGCACCCCATACCATCACATCAGCTGTGGGAGCGATGTGTCGCTGTACAGCAAAGGCAGGATTGAAGCGTTCACCACGGGCTCTCCACACACGAACACGATTGTAATCACTGCCGAGATTGAATCTGGATTCGTCGCTAAAGACGTCCTGGTTCCATTCTTCCTCGTGAGCGGCAAATCTCCAAACGGAGGCGTCAATGCGTGTGCGTCAAGGGCAGCACACGTAATGGGCGCCGCGATACCATTTATGCTTCAGCCAGGCGCCTTCGTATGGTTCGAGAAGACACAGAGACCCCTAGTGAAGGTGCTACCTGTGCCTGGATGGCGGCCGATGAAGCAGTTGGCTGTACGCGTGCATTTCTTACGATGTGGCGGTCTTCTCGACGACTGGTCTGTCGAGGGCGTCCTGAGCCTGGTCTTCGTGTACATGACATCTCTCGGGTCCACTGGTCCCAACACCTCCTCACAACACAATCAGAGCGGCCTAATTGACGAGCTACTCGCCTAGCTGACCACCCAGCTTCCATCATCCCGACGATTCTCCCCCTCTCAAACTGCGACAACTGCTTATATTGTCTTCGAACATGACGTAATGGCATGTCTATCTCAGCTCTTCCTTTGTAAATGATTCAGCACACTCAAACAAGCTTTGGTTACCTGTTTTATACTCCACAGAGTACGATGTTCAACGCCCTCTACCGGCTATACGTAATGCGCAATCACGCTGCATTTCTAATCATTTGCATATCTCAACGACATGTACCTTCATTGCAAGTTTCGTTACGATCCCGCAATTATTTCTTGGTGCGCTAATTTTTTGTCCATGAGTGTATATATACATATATATATATATATATATATATATATATATATATATATATATATATATATATATATATATATATATATATAATGAAGAAATAAGGCATCCATTCTCTAATGAAAAAGGGGGAAATAGGACAGCAATTCTATGTTGAAGAAGAAACCGATGAACCCAGTCAAGAAAGTTCGTGGAGCTAGGAAGAAGCAAAAATTACTTCGTTGATGATAACCACTTTTCAATAAAACGTGATGTAGAATTTAGAAGCCTAACTAGCTTCAGTAGATATGTTGGCCGGTAACGTCGTTGTATAGCGATTTTTTCTAGAGGCGACAACAATAATCACAGGCGGAACCATCGTCTTCTGCAATAAGGGAACCAAGTGTGAACGAAGAAGAATAAGAGATCGAGCCAATCATTAGGTGGAAGAGATATTTATTCAGGATCACTTCGAAAATTTTTATCGTTATTAGCAAAATACATAAAACGACCATGATGGTTCTAAATACTTATACATCAAAACTGGTATAGCCTCCTCACAGAATTAGGCAAGATGGAGCCGCATTCTGGAGGGACTTCTAAAAGTCACGACCTATATATACAGCAAAAAACTCGTGATCTCTCCAAGTATTTATTGTACATAAAAAATTATTCAAATGTCGTAGGTAAAAAAGGTCATAGTGTAGTATATATGTAGTATATGTTTAATGATGATTGAAACATAAAATCCCCATATGTAATTTCTTTTTTAATTTCTAAATTAAATACTTTAGTTGCAAATGTTTTACGTGAAGAAAAGATTTAGTACAACAATTAAAGTATCAAGGCAGAAAATTGGAATTGAAAAATTGCGTACAAAACATCATGGGGGAAATTCATTTACTTTTTTTTTCTCCTCTGTACAATTTACCTTAAAGTAAATTGCGTGTTAGATCAATATTCACTCTTACATTGAACCATTCAAGAAAATAACATAAAACAGCAAAACTAACTACATGAGTGCAAAAAAATCAAAAGTTTATCTTCCCGGAGTAAAAGAAATTATGCCAACAAAGTATTTACATATCATCGCAATCAAGGAACTTGTACAACGAGGAAAAAAAAAGACTTACTTTTTATAAAATTTGTCGTAATTGATCTTTGGAGTGAAAAATGTTAAAGAAAGATTACTAGATGCAATTTTTTATTCTACCATGAATAAATAATGTAAATGTTATTCGGTTTTCATTATACTTTTCAAATCGTCGTGCATTTACGTTTCTATGATGTACATTGTACAAGTTTATATATTTTAGTATATGAAAATCAGCTTAAACGATCCTTCATAAATATAATTCAAAACAAGGAAAAGAGAAAGTTTTATACTTTGAGATTTCACTAACATATTTTGCAACAGCATAAATATGCTTATATATCAGAAATTAATTGGGAAAGGAATAATTAAGCTAAATTTAAAGGGGGCTTAGGGATTAATAATTTTCGTGCCTCGAAAAAGCCACTAGTTTTCATATTTCAAGACGCGCTACGGGTGAAATCAGGGGAATACCCGTTTTCAATAATTGACCTTCGATTCGCGGTGAAATGAAACTCCATGCAGAGAGATTATTTTTAGATACTGAACAGGTTTGACCGGAAGAAACTTCTAGAAAATTCTAAATTGGGCTCTGCGCATTTGCCAGGAGAGTGGACGCGCTGTTTTGACCTCGAAATCGGAAGATCGCGGGATAGAATTCAATGCCGACGGACGTGTGTTCGTCGCGTCTCGGCATTGAATGGCGTTCGTGTTCAAAATGGCGAGAGCTGAACGCGCTGATTTGGAGCTTTGGTTAGCATGAAAAGGAATAAAACTAAATGGATTCAAATTATGGACTGATGTTATTCTATTTCTACCACTCGCCACCAGTGCTAAAGGATGATGACTGCATTTTCAGATGTGAGAACAGGTAATCACCCGCCTGTCATATATATATATATATATATATATATATATATATATATATATATATATATATATATGTGTGTGTGTGTGTGTGTGTGTGTGTGTGTGTGTGTGCGTGTGTGTTTGTTTGTTTGTTTGTGTGCGCGTGTAATATGTACATAAAAAATTTATTCAAATATGTAGATATGGATCTTAAATCCATATAATTTAAATTATTTAATTTTGTCATATAATATGTAAAAAGCATACAAATTAAGTTCAAAAGTAGTAGTCTAATAGATCTATATTATTTGTTTGATAAAAAGTGAAAAATAAAAACCTCAAAAGCAATTTCTTATCTTGTTTGAGATTAATTAATTGTTCAGTCGCAAATGCTTTTAGGGGGGAAAACATAAAAATTAAAATTAAAAAAATTTAAAGCGTAATTTTGAAATTCAAAATGTTGTCTTCAAAGCATTATGAGTAGATTAGTGTACATTATATTTCTATGTGTCGCACAGAAAACAGTATCGTTATTTTCGTAAACCACAATAAAAAGGAATATAAGTATGTATGAGAAATGGACTGTTTCCGCCTGATAAATATAGTTCTTCCCCAGAAGGATCACCTGCCGACTTTTAATGCTCGATCTTCTAAAATGACGTCATTTAAGGTGGTGATTGCTTATTAAGAGACCAAGTTTGTGGGATTTTAAGCACAAAATAATAAAAGGTTTTCAAGTCATTTCTGAGTTATCACCACAGAATATAAATTTTTCAATGCCGGAATGATTAAGAAGCGAATCAATAAAATTTCACAACCGAAAGTTTATGTTTAAAAAATCATGCATAATATATACGATAGTTGATTAGTAATTTTAAATTTACACATATCATCGATTTAAATTTATTAATTAACTCAAACAAATAGCGCACAACTACAATTTGTTAGGAAAGTTATCAAAAAACACACACCATCATCACATCAACTGTGTCTTTAAATGATCATATAGAATCCATTTGTGTTAAGAGTACATTCCCTAAGAAAATCCCAAACAATTATTGCCATTTGTGCAAAAAAAAAAGAAAAAGTTCGTGATAGAAAACTTTGAAACGTCGGACGAAAAACTAACTGAAATTAAAAAATATCTTTCAACTACACCAGAATACTCTTGTCAAGAAGAAAAGAAAAACTCAATATCAGAGGAGAGTCATTCAAGTATAAAAACCTTCTTACATCGTCGATGTAGTTAAATTGTTAAAACATCCATCTGAAGATTAAGGGATCAATTGTTCTATTCCAGTCCTTTGTAGGGAATTTTTATAATGTTAGATTGAATACCATTTAAGCTAATTTTTTTTCAGAGGTAATATCAACCATTGCCTATTTTCGATGCAATTTACCGAATGGAAAAGTCAATTCTTTAATCTCCTATCCAAAAGTTTAAAATATAACATTGTTCATATAATACAAGAAAATTTAATTAAGATGACTTTTTATCACTAAATTATCCCCAGGCCCGGTTTCAAATTGTAAAATTGTTTTTGGTCACACCGACTCAATGAACCTATAATTCACTGTGACGCAGGATTGTTTATAGACAATCTTCTTAAATTTCTTTAAATTTCTTAAAAATTCCCTTGGCTGTACTAGAATCCTGTAATTTTACAATCAGACATGCATGTCAAACCGTTACACTAGAAGAACATACCGCACTTCTGCTAGAAGAGCGTTACATCTCCGAAATTCTTTATTTTGAGATAATTGCACGACAATGCTCTATAAGAAGTGCTTCTCGTTCTCGAATAATGTTATAAGCCTAGTACCAAATCAATCTCCTAGATGGTGCTTATTACCCTCTTCCACAACTAGGAGGGGGAACATGCTCATGCGCGAAGAATGAAAATAAGATTTTTGTCAGTGCCTAATGTTGTTGTATTATACTGCTCCTGTAATAAAAATGTTCATTGAATTTTATTTGGAAAAGAAATTTGTATTTTTTTTCTAACATGCTGTTCATGTTATCAACGTTTTTTCTTTGTATTGTGAAAAGTTTAGATAGATTGTGCATTAGCATAGAGATATCAGAGTATTCCCTCTAGCTTTTCAGTCCATGTTGACAAAATGAGGATACTAGAAGAGGGTTATGTCTTGTAATTAAAATTCAAAATCATACTTTAAAAATTGAAAACAACTTTAATGGTATATAGTTTTGCCTTCTGAAGAGATTCGAACGACCCAAAATTATAATAGTTTTCCCAAAATTATCATAGGCATTCATAAAACAAGAAATGAAATTTTGACATATATCTTATTTATCTCTTCCTGAAAATATGGCTATTTTGAGATGTAACATTCTTCTAGTAGAGATGCGATGTAACCTGACTAACCATTTCAAAAATACATTTAAAGATATATGAAAATATACGGCTTACAAAATATATGCTGATAATTCTAACATCGTAAAAAAACAGCATCATTTCTTTTATGTTTAACAGTCGTAAGAGAAAAAAAAATAAATATTTCAGAAATAATAAAATTTCAAGATATAAATTTATCATCACCTAAACTTACTCACCATTTAAGGGTAAAACCCTGATAGCTCCGAAAAATTCGCCTTAACCCACATTTCATTTACTCTTGACATGATTAAAGCACTAAATAAAGATATATGTTGAGCAGCCACTATATAAGACGGGGCTCTTAATTAATTTCAATATTTGACTTTACCTAAGTGCGGAGCCGAGCGTGATATTCATGCCCTAAGATAATGAAAATCGAAAAGTGAAAACTGAATTTTGTCACGAATCTAAGTTTACCGAAAATTTTAATATTGACCATAAAATTAGTTATGCCCTGAATCAGCCGAATACGAACAATTCGGAGGCGGAATTACTGTCTCGAAGTGCCTTCGTGCAAAATGTTTTATGTTCGACTTTTAATTTAGCCCTGTTATTCGCTAAAGCAAAACTAAAGATTTCATTTTAATACAAAAGAACCCGTTATTTTAAGGTATGTATTTTGCTGATGTGATTATCATAAGGTAGGAATTACTTTAGGATATTGTTGAGTATTTAAGAAAATTTTACCAATTATTTTAATTTTTGCAGAAAATTTGACCCTTTATTTGTGATACCTTATTTAATAAAATATTTTTTTAAAAATATATCTGTATGTTTTTACAGAAAAATTGATCATTCACATATCTGAAAAAAAATTAAATATTCTGTATTATGATATAATTTATTTGCAGATTAATTTAGGCCTTTTTACATATATTTTTAGTTTCTTATTTTACATTAATAATTAGTCTGGGGATGTTGCATATGTTTTAAAACTTTAAAAATTAACAAATGTTTTCTTTTAAATAAACCACATGATTATAAGCTTTTGAGATACTAAAATTTTTCCCAAATTTTTTTAAAAATGAATCTGATTTTTACACTAAATATAATTACATTAAGGACCACGTGTTCCTTACGTATTGTATGTGTTGCACAAAAAAACCATATCAGAAGGCCTTATTTGAATAGTAGCCCAACTCCATTCTTCTTCATTTTGAAATACAGAGAATTAAAGTCAAGTGAGTGCTGAGAAAATACTGCTGCAGTCTGATTTGTCAGCAGAGATAAGCTGGAGGTGTACCAATTTTAAAATAAGATAGAAATGACTTGTATGAACATGAAAGTGAGATTAACTCCATTTCCTTAAAAAGTGGAGTTGGACCACGATTAAAATAAGGCCTTCATTTTAAGTTTGTAGCTCAGTGTTTTAAAAACGCTATTGATTTGAAATTAAAAATATCTAGATATTGAGCGTCTTTAGCATTTCTCCGTACACTATAGCATGATGACTTTATTTCTAGATGCAAGGTAAGTGGTCTTAAATGTTAAATTTCGACATCCAGTGACATTCACATAATGGAATTTAGGTAAGTCTACATTATACTGCAATATGTATTTTTTATCGATAAAAAAATACGACAAAGTAAAAAAACTTTGAATGGCAAGCAATAAACAGAGAAAAAATATTAAAAAGTGCAAGAAAACAAAAAACAACATGAAAAAAGTAAAAAGGAGAAAGAAACAGAAAATTATGAATTGAGGCATTAACGTTGAAAAGAGGGTAAGTGCCAAAATTACCGAAAAGAATTTTTTCACTCATACAAGGTTTGTTCCAAGTGTAACTGCATTGAAATGAAGGTAAATGTCCAGTTCTGAACTAAACCAAACTAGCTAGCATTTACCTTCCTTTAAACACCATTATCTTTGTTACAAACCCTTGTATGAGTGAAAAATACTTTTCGGAAATTTTGGCACGTACCCTACTTTCAACGTCAAAGCCTCAATTGCTCAATGTTCTTGCCTCTCAATATCGGCTACAGAGACCCCGAGCTGACAGTGCATCTCAGGTATGGCGGTAGGAAGTGCCCATAACTTCTGGTTTATTACAAAAAGAGCAGAAACGACAAGGCGCTCAGATGTTTAGCTAAGGAATTAAGACCATATAAAAGCCGGATTATGGATACCGAATCCTTCCTTGAAAAATCTTGAATGCATGCACTATTAACAACCCACGACTTATTAGAATTTCTGTCAGTTAATTCTTGATAAAATCGGTCCTTAATCCTATCACTGTAACCTGCGGTCCACGCGGACCCCAGGCACATTTAACTAGTTGCGAAAAAATATATATCGTACTTTGAGGGGTCTCAGCCAGTGACATCTCATCTTAACATGTGTGTAACACGGGGTAAAAATTGAATTGTATAAATATTAGGGGTTTTTGGTTTTTTTAAATTTGAAACATATATGTCACATTTCTGTAACCTGGGGTCCGTACGGACCCCAGCGTTATGTCGGGTGTCTGAGAA
The DNA here is from genome assembly GCA_907164885.2 of Dolomedes plantarius. Lineage (NCBI taxonomy): Eukaryota > Metazoa > Arthropoda > Arachnida > Araneae > Dolomedidae > Dolomedes > Dolomedes plantarius. Next base: position 49,294,298 of record OU015497.1, on the reverse strand, counting down.
CTATTGGACACATTAAAAAAGAATGAAAAATATCTAGGAACAATGACGTGTTTTTGATAACGAGTATTAATAACCAGGACCGAAAGTTTTTGTTTCACAAGAATGTTATTCCCAGAATTCGACAGATGGCGCTAGATGATGCGACATGTGTGTTTGCATTTTTCTCGTTGCGCGCCTTTCAGTTAAGAGCTGTTATTTGAAGCTGCAGCATGTTACGACAAAGAGTTTCGATAGACGATGCTTTACGCATGATACAAGAAAGTGATAGTGAAAACGATGTAGATATAGATAGTTTCGGTGTCTGAGTCTGAAGAGAGTGACGCGAATATTCAAGATTCGAATATTGAAACCGATAGGGAATCGGAAAGTGACGAGTATACTGACGAGTATTCACCCATCTGTTGAATCAAGCACATACTTTTGAATCGCCGTCAGGACGTAAGTGGACCACAGAAAAACGTAGTTCGGTACAAACTTTGGCACATAATATTTTACGAGAGAATAGTGGATTAGCAGGAGATGCCAAGAATATATCTGACAAATTAGATTCACTAAAAATGTTTATACATCTGAAATGATCAATGTTATTGTCCGAGAGACTAATAGAAGGGCTAAAAAAGTGATTGCAACTTGGAATCAAGCCAATCCGGCAAATGAGGATAAGTGGACTGAAACAGATGAAATAGAACTCTACGCTTTTATTGGATTACTCTTACTCGGTGGTGTATAGAAATCTGCAAACGAAAGTTTAGAAGAAATGTGGTCTTTGGACAGGGGAAGGCCGATATTTCATGCTACAATGTCTATGCAACGTTTCCAAAATTTGCTTCGTTTCTGTCGGTTTCACAATGATGCAACAAGAAAACAAATACTAGAGGTAGATAAAACTAGCTGCCTGTCGGGATGTCTGGCAAATGCTTCTCGAAAGTCTGGCGAAATATTACAAGCCCGGAAAAGATCTGACAGTCGATGAGCAATTAGTGGCAACTCGTGGTCGATGCAGATTTCGGCAGTACATACCGAGCAAGCCCGGAAAGTATAGATTCCAAATATTCCACCACTTCGTTTCCTTTGAAAGGAGAAGTGTATGTTGGACGATAACCTGGTACTGCAGTTGAAGCAAACAATGCTTTTGATCTCGTCAGGCGATTAGATGACCCTTGGAAGAACAAATGACGCAACGTTACCATGGACAATTACTTCACCATCGCTCAGTTACCAGAGGACCTACTAGCTGTGAAAACCAGAGTGGTTGGAACAATTCGAAAAGAAGTCCCAAAAGAGTTGCTACCAAATCGTCAGCGTGAAGAGAAGACTTCTAGCTTTTGTTTTGATAAATAACTAACTTTAGTTTGCTACACTCAAAAGAAAGGGAAGGTAGTCATTTTGCTATCTTCCATGCATCATGACAAAAACGTCATTTAGGAGAAAGACAATAAGCCAGATATTATTACTCATTACAACGCAACAAAATCTGGAGTTGACAACATTGAGAATTTATGCAGATTGTACTCATGCAAGCGAAAAATATGCCGTTGGCCTATGGTCTTCTGGTTCAACATGCTCGACTGCGCAGCTGTTGCTGGATACATAATTTGGATTTTGAAATATCCAGACTGGGAATCTGGGAAGCGCCATCGATGTCGATTTTTCCTGAAAGACCTTGGGAGAGAGCTGCTCAATAACCTCATTCAGAGAAGACTTCAGAACGTTCAGTCGCTGCAGCCTGGAGTTCGCCATTCATTGAAATCTTTAGGGGTTGAAATTCCGTCAGGACCCGGAATTCAAGAGCAAAGTAAAGACGTACGGTGCCAGCTATGTCCACCTTCTTTGGATAGAAAAGTAAAGATCCGATGTACTAATTGCCATATACCGTGTTGCCCGGAACATCAGAAGACCATTTGTGAGGTATGTTCAGCGTACATTTAGAAATGCAGAATGAATCTGTTAATATGACTGTAAAATTATTATGTTCTTAGTTTTATAAATAAAATTGTTTAAGAAAATATCTGAATAATCGTTAATTACTTATAAGATAATTAAAGGAATGCAAAATTAACTTTAATGTGATGTAAATCGTATAAAATATGTAAATTAGAATATGGGGTCCGCGTGGACCCCAGGTTACAACAGGGTATATTTCGAAACGATACAGTGATAGGGTTAAATTTCTTCCGGATAAACACCTTTAGATAATTATATGCGATCGGCCTACACGAGCTCTCCACAACTGCAGTCCCTCTCTCTTCGACAATCCGTCCGAGAAGTCCTGGGATTCCGGAGTGTGATGGAATCCACAGTAGGGTGAGTCGTTTTTTTACTTTTATTTAAAATCGAAATCTCCTGTGGTGGGAAAAGCTGTGCATTGCTATCCAATGTTTGTAATATTTTTTTTTAATTAAAATATATTTAGGCCCCCACCCGGCCCTTGAAATTTCTCCAAAAATCTAAAAAAAATTTATTTTTTATTTATTTTAAAATTTTTTTACGTATCAGAAATTTTTACCGCCTGTAGAGGAAATTGTTGCATAGCAAGACCCTTTGTTTGTGAAAAAAAATTATTTTGATATCGTCTCATATTTAAAGCCCCCGTTAGGTGTGTGAAACTTTGATATTTTAACCCTTTTAAGCAGAATTTTTATTAAACATATTTAAAAAAATTAAAGTCATTATTAAACTCAATGTCCCATCTGCGTCAAAGTGTTAAAACAGCTCTTTCCTTATTTTGCCATAATTTTGGCAAAATAACCCAAAATTCACCACGAGGAAGTGGCTGCATTCGAATTCCACCCGCGCCCAACCAACCTACCAACCAAATATGGGAGCAATTTTTCCCTATTTAGTTATATAACAATCTTACACTATATATTTTGCCTTATTTTTAAAGTTTGGCATCAGATTTCGAGACGCCAATGTTGTGCATATAAAACCATAGCGACTTTTTGTTCCACAGACAGATGAGGATGCCTATGACACTATCTTGACTGCCCTTTCGACAGTTTGTGTATGGTATGGGAGATTACACAGCTTACTTCAAATAAAGCCCCCCATTTCAGACATTTTCTCAATTTCTGCCCTGGATATATGTTTAGTCAGTGGAAGTTCTGTAAGTGAACATTCTGCCAATTGGTCAGTTCTGTATAGCCAGTTGCGTGAAAATTGAGAGGCGGAATGACAAATCACGAGTTGTTTCATAGGAAAGTGTTCGGGCCTTCACGTTTCTTCTGAACCCAAATTTCCTCACATAGAATCGTTTGTCGTTGATCATGGCAATCAGCAGGTTTTCTGGGTGACCATAAAAGCCATTCCTTTGGATTACAGGATCCACTACTAATTTCAGCTCATCGCTCAGATATCTTGAGTAGTGTATAACTTCCCAAAGACGATGTGCACCAACTGTGCATGAAGGATCAGTTTTAGTGAGAGACCAAACTTTTGCATACACTTTTACAATTATTCCAAGTCTTTATTTCAAGTGATGGCGCTTCTGTACCAATATAGATACGAAGCACTCTCTTTGCCGTTGTCAGCTACCTGGCATGAGAAAGCTTTCTTGGTGATTTAGTGGATAATGCTGTTGGACAATTTCCAGAAGATATCGCTTGACAGATTTGGTACAAATATTTTTGGCCAGTACTAAGTTTATCCACATCTAATGTGGGCATATCAACAGTGATTATTCTAAACTTCACAATTGGTTGTTGTTCACATAAGTCAAGAAGTTTCCCTATAGAACTACGATATGCAAAATGGCCTGTAGTGTTTCCATCAAGATGCCGTATCAAATGACGTAAAGGTAACTCATTGGCATGCAACTAACATATAAGCCACTGCAACGGTCTTGTTAAATGCAACTCAAACAATCGTATCACACCACCTTTAACACCAGCATTGACTGGTGTTCCATCCGATCCAATCGCAACTAAATCCGTGGTTGATAATTGACTTGTTTTCAAATAATCTAAAATGCTAGACAGTAGCTATTTCATTAGCTGTGTCATTTTCTGGTGACACATTTCTGGTGACACATGACCGAGGAAATTTCTTCCTGGCTCTTGCAATAACACTACATGCTCTTCCATTTCAATTCTTCTGTGGGAAATGGCCCTTTCTTTAACAATTACTAAAGTTCGGTCCTTCTCTTCCATCGAAATACAGTCCCTGAAACGCTGTCTTATATTCCACTAAACTATTCTGTAAGACAAGGCGAAAGTTTTTTCTTTGACGGTCTATTTTACATTTATCGATAACCATAGTAGAGTATTTCTTCGTGATCAGGCCAATATCTTCAAGTGTAGCACTTGCTATCAGCGCAACTTTTCGACTCGAAACTTCAGATCTATCTAATGCTGTTGCCAGTGACGATAATGGAAGTGTCATTTTCGAGCTGCCTACTTCTTAGCAACTTGCTTAATATCCTCATCAGAATAAAAATAATCTTCACTTTCGGAAGTAGAGCTACAATCCATAATACTTTCACATTGTTGAGGTTGGCTATTTATCTCAGTTTCAGATTTTTGCTTATTCACTCTTTCAGCATCCATTGCTTTCCTTGCCACTCTAAGTTTTAGCACCCTAGGGATTTTAGAATCCAAATTCCACATATAGATTTTCCTCGATGATCTCTGGTCCTTCAAAAATTCTGATTATCACCCGGGATGGGAAAACAAATAGTCCGTAATATACCGCGTAGTACAATTACACCATCTATCGGTGAATTCAAAACAAATTTCGCCGGCCCAGCGCGGCTTTAAATGATACGATATCTGAATCATTTGTTTCATAAACAAAGGGTCTTGCTATGCAACAATTTCCACTACAAGCAGTTAAAATTTTACATACGTAAAAAAATTTAAATATACCTAAAAATGCTTTTTTTTGCATTTTTGGAGAAATTTGAAGGGCCGGGCGGGGGGCCTAAATATATTTGAATTAAAACAAAATTACAAACAAAGGGTCTTGCTATGCAACAATTTCCCCTACAGGCGGTTAAAATTTTTGATACGTAAAAAAATGAAAAAATAAAAAATGCATTTTTTTACATTTTTGAAGAAATTTCAAGGGCCGGACGGGGGGCCTAAATATATTTAAATTTCAAAAAAATGTGTTTGCAAACATCTGATAGCAATACACAGCTTTTCCCACCACAGGCGATTTCGGGTGGGTCGTTTTTTTAAAAAAAGTAAAAAAACGACCCACCCTAATCCACAGTAAAGCAACTCGGATATTTTGTGATGACAATGTTGGAATAAGGGATTGACACCCGAAAATTTCACAGGTTTTGTAGCATTATATAGAGCCAATGGTGTCCATGGAAGCTCGATAATAAGAAAGCATCTCGCATTTTTGGAACGTAATTTATTGGCATGTGATGTGAATCAAAGCTGTGCGTATAGACTTTACTTCTCCATCAAATGCAGAGGCATAGGATCCTAAAAGATTGTAAACACTGAAATCCTCACTGAAGACTCCTGAAGCGGCATTTGCAAAGTAATTTTTAAAATGAATCTGGTTTAATATTTTTTTAATTGCATCATCAGATAAAACACGGAAAATTTTGTTATATGACTAAAATTTTTAATACTACATTGTGGCATCCAAATCATGCGGCATTTTTGGATTCATTTCTGCCAATGAAAAATTCTGGACAGGGAAACTAGTCTTGTGCCCTACCAACTTGAATCATTATGTTTCATCTTTGCACCTCAACTTCACAAAATCCCTCTGTTTAATACATACTCTTTGTTTTTTTAAGAAATGTTTTTCAATTAAGAATTTCTTTAAACAATTTTCGTGAAATGCATTTCATATAATAAGTATATTCATGTTGTTTATGGAGCTCAACATTGAAGTTTCTTTATTTGGCTCACATCCGGGATAACAAGAAGTTTAGAGTTTCGACAACAGTGGAACGATCGGGGAAATCTGCGAAAGCTTGTACTACTTTAAGCTAGTGCGTGTACGAATGGATTCGAAGTGGTAATTAAAACGTTTTATGGTATTTTGGTTCATAATTAGCCATGTTGGCTTTGCGAAGTTTGATTGCGTAGTTTGTTCTCCAAGTTTGATTACAATATAATTTTAAAGAGCATTATTGCAATCTTCTGTACTTCGTTAAAACATAATAACTTGCATCATAGACTTTCAAATGAACTTTGTTTATTTATTTATAACTCAAATATACTTAAATGTGCTCGAATATAATTATCCCAAGAAGTAAAATTTCCTTTGGAGATTTTTGTTTATAACTAAAAACAATTTTGCCAAAAATGAATAATCATAAAACATCCAGACGGGACCTCCAGAGGGAATCGTCTTGAGTCCTGCTTAATCAATAAATTATATGATGGACTTACATATACCAGTACCACATTATGAAACCGGGAAGAAATCACATTAAGTTAGTGTATGTTAGTCTCAGACGGCATTTCAAAGTTGACAATCACAAAAACGTTACATGACGCTTTGTCCAGAGATTGTACAGTATTGCCCACCGAATGTATCCTTTATGTCGAAATCCTCCAGTTTTCAAAGAAACTTCACCCGGGTAGGTTCTGTTGAAACTTTATTCCTTTAAGGATGTTTTTTACAACAATTTTGTTGATTTCTTTATGTTACTAAGTAGGAACGTTATGAAAATGTTTAAAAAGTTTAAATGAATTGAGAAATGACTGAATCCGGAAACTGCTTTGAAAGTTAAAGATAAGATAATAACGCGGAACTATATGAAAAGTGTAAAATATTTTTACTGAGTAGAAAATTATATATATATATATATATATATATATATATATATATATATATATATATATATATATATATACACTGAAGTGCCACTGAATTCGGGATAGCAAAGCCTATGCAAATTGTGTAGCGTTGCGCATCATGTATGCGCAAGTGAGGGCGCTGTGGTAACTGCATATATAATGCGTACTTTGGTTGTTCTGAATTAGTTGTTGGAATTGCCAGTATGGGTAAACTGCCTAATTTAGACGCCTTTGATCGCGGACAATTCGTAGGTGCGCGACGCATGGGCCATTCAATTTCCGAAATCGACAGACAGCTAGAATTTTCAAGTTCGACAGTGTCAAGAGTATACCAAGAATACATGGATGGTGGAAAAAAAACTAGTGATCGGGCAAACTGCAAAGGACAATTAGCCTTGACAGTGCGTGGTGAGAGACGGCTCAGGCGTATTGTACGTAGCCAGCGAAGCCAAACATTAGCTCAAATTACCACCCAGTTTAATGACGGTGCCAGTCGTACAGTCAGTAAACGGACTGTGCAACGCTCGCTTCACCGTATGGGTTTCGGGAGCCGTCGACCTACGAGAGTACCATTGCTCTATACTCGCCATCGGGCTGCACGTTTTGCCTGGGCAAGAGAGTACAGAGACTGGAGTGTAGAGGACTGGAAACGAGTAGCATGGAGTGATGAGTCTAGATTCCGACTACTTAACACTGCTGGGATGCTGAGAATATGGCGTCGGGCTCATGAAGCCATGGATCCTGCATGCCTGGCTGGAACTGTACAAGGGAATGGTGGCTCAATCATGGTCTGGGGTGTTTTTTCGTGGCACAGTTTGGGATCTTTGGTGCGTGTACCAACCTCCCTCAATGCAATTCGGTACGTAGAGTTGCTGGGTGATCACTTCCATCCGTTTATGCTGTTCTGTTATCCGCACTGTAATGGAGTTTTCCAGCAAGACAACTGTACCTCTCACAAGTCCCGGTTGGCTACTGTCTGGTTGGATGAGCATTCCTCTGACTTCTCTGTCATGAATTGGCCACCTAGAAGCCCAGACTTAAATCCTATTGAGCATCTTAGGGATGTTTTGGAACAAGGCGTGAAAGGCCATCACACAGCACCAAAGAACCTTACTGAATTATGGACAGCTTTAGCCAATATTTGGCAAGCCATTCCCGTGGCACGTTTCCAGAAACTTGTTGAATCTATGCCTCGTCGTGTGGCAGCCGTTATCAAGGCCAGAGGAGGCCCAACTCGTTACTAGGTAGGTATCCCTAATTCAGTGGCACTTGAGTGTATATATATATATATATATATGAATGTATAATAAATGATTTATTTAGAAAATGGCTCCTAAAATTGACAGATAGCTCGAAGTTTACGTAACTGCGCTTTCCGAGGATAAATATTCGTCTCAACAAATTATGAAGTGGTATAAAATCGTGGTTATGGCATTTCCAAAAAGGTATTTATAATATATTAAATTTGAATGGAAAAAAAGCCTCAAGGTTCCGGCTCTCCCCGGAGAAGAGCCTTGGCTCAGTTCTCCCAGCCATTAGAAAAAATAATAATAATTGCATCCCCTGTGATTATGAACACATCCACATGCATGTAACAGTTATCTCTTCTATTCACCTCGGAATTAGTTTAAATTTTATTATAGTTATTCCACACATAATAGATGGGAGATGCAAAGCATACTTACATATCAGTTCTATTTTTGTCTCAGTGTATTTGAGTGCAACAATTTCGATTCCTAATATACTATGACACAAAAGGGATATAAATTGAATAAAATGGTAAAATTAAGTATCTTTATCTTAATTAAAACTATTGTGGGACATGCATGAAAGGGTAAGATACACGGCACTAATTACAGTCGTTTGAAAAAGACATCCTGCAATATCTTCCTGGGTAATTTCCTTCGAATAATGCTCGTCATATGTAAGACGTCTTAAATGATTTATTTACAAGATTTTGCTTAAACAAACTTAGACAAATAGACAGGACGACATTAAGTAGAATATAAAAGAGTTCTTTAGAGAATGGCAGTCATTGAAGGTGAATAATTTTAAGATTAATGAACATGATTTCACTTTATCATGGTGCATACGCTTGGAAGAATGAGCAATTCTTAAGCCATAAAATAGATTTTAAATATTATTGAAATGCTAATTAAAATGTCATTTGAAATCGATTGTACATTTTGTAAATGATACAATGGGTGTACATTATTCATGGGTGTTTTAATTTATCTTAATCTATCGGTCAACATTGGATTGTATTCAATATTTAATAAGGGGATGTTTTTATGGACTGAAAGCTACCATAACGGGGATTTAATGTCATCAAAGTTATTATGTGACAGTAGTTTGTGATGAAAAGCTCTGAAAAATTTGATATTACCAATGTTAAAAATGTTAAAGTTAAACTGGATTTCTAGATCTTAAAAAAAGTATCTACGTGGACTGAAAGGTTATTAAAAATTCTACCGCCCCTTGGCAAAATATACGAATGTTTTGGCAACGTTTTATGCCTTAAATTATATCGAGTTACTCTTTCTTAAGCAATGTAAAAATTATTTTATAATATTGTACAGTTTTATTATAAAATTTATTGCATCCTTTTAAGATCTTTTTGAGATCCAATAATTTTACCAACAATATTACTTATTAAGTTATTTCAAAGTCACGTGAATGAACCCATGACAAGTCTTTTGTTTTCTTCTTATACTATACTTGACTGAAATTCTGTATAAGAAGAAATAACATTAAAATTTCTGTCTCTGGTTCCAGAAAAACATTTTTTCGAAATTCACTAAGAAATTGCAATGGGAAAATATTCTTATACTCTTTGCAAATGTCGAATCCCAGTTTAAAATTTTATGGTATTTTTTCAGCACATAATAAAATAAAAAAAATTGGTAATAAAAAATATATTTTTTATATATTTGTTATTACCAATCTGTTATAAGAATTTAAATTTCTATTTTCATTGTATCTCTTATCTAATTTATTTCAATATTTCTTTAAATTGACAAAATTATCCTCATTTATAATTTTTTGTAGTTGATGTTGAAACCACATTGACTAATTTCTAATACTTCGTTTGTGTTCCTTTTGTATTTTAGTACCATTATATTCCTTCCAAATTCTTGCCTTACGTCCTCCCTATGTTCTCAACAAAACACCATTAAATTTACATGTATTGCTCGACAGTGAATGGAAATGTTAAAACTTGAAAAAGAAGAGTTAATTTTTTTTTCACCTAAATTTAACTAAATGTTTGAAATCTTTCATACTCATTATTATTTGTGAAGTGGGTAAAGTGTACACAAGCGTAGCAAAATGTAACACTTTTTCCGTGTGAAGGGAATGGTGTTGATATTGTGTAAGTCAGACATGTCTAAGATGCTTTCTTTTTTTTAATGTTATAATAAAAAATTTAAATTTGGAGAAAATGTTGTTACTTATAAATATTATGTATACTTTATTGTATATGAGGCACAACACAATAACTCTTGTCTTAACGCAGCCCAGGCAAGCCAGAAGGTTGGACACCCATGGTATAGGTGATAACTTGGAAAAAATCAGGTTTAGATTGATACTCTATGCTATTAACATTTCTGCATTTCATTACTTTTCCTCTTATTCCTCAACATGCAGGAAAATTAACAACTTACATGACAATATCCCAACTTTAATTTTTTTAAAATTTTTTAATGTCTCATTTCAGTTTTCAGGCAACTAAGGAAATATGAAAAGTTAAGACATAATTTTAAAATTAATTTTGTAAGCACACAAACCAACTGAATTATTTAAAAAAATATTGTTAATCATTACTATTTTACATAATATTGTTACGAATTTCCCAACTCCGATTCGGCGATAGAATGGACTTTGAATAAGACACAATAAAAACATAGATTTTTTAACAAGAAGTCGAAATACTACAGCTTATAGATCGTACAAAACTGACTACAGTGCTTCTTCCACAATCTCTAGGTAACAGAAGTACGGAAAAACTCAACACAGAAGACGTGACAGAGTCGCACTTATTGCGGCGTAAATCTTAGCAATTCTCTGAAGAAAATCTCACAGCTAACAGTGGTGCTTTTGGCAAGCTCGAAGTAGACTTAAAACTGAAATCTGAACCCTGAACTCAGAATAGAGGTTGTATTTATAGCTTCTCTAGAGTCTGGGGATTTCTACAATGTTCCAGAAAATGGAGCCAATTTTGGCGACTTGGAAATGTCGCCAAAATTGGCTCCAAAAAATGGTCGACATAGTTGGCGAGATACCATAGAAACTCTGTGTTAAATGCATTGTACAGCAGAAATTTAGCTAATACGATTATTTACATGGAACTAACGATAGCAATGCATTATTTTATAAGCAGAATAACAATTTAACGGTAATTTAATCTAAAGACGCACATTAATTAAAAAAAAATTCGTAACATTATGAACCATAAAAATACACTCTATCCCATTTCTTGTAGTCCCTTTGCTTTTATAAAAAAATCACATTGTGTCTCTCTTACTCTTCTTAACATTGAGCCAATAAAGCTCACTGTTAATCAACCAACCGATAAAAAATGTATTTCTGTTCCAATGAGCCTCTTTTCCAAGAAGGTGCTATACTGAGGACCCATTTCCCTATGCTTATTTGCAATTACATTTAAGAGGCACCGATCGAGTATATGCTCAATTATCTCGTCCCGATCAGTCAAATACATCTGTCGCTCGGGGCATACACATTGATTACACTTGTTATTGCATTCTGAATCAAATCCATATCGCTGAATCGCTGAATAGTCGAAATATATCGCAATAAACATACACAAGGTTACATATCTGACAGTGGCTTTGCCACTTATAAATTCAGTTTTGGAATAATTTAAAAAAAAATTAAAATGTGAGGGTTATACCAGCCCTAACAGTTTTGGTGTAAACGACTTTCAATGTATCCTGAATGTTCACTGGTTTCACAGAGCAAGTTTTGTTACACAGCAGTGTTAAAGACAATCGATCAGGATATATGCAACCTTAATAAAGCGAAGACGTTGGACATCCATATCCATAGCTGCCACTATTAATTTTTACGAATGTGGTTTTAGTGAGTATTAAAACTTTAGAACTAAAAACCATGACATATCTTAGATGTTCTGTCACGGATCAAGCATTTATCCAAAATATTAACATTTCTCGGACCTCTATCTTCAATTCACACACCTGCTTTCATGTGTATCAGAAGAACATGTATATCCTTGCTTTAAGTGAAAATATTATGACAAGAATTAACGTGAGTATTATTCGATGAAATGAAAGAAATGACTATCCTTTATTAATTTTCCCAGCATATTGATTACCAGATATGTTCTAATCATTCAGCAAAGTAAGAAAGAACCGAAACCTACCACGACAAATTGTTTTAACTTATCTGGATGAGAAAGGCAAACCTGAATATTTAAGAATCATCTATAACCAACTTCTTTTCGGCATATTTTCTCTTTACTTTCCTATTTATTGGTGTTCGGTTACATTTACTCTGTCCTTACTTGATTGACTATGCTATTTAAAAAAACGGAAAGATATGAAGGCTCATATCGCTAATGCATTAATAAGAGGGTGGAAGTTATTTGATGATATAGTAAATATTCAAACTTCCATATGCATCAAATGCTCGATTTTCGATTTCGATAAATCGAATTTCCTTCGTTATGCAATGCATTGTATTATTCTCAGTTCATATTTAATCACAAATATAAAAATCACTTTATCATTATTTATTCGAAATATATTTCAAAGGGTTTTACAGCGTTGGATAAAGCTGTGATTTTAATGTCTTGAAGGATAGGTGTTTTCTATGACATAAGACGTAAAGGTGTATTGTGGTAACTGTACTATATTCTAGATTAAAATAAAATGAAAGCAGTAAATTACTTTTTAAGGTAGGATTACGTTCCTCCTTAAAGTCGTCCAACGGAAAGCGAAATTTCAGATATCCTTCGTCGCGAGTTATAATTTTGCCAGCGCGCCGAACCCAGTTTGTATCGCTTGGGCAAGTAGTAAACAGTTCAATAGAAAAGTACCAAAATTCGTCAAAATTTTGACATATTTATATATATAGACTCATGGACAAAAAAATTAGCGCACCAAGAAATAATTGCGGGATCGTAACGAAACTTGCAATGAAGGTACATGTCGGGGAGATATGCAAATGATTAGAAATGCAGCGTGATTGCGCATTACGTATAGCCGGTAGAGGACGTTGAACATCGTACTCTGTGGAGTATAAAACAGATAACCAAAGCTTGTTTGAGTGTGCTGAATCATTTACAAAGGAAGAGCTGAGATAGACATGCCATTACGCCGTGTTCGAAGACCATATAAGCAGTTGTCGCAGTTTGAGAGGGGGAGAATCGTCAGGATGATGGAAGCTGGGTAGTCAGCTAGGCGAGTAGCTCGTCAATTAGGCCGCTCTGATTGTGTTGTGAGGAGGTGTTGGGACCAGTGGACCCGAGAGATGACATGTACACGAAGACCAGGCTCAGGACGCCCTCGACAGACCAGTCGTCGAGAATACCGCCACATCGTAAGAAATGCAAGCGTACAGCCAACTGCTTCATCGGCCGCCATCCAGACACAGGTAGCATCTTCACTAGCGGCCTCTGTGTCTTCTCGAACCATACGAAGGCGCCTGGCTGAAGCACAGTTGGTATCGCGGAGCCCATTACGTGTGCTGCCCTTGACGCACACCCATTGACGCCTCCGTTTGGAGATTTGCCGCGCACGAGGAAACTGGACTGCAGCGGAATGGAACCAGGTCGTCTTTAGCGACCAATCCAGATTCAATCTCGGCAGTGATGACAATCGTGTTCGTGTGTGGAGAGCCCGTGGTGAACGCTTCAATTCTGCCTTTGCTGTACAGCGACACATCGCTCCCACAGCTGGTGTGATGGTATGGGGTGCCATTGCCTACAATACACGGTCACCCCTAGTATTGTTCCGTGGCACAATGACAGCCCAGCGGTATGTTCATGAAATCCTGCAACCACATGTGTTACCACTCATGCAACGGTTCCCAGGAGCCATTTTTCAACAAGACAATGCTCGGCCTCATACGGCAAGGGTGTCACAAGACTGTCTCCGCACTGTTACTACCCTTCCTTGGCCTGCCCGATCCCCAGATTTGTCTCCAATCGAGCATATCTGGGTTCATTTGGGACGACGAGTTGGGCATCCCACGAGTTTGAACGAACTAGAGGTAAGGTTACAGCAAATATGGAACGAAATGTCTCAAGACATCATACAGAACTTGTATGACTCAATGCCCGATCGTATTGTATCGTGCATTCGCGCTAGAGGGGGTCCAACGGAGTATTAACTCCTCCGTTCTTTTGCCTTTTTCTCTGAAATAAATTATCCTTTTTCTTTGATTTTCTTATCATTTACTTATATCAAAGTAGTCATTACGTATGTAAAATTTCGTGTCATTTTGACGACTCCTTCTTGGTGCGCTAATTTGTTTGTCCATGAGTGTATATATATATAGTTGACCATGAGTGTACATATATATAGTCCATGAGTGTATATATATGAGTGTATATATATATAGTGTATATATATATAGTTACATATTTACATAACACATACATATATATATATATATATATATATATATATATATATATATATATATATATATATATATATATATATATATATATATATACATACATACATACAAAAGAGGTAAGCAACGATAAGTAACGTAAGATAAGTATTCCTACGTTAATAACCCGCGGTAGTGTCATTAGAGGAGGCTACCTGAAACTTTTTTTGTTTTATTTGAGTTTTTCAAGGAAATTCAACATCAATTTAAAGAAATATATTATATTACTTTTCTAATCTGTTTCTTTTATTCAAATAGAAATAAAACTAAGGCAAAATCCTGAACTCCTTACCCAGAAATGCTTAGCCATATTGAAGCCTATGGGAAGTGATCTTATATAAAAGACTTTGAAACAACTATACCCAAACAATTATCTCATTCGTAGTGACGATTATATTAACATTACTCACAAAGTACTAGTTAAGCACCAGCGTTTATGAATACAGTTTAAGAAGATAAACAGTTCATCTCATTAAGAAACATGAAATACATATGTACAAACTAAGACACATATGTCGTTCTAAAAAACACAAACTAATTCAAAAGGTCAAGTGTATAAATATTAATAGAATTTTTTTTTTTTGTCTTCAGAATTTAAGGAAAATTTGTATCAATATTTTAAGAAAAGAGAGTGGTAATTGATAATCTCAGTCACCATTTAAAGTTTCCTTATTCGAAAATGGCCCGCTTTAGGAAGTATAAAAATCTATTGTTTAAAAATTACCGCTTCTTCTAAGTTGTTCTAATCAGTGTAATACGATTTCCTTTAAGAGAAATGTCAAGTGTCGTTAATCCAATTTAATGTCATAAAAGAAACAGTGTTATTGTGGCTGCATGTTTATTTCTGATTAACATAAAATTGAAACGAAAACTATAACAAAGTAATGTGGTTTAACCTTAAATTATTTAATTTTAATCTTATTCGAAAATGGTGCAATTTAGGAAGTATAAAAAAATTCAGCTTCTACTAATTTCTTCTAATCAATTTCATACATTCCAGTTAGTGAAAATTCAAAGTACCATTGAATTAATTAAATGTCATAAATCAAACAGTTTTATTACGGCTGAATGTTTATTTCTGATTAATATAAAATCACGAAACGAAAATTATAACACACTAATGCGGTTTACCTCTAAATTGTTTAATTTTTCTACTAGTTAGCGGTGCATACTATTAATCATAAACTATACAAGCATCTCACAATTATTTCTTTAAGTACTTTCAATACCGGAATTAAACGTTCCGAACGCAAAAGAATTTAGTCCCGGAAAATTGCATGTTTAATCGGAAAACAGTAATTCAAACGACGCCGGCTATGAATTTCATGCTAAATATACTTAAATAGAATTTTTGATTCGAAAACCAAGCCATTAAAATGTATCGTTACACTTTATAGACACAATTACAATCACCGTATTCCGGGTTGAATCACTCCGAATTAGAAATTTCGCCTAAGGCTGAGAAGATAGAGCAATAATATAATGTTATGCAGTCGTTTGGGTCATAATAGAATCGAAAACAAGTGCCTCGAGCTGTGCAATTACGGGTGTATAGTCATCTTAGTTTGTTCTTTATTATTTTCCTTTGTGGTCATAACCTGATTTTATGCCAAAGAAATAGCTTCGGAGCCAACATCTCTGAGTTTTACGACATGCTTCTTTCTTTATGTTACACCAGAGTTTGCCTTATGGGTTACTATTTATATTATTCAATTAAGAAAATATAGACCAGCGAATATGTAAATGCATATAAAAATTACCTCGCATTGTTTTATTGAAATTTTGCCTACATTCTGCGTCTGCTTTGATGGAAATCAAATAGATATACTTTTATCTGAAATATTTGATCATTTCTTATACGTTTATGATAAGTAAAATAGTTGAAAAAAGGATATCAAATGTTTTAGTTATCTCACAGAATATCATACTAAAGTAACGACTGCCTCCAAACTAAAATGTCCTGAAAATTTACTACCATGTACTTAAACATTCATAGGACTGACGTAACACTGTCTATAGGTGTGTGTGTGCATATATATACTGAAGAGTCAAAACATAATGACCACCTATCTAATAACCCTTTGACCCTCAAAACATCTGCAACCCGCTTTGTCATAGATGCCACGAGTCCTAGGTAGATGGCCGGAGACAGATTATACCAGTTGTTCAAACAGCGGTCACGCAAATCCGGGATATTCCGACATAGTGATTTTTGAGCTCTGAGCTGGTATTCCATGACACCCCAAATATGCTCTTTCGTATAAAGATCCGGGGAGTTAAAAGTATAAAGATCCGGGGCCAACATATACTGGAATTCAGTATAATGTTACTGGAACCACTCCAGCACAATTCGAGATTTGTGACACTGAGCGCTGTCCGGCTGGAATACTCCATTTCCATTTGGGAAGACAAACGCCATGCAAGGGAACAACTGCTCCGTAATGATGCTCAGATAGTCCGCAGAGTTTATGGTCTGTTCTGTCACAACCACGGGTCCCAGAGACAGCCATGAGAACGTTTCCCAAAGCAAAATACCTCTAACAACAGCCTCTGTTGTACATTAGGTGAGCAACTGTACGCCTGGAAGACCGCGTACCCTGACATGCCTATCGACGTGATGAATGACGAATCGTGATTCATCCAACCAGGCAACATGGGTCATGGTCCAGTCACAATGTTCCCGGGACCGGTGTAGGTCTAGTTGGCGATGAAACTTGGTCAGCAGAGGCACATGAGTGGGACGTCTGCTACGTAGCCCCATATACAACAGTGTTCGATGAACTGTGTGCTCCAAAACAATTATACTTGGACTTGCATTGTATCGGGCTGTCAGCTAAGCCACTGTCTGGCGCCGATTTATCGTTATCAAGCGGAACACTTTCCAACATCCTTTATTCTTGATAAAGCGTGGACGTCCAACGCTATGGCGTCTACTGCTGGTTTCACTGTCATTCATCTACTTTGCATAAGTACTAACAACGGCAGGTCGCTAACAAGCCACGAGTCGTGCAATTTCAGAGATACTCATTCCGAGCCGTCGGACCATTGCATTCTGCCCTCTATCAGAGTCAGTTAGATCGGCAGCCTTTTCCATCATACGCAGAAGCAATGGAAATAATGTTTCCTCAGACTTCCCAGCAACAGTTAAATACCATTCCCACCTGATCACATGCCCACCACTTCATCCACAAGAGTTCATTGCAATATGTCGGGATGGTCATATTGTTTTAGCTTTCAGTGTATATATATATATATATATATATATATATATATATATATATATATATATATATATATATATATATACACCGGGTGCGTCATAAATTCGTGCAAAGTTTAAAAAATCGTAATAAAAGAAGTAATGCTCGAAAACATTTTCTATTTGCGCAAATAGAATCAGAGGTACATTGGATATTTTTTTAATGTAAAAAAAAAGTTTCCAACTGTAACCGATAGAGGGCGCTCACATGTCATACTGAGACGTTTTATGCAAACAGAAAATCAAACAGATCACAATAGTATGAGCCTGTGCATTTATTTTTTAAAGTACCAAATGTTCAACAATACCACCAGCACAGCGCAGTAGGCAAGTGAAGCCTGTCACTAAGCCCATTACAGCGGAGTGTAGCATGTCACCATTGATGGCAGCGACTGTTTGTCGAATGACATTTTTCAGTTCCACCAAGGTGGTTGGGGAGCCCCGGTACACACGAGACTCTAAGTATCCCCGCAACCAAAACTACAGAGCTTTCTTTCTTCACTTGTCTAATCAACAAAATCGAAAATATTTTGAATATAATCAAATGAAAAGACAAACGCTGATTTCACTAAGCGAAATTTATGAAATGAGAATTATAAGAAAACTAACACAAGAGAAACGTTAATTCCAAATAAAATCCGTTGTTGAATAAACAAAATGTTGAGTGCGTCTAGGCAGTAAAAAAAAGCTACCAATGAATTGACTCATTGAAATGTTTATTAACTGCCAAGTCTACTAAAAAAGAAAATTTATATATTTATCTATATCTGATTTTGATCACAGTATATGTTTGCTTACAAGCTAATTTAAAACTAAATAATGTAAATCATGATTGAAGTACGGTTATAGAAATGCTGTAGAATCTATTTTTTTTTAAATGAAAAAAAACGAATTATATAATACAATTTCTAATAACCGCCTGCTCTTTAATAAAGAAATATTAGCATTCCCAACATTACTTTACGAACGCTCTTTTATGCTTCCTTCAAAAGGAATTTATAGTGTTCTTTGAATGCTTTTAATTAATATTTGATAATTAACGGATCTATTTTTAATTAGAAAAAAATGACACACGAAACAAGAGTTAGAAAAGCAAGCTAAAGCATATGTTTCTTGAATATAATTTTATCAAATTCTATAATATCATTAGCTAAACTTAAATAAGTTCGTAATTGTAAATTTAGTGTCATGAAACTTTAAAAAAACCTCTATGTTACATTCTAAAAGGTCTATTTCAAATCCCCCAAAATAATTAATTTTGAATATGTAAATTTTGTTACCAAAATATGATAGCAACTAAACAGTTATTTTTAACACATATAAATGAGTCATGAAAGCTATATTTTCTCTTATATTTAAATATTTGTCTCGTAAAAGTATTTGTATACACGGGATACATAATATTACAAATAATGTATCCATTAAAGACAAATCAAAGCATTTGACAGTGGTTCGAATACTTAGAAGACAGTTTTATTTTATATGAATGAATGTTAACTAGAGTGACAGCAAAAATCGCAATTGTATATTATTGGCATTAATCGCATAACTAGTTATTTTTATTCCCTTAATTTTTCAAAATTATGTAATCTGTGAAATGATTTCGGATAGCTCAAGTCTTAATCAAGTTGTAACAACTAAAAGACACTGGGAATCGTTTAATTTAATTTATTCCCTTAGATCGAAAACTCACGACAAAATTGTTAAATCCTTTGGTAATAAGTACCAGAAATTTAAATGCAACAGAGTGACTGTATTAAGCCCATGGGATTTTAAATGTTTTAGAAATTCTGAAAATTTTTGCTAAAAATTAATAAAAGCACTTTTTATATGAGCACAATAAACGAGTCACATCTAGTCACTGAGCTTTAAGTTTATATTCTACGTAATGGCTTTTTTGTTGATAGAAGTGTTTTAAACTTGTTATACAAGAAACAAATAGCAAATGAAGATTATATTTTGAGAAGCTGAATGACATTCAAATCTGAAACGGAAGTTATGGATTTGATTGTCATATTCTCGTAGGTTCTGTACTAAGGACATGAAGAGTTTTTATTATTGTAGAACTTAGTTATAAATCATAATTGCCATGTAATGTATACAATCACACTGTGGCCATGTAGAGGAACGTGCGGATTTCCTGGCAAAGAAATGAGCCAATATTCTATAAATATGTGATAATCCCATTCCTTTTCACACTGCGAAAATATTAGTAAATAATTATTACAGAAAAGCTTTTTGGAAATATGTTACTGAAAGGAATTTTCAAAAAATGAGGATTGGTGGAGTTTTGGACATTCCGTTACGGCCAAGAAAGAAAATCAGTGGCTGCTTTCGTCTTGCTACTGGCCATGACTGTATATTAGAACATCTGCATCGAATAAACATTTTCCCAAGGCCATACTGTAGACTGATTCTAGTTTTGTTGTTCACTGTTATTTTTTTTATTGTTTTCTTTACAGTTGTCTTTGTAATCTGCCATTGGAAATAAAAAAAGTTATAAATCATTCATTCTTATAAAATCTGCACTTACTAGAAAGTCAAAAACTTGGAAACTTAGGCATGAAAACGTCACCTGTGCCATATTTATTCCATCTAGCTTGTTAACCATGATGCCGTCGTAATGCAAATTTTCTAGTCCTGACGTGTTTATTACAAAAAAAAAGAAAACACACGTTTAGGGTTTTTTTTATCCGTGATAATTCAATACAGAAGCAAAGACATAATGATGGATCAATTCAGATCACTTCCGCTACTCTTGTTATTTCATAAATTTAACGGTGCAATGACACTGCATCGTCACACGTCTCTAATGGACCTCTCTACGCTGTTGCTTCGTGATTGCAACATGGCAGTATTGCCATGCTACATCAAAGTAAATATCATAGTTATAATGTGACGTAATATTTCGATTCCGCTACGCCCTAATGCTCTCAGGTGAAACGTTAAGGTAATAAACTATACTATAACATGCCATGTTTACAATTTAAGATTAGTCCTCTAAAATAAACTGACTAGTTTACCGTTTTCTTTTAAAAGAGTATCGCCAAAGACCTTTTCTGTTAGAGAAAAAAAAAGTTATACAGTTGTCTAAATTACTTGTTTCAGTAACAAACAATAATATAGTCGTTTAAAAATTAACCTTATATGATTAATTTTTCTTCTAATAAAATATATCAGGATTTCAAGAAAATATATTTGATTAATAGCCATTATCGCTCAGCAATACGTATCACGTATGTATTCAGTGATACTAAAAATAATAAGCTAAAGCTTTTATATGGGACTTAACGTAACTTGCGAAACCGCTAGCGACGTTTCCGTCTAATTTCACGATTGCACTCGAAAATGTATTCTATGATGATAATTGTATATTAAACTGATCATGTATTGGTAGAATGTCAGATTTATCAGAATCAGTTAAGCTCTTACTATTCATAATTCGCTCCATTTGAGATGCATATAATTGAAAATGAACTCATGTATATTACCTCAAAAGATTAATAACTGTAAGAAGCATAGGCTCAATCAGTAATTGTGTTTGGACAGAATATATGGTACTAGCAAATAGCAGTTGTTGTATTATTAACTCTGTTTGGCGTGGATTATAAATATCTATATCTATGTCTATATATATGTATATATGTATGTATGTATGAATTTATTTATGTGTGTTTTGTTTTTGCGTTCAACAACCTGGGGGTATCATTATTTCTCTTTTGTACAACTGGATGTATTGATATGTATGTCTTTGGCAGTATGTAGATATATAACGTATCTAGGAGTATATAATATATATGTATTAAAGTGTATCTAGAAATCCATAGATAATACTTATTGTTTGTATTCTATAGTAAACTCAAACAATATTTTCAGTTTTATTTTCTTTATATTTGAGATTTTAAATTAATCTTTATTATTTTCAGAAATTTCAATATATTTTGCTATTTAGAAGTATTTTAATTTCATGCCTACAAATTTATAATGGAAATGGGCTGTGTGCAATATGTCCGACTGGAAAGTATCTTACACTTTTTTTATTTTCATATCAACAGTCTAAAGTTCTCTTTTAAAGTAAAATTAGCACATACAAGCAATATTAAAACCAGAAATGTAAAATATACCTATTTAGTGAGACATTTACGTTAAAATCACATTATTGAAACGATTAAAATGGTGAATCAAGATTTATTTTCAATATCCATTAAAAAAACAGAGAAAAAAACCAGAAATGTAAAATATACCTAACATTCAATGAGACATTTACTTTAAAATCGCATTATGAAAACTATTAAAACTATGAATCAAGATTTATTTTGAACTTCGAATCAAAAAAACCAGAGGAAAAAAACATAAATGTAAAATATACCTCTAATTCAATGAGATATTTATGTTAAAATCACATTATGTAAAGTATTAAAACTCTGAATTTATTTTGAACTTATTTTTGAATTTATTTTGAACAGCCATCCAAAAAACCAGAGAAAAAAACCAGAAATGTAAAATATACCTATAATTCAATGAGACATTTACGTTAAAATCGCATTATGAAAACTATTAATACTATGAATCAAGATTTGTTTTGAACATCTAATAAAAAAAAACCAGAGGAAAAAACATAAATGTAAAATATACCTCTAATTCAATGAGATATTTACGTTAAAATCACATTATATAAAGTATTAAAACTATGAATCACGATTTATTTTGAGCATCCATTCAAGAAACCAGAGAAAAAACCAGAAACGTAAAATATACTCATAATTTAATGAAACATTTACGTTAAAATCGCATTATGGAATCTATATTAAAACTGCGAATCAAGATTTTTTTTGAATACCCATTCAAATGAATACCAAATAATACTTACGATTTACATTTATATTTTTGCAGTTCACATATAATAGACTCATTTAATAGACTCATAAGCCTCTAACACAAGTTTAGGCGTACTCTCTCGGATCGCACTGGTATGTTTATTGCGTGGAAATACCTGTCCCTCATAGACTACATCTCATATATTAGAAAAGCATTCAAGAATGATATGTATTCATTCTAATAATATACCCTTGAAAAATCTAAATAACATAAATAATTAATTAGAAACATCCATAAAAATTAATAGGAAATAATTATATTTTATATTCAAATCAGGTATTTATTCCAGATTCAAACAGAAAAATATATTAGTCTCTAGTATACGTTTTCTCATATATTTCAGTGTATTGCTATAAGCTAATTATAAAAATGTTTTCTAAAGATGCGGATATGGTAAAGAATTTATATCTACCCAAGTCTTTTGCGCCGTAATAGAATATCATATTCCCTCGTAAAAAGAAAATGAAGGCATAAAAGCTTTCCCTAATACTTCTATCGAGAACATTTCAATAAAAATGCTCTTTATTCCATTCAAATATTCTTTCTCCTTCTTTTTATTCTACATCACCATTGTCGATACTGGATCCCGCATACCCTAATAATTTTCCTTCTCCGTTTTCCTTTTTTAGCTTACGACATTCATTACTGAGAAACTGGGATTTTCTGAGATTATAAAAAAGTTAAAGTGCTGTAATGAGTCAGAGGTATTAACTCAAATGCTTTCCTACCAAAAGAAAAAAAAAATTCCCATCATATTGGTTCCCGAATACCGGGGAAAATACTGCTTTTAAGTTGATGAATAATTTTGATTAAAAAAAAAATCTGTTAATTTTCGGTGTTAAATTTTATTAATGGATTTTTTTAGATGATTAATTTCCATAAAAAAGGAAAAAAAATACTCTTATTTTGATAAGCTAATTATTTTATTAATTCATAGCAGAACTTTAAGGAAACTATAAAAAAAAAGAGATTGTTATTTTGTTATGGTAAAGTGGAATAAATAATTCATGACTAGAAAATTTGTATATTTCAAGCATAATTACAGTGAAATTAGAGAGAAAATTATAAGATGTGTTCCGAAAATCATGCTAGACTTTATATTTTTTTATGCATAACTCAGATTTGAAGGCCTTATTTGAATAGTGGTTCAACTCCACTTTTAAAAAAAATGGAGTTAGCTTCACTTTCATGTTCATACAAGTCATTTCTATCGTATTTTCAAACTGGTACACCTCCAGCTTATTTTTGCGGCAAACAGAGGGCATTACAAATCAGACTTCAGCAGTCATTTCTCAGCACTCATTAGATTTTAAGGATCTGTATCTCAAAATGGAGTTGGATCACTATTCAAATAAGGCCTTCATTTGAAAGTGGAGTAACAGTGCAGTTCACACAATTGTTATATTTATAAAGTGTATTCGAAAGTTATGATGAGAAAAATTGTACATTTGTTCCATTACTGACGGTTACATGGCACTTTATTTAAAATCTGAATAAATATGTTGCTTACAGAAGCTGCGGCGTCAGTTAAAAACATACCATATAATCGCGGATCTCAACTGGGAACCATATAGACCCCTAGATGCATTAGGATGTTCCAGGGGGACCACACGTGAAAATAGCGTAAGAAGGGGGCCAAAGCACGAGATTGGGGAGCCACAGAGGGAAGAAAAGTGCACCATAGGGACATTACAGAGTGCATTACAGACATGTTGATAGAATAAAATGCACGCGTATTCCTTTATCCACTGAAGGAAATGCTTCATGAATGATTCATGAACGTCGTTTCAGCCAGGCATGCAGTAGCAGCCTTTGGCAGATTGTTGCTTGAGAAGAAATTGCCAGAAATATTCTGTATTCACTTCGTAGTTCCCCGGCAACACTTGGTTAAAAAAATGGGCAGGGTGCTTGAATAAGTCTCATTTACAGAGAAAAGCTTAAAGTATAAAATTTTATGTCATTGTATTTTGTATAAATTAGGAAGAATATTAATAAAACATGCTGTAGTTTTAAAAAAAATGGCCCATTACTTACAACTAATCTTTAGCTCTAGTCACTCACAAATTACCTTTAGAGACCAAGGTCAGCAAAAAAGGTTGTGAAACTCTACTTTATAACTACCTCATTGTCGTCATAGTTTGTTTTTTTACCTCATAAACTCCCAAATATACTCTTACCTACGTTCGAAATTTGCTATAGTATATTTGTGATTTTTTCAGTCTCTCCACTTTTTAGCAGCAGGTAAAGTACATACGAATCAGCAGGGATAAACGAGAACTCTGTAACAATTTACTAGAAGCTCGTTCATAAATTTAAGATCAAATACGTCTGTCCATGCTGAATATATTAAGAATATGCGAAGAGAAATCAGTAACATACTTCCTTTAAGAGTGTAAAGTCTAAAAATAAAACATAAAAATCAAGGTTAAATCAAGGTTTTAATTAGTTTAGTTCTAATAAATTATCTTTCCAAGTTTAAGCTGAATTGCAAGAAATAACACGGATTTAGAAAGCATAGGGGAAAATTCACTAAACGCTCATAGAAACTGCAACAGTAAAATTAAAAGAAGCTTACCTCACGTACAGCTCGGAAATAATTGGGAAAAATCTGAACATCAGTGACATTAAGACATTGCTAGCTTTTAGAAAGAAAGACACAAAATATGCCTAATTTAACAACGTTTAAGGGTAATTGAACATAATACTAAATATTGCACGATTTTTGTATACAGCAGTGTATTTGTCTGTCTCTCTGTTTGTATTGAAGGCAAGGTCTCTAAAGGAAAATTTCTTTGAATGAATAGTGCTATAAATTCAACACGGAAACAAAATCTACACAAAATCTAAATCGAGATATAGTTTTGAGTAACATAGCAATAGAACGGGGAAAACAATGATCATGCAACATCGCTACCACTAAGGAAAACCTCTGGATTCAAGCTTTAGCTGACATACCTGGGACATTCAATCGACATTTGGTATTATCGTGGATAGCAGAAAATTTCATTGTCTGGGTCACACAAAAATACACCATTGGGAAAGTTCAACATTCCCTTTTTTTATGCCTTGTACAACAACTATCGAGGTACCGCCTGCTTAAAATATTCTAGTTAAAGACGTTTTACTGTTCTGCAGAAGGCGTCGGTTGGGCCAGAATCAGTAGTCTATGCTATTCGACATTGCTCTTTTGACCTAAATTATTACGGCGAACAGGTGAAACCTTGGCTGCGTATTCATGGATATTGCTTAGCGACCAGTCTGCAGGATTATTCACGCCGCATACCTAAAGGTTGGGACGGTTTATTGATTAGTGATTGTTATTCAGCAGAGAAAACTTCCCCAAAGAGTTATTGGGAAAGTTGTTATACGTGGTAACGAAATCCAGGAGCATCGGGTGCATGAGTTTCTTGGTAAAGTGGTGACTAGAAATAGCACTGCCCTCTACAGCTAAGTTCGTAACGTATATACAAGATAGTGGTGTCAAAGAACGGGGTACCAAACATTTATCCGCCTTGTTCAGTGCCACTATTTCGACTCGATGCTGGGATGGTAGATTCCTGGTTACTTATATTTCGGTAATAGACATTCACAAGCGTCGCGAGATTCGAAAGCACTCCCTTTACATATGTAAGAACTGAATACTAAGCAGAATTTATCAAGCAACATTACAACAACAACAAAAAATACTAACACTTAAAAAATAATGAATATCACTTACTAATAAAATGAGGTACTTAAAGATTTCATATAACATGAAAATACTTCTTTTAATAGTATCAAAGCAATAACAATCAGAACTTTTAGACAAAGAGCTTTACGAATGAACGTTTAGTAACTTATGAGTATCGGAAACGGCACTTTATACTATAACAATGGTATGCTCGGAAAATTTAGACCGCCCTTGCTACGAAATATTACATTTTTAACAGAAAAGACTCACTGTGTCAACTAGTCTCGTTTGCACATCACTGAACGGTAGATGATTTGTGATTTTTTATGTCTTTTCTGACGAATCGAGGTTCAAACTGTTTTTGAACTCATTGATTTGCATGCTTACATAGCACTATCTTAAAAGTATGCCAGTTCAAGACTCCTGTATCCATATTAAATCATGGTGTGTTTTAACTATATTTTAAAAGTTTGCTACATTATATCGTGGCTGTGTACATGCATGATAATCCCTCATGTGCCATCATTGAGGCTGCTATGTACTAACCCCATTACTAACCCCACTGGATTCGCTCACCTCAATGTTAATCTATGGAGAAAATTTGTCCAAGGATTGTTGACTTGGATTCAAAGATTTTTTTTTTAATTGTACTCCGTCATAGAGAAAGAAATTTTACATTTGTGTACATTTTTCGTTTTTTAAAAAAAAAGCAATTAATATTTTAAAATTTAAATTATTCGGAGAAAAATCTGGTATAGTGTGTTTTACACGCTCATAAATTCCTTCGGTGGACAAAATGTATAAAATAAATCCTGTAGCACTTTGAAGAAAATTTCATGCTATGTGACAATACCAATTTTATTTGATGTTCAGCATTTATGTACCTGTAAATAGTTGACAAAAATATATTTTAAATAAGAAATTTGGAGGCAGTGCTAGCCCCCCTATAGAGAGAGAGCCATTACAATGCATCAAAATGTCAATCCTAAGGGGGGTGGAATTCTCGAACTGTCAACTGGACACCTCACCTCACCACAAGCGTCTGCAAGAAGAGTAAAAGGGAAATACGATTGTTTTCCTTAGTACATAGCAGCCTTAAAACAAGAAAGTTATGTAATTAGATGCAAGGCAATATCACATAAGAAACAGATTGTTTTTTTTTTAATCACAGATATTTTATTTTCAAATGTGTGATATGACAATCCTACTGGAAAGAAAAAATTTAATAATTAAAAATAAATTTAGCAAACTTCAAAATTTAGAGTTTGCTCAGATTCTGATATACCTTCAGAAACAACAATTGCGTTTGCATATTTTATTGATTTTTGTGATTCGCAAAGTTTTCGAAAGAAATCGATGTCTTCTAGTTACATTAAAACTTTTCTAAAATGTTTAAGCACTTCTAAGGCAAAAAAATATTCGAGTAATTTTGGCTTCGCAAAATATATTTTCATAATTTAAAATAGAAATCTAATATCTTAAAGATCATTTCATATAAAAAAAAATCAAAGGGACACTATATAAAATATTATATGGATGGATCGTTAGAAAGAATAGATATATGTTTCTTCGGAGAGTAAATCGGGAAATTGCATTCCAAGAAAAATTCAATGAAAGTATAGGTATACAACAGGGTACGCTTACACAATACAGAGTAAAATAATGTATCCCCCAATTGAATCATTGTTGCCACAATGATTCAATTGGGAGATACATTATTTTACAATTTGTGTTATTTTAAAATCTAACAATTTTAATACTATATCCCCAGTAAAGAAAATAAAAATGTGCTTATAAAATTGTAGTCGGAACCTTCATAACCAGTCTTACAAATTATTTATATCCGTTTAAATGTTGTTATTGTTGCTAATGCCCCCTGGTTGGAGGTTACATTCACTAGGTAACAATAAGCTACTGGGCTGAAATGGGCAGCCCCTGTTTTGAATTAGCACCATAAGGGTCGGAGTCTAACTTGGATAAGTGACCGGTTCCGTAATTTTGAACCGAATCAAATGACGAGACAGGAACATTTGACCCGGCACCTCCACAGTTAAATTTGAGAACTTGGAGGACATTGCAGCCACAACCTATTTTACGAGCCCCGGCCACCATTAGTGTACACGGCGGCGGATTTTCAGCGACGAGCATCGAACCAGGGATGTTCAGAACACTGGCTCGCTGTTCTTGTCGACTGGGCCACCGCACTCATTCGGTTAAATAATGCATTCTACTACAAGTAAACTCCTTCAAAACTACGAAAGTCCCTTTTTCCCCCAGAGTATTTTTCTTTGAATGCATTCATCGGAGTCAAGAATTATACGTCGATCCTCCATAGTAAATTAAAATGAATTGATCACATACGGATTACAGATGAATGCCAGGATCTCCAGCCGGCAGTTATTAAGTAATTCCGTATCGTTACGCAGGAGATACAGTGTAATATCTGCGTAGGGCATTGAAAAGCCAAAACTGTCCATGTCAAGCCATATTCGAGTGGTGTCAGCTTAAAAAGACCAACTTCATAATTCTCAGATTTGCTGACACATGAATGAATAATGGAGGATATGTAAGGAGGTATGTATAAAATAAAAAAATAATGAGCAAGGAAAAAATATCATAAATGTATACAGAACGAAGGGAGGGACATTAAGATGTATTCTCATTGGAAATTACCTAAAATAATAAGCTAAAATTAGTAGTACAGAGAAATGGTTTATAAGGCATATCAGTGCTAAATAGCCGAAGAAGAAAATGTAACAAATGAATAGCATGCGTACATAAATGATTCAGAAATGACTGCAAAAATTTTACAAAGTGAATTTTTAATAGTGATAATAGTGATAATATTAACAATTAAAACCTGTAGAGAAGCCGAATTCAGAAAAGACTACAAATGAAACCTGCGACGGAGTATGCTCCAAAAGGATGGACGGATGCATGCAGAACAGCCGCAAGATTAATTACTGCAGAGAAAAGCAAAATCTAAATTACACACAAGAGGATGTAACTGGAAAGAGTTACACAACGGAAAATAAGTACTAAAAAGATCCTCCAAGTCCCTACACACAACATGACAAGACTAATAGTGTTACAAATACAGGTTCTCTTGCAGTTTCTACTGTAGGTAATAGCAGCGGACATGACAGGAGCAGAAGATAATGTTTTAAAAGTCACGCTGAAGACATTATTTACTTAACGTAAGATTTTACCTCAGTTAGTCTTAAAAAAAGGAAATGAGATTTATGTTATGCTAAATATAAAATGTAATGTCACCACTAATTACCTACACTATTTACTAGCATTAGTATTATATAATTTTGTGAAGTATTTTAACATTATTCTTCCTCTCATCGACTGAATAGTTTAGTTGGTGGTTATGTCGACTCACTTAATATTATAAAATTTTGACAAAACATTTAAAAGAGTCTTCTGCTCATCGACTGAATAGTTTAATTGGTGGTTATTTCGGCTCACTTAGTATCGTAAAATTTGGTGAAAATATTGAAAATAATTCTTCTTCTCATTGACGGAATAGTTTAGTTGGTGGTTATTTCGGCTCACTTAGTATCGTAAAATTTGGTGAAAATATTTAAAATAATTCTTCTTCTCATCGACTGAATAGTTTAGTTGGTGGTTATGTCGGCTTACTTAGTATCGTTAAATTTGGTGAAAACAATTAAAATAATTCTTCTTCTCATCGACTGAATAGTTTAGTTGGTGGTTATGTCGGCTTACTTAGTATCGTAAAATTTGGTGAAAATAATTAAAATAATTCTTCTTGTCATCGACTGAATAGTTTAGTTGGTGGTTTTGTCGGCTCACTTAGTATTATAAAATATTGTAAAAATTTTTAAAGTAACTCATCATCGACTGATTTAGTTGGTAGTTACGTCGGCTCACTTAGTACGTTAAATTTGGTGAAAACAATTAAAATAATTCTTCTTCTCATCGACTGAATAGTTTAGTTGGTGGTTATGTCGGCTCACTTAGTATTATAAAATATTGTGAAAATTTTTAAAGTAACTCATCATCGACTGATTTAGTTGGTAGTTACGTCGGCTCACGTAGTATTATAAAATTTTGTGAAAACATTTAAAATAACTCCTCTTCTGATTGACTGATTTAGTTGGTAGTTATGGCGGTTCACTTAGTATCAGAAAATTTGAAACATTTAAAATAATTCTACTTCTCATCGACTGAATAGTTTAGTTGGTGGTTATGTCTGATCACTTAGTATCATAAAATTTTGTGAAAACATTTAAAATAACTCCTATTCTCATAGACTGATTTAGTTGGTAGTTATGTCGGGTCACTTAGTATTATAAAATTTTGTGAAAACATATAAAATAATTCTTCTTCTCATCTACTGAATAGTTTAGTTAGCAGTTATGTCGGCTTACTTAGTTTTAAAAAAGGAAATGAGAGTCATGTAATGCTTATAAGTATACTTTCTACTTTCCCCATCAATTATATACACTATTTATTAACATAAGTGTTTGCTAACAAAGTGTGTAAGTTGTAACAATAAGTGTGTTCCAAGTGATTATTTTAAGATTTGAAATAATCGTTCCTAACGTCGACTAAATAGTTTAGTTGGTCATTATGTCGCCCCTCTACCACTGAAATGATTAAAAATTGTCTCTGGTAAATACTTCGGAAATATTTATAAGAAAAGGTCCATTATCAAAGAATGTTTGAATTAAAGCATTAGGTGTGTAGGCGGGTGTGTAGGTATGTAAGAAAGTGGTAAATACACGAAGAGAGATACTGAAAATACACAATCTCGCATCTCCAGGATGTCCAGTAGGTAAGACACAGTCATTCATAAGAGGAGATTTGAATTTTGATCCTAGTCTCTAAAGTTGATCGTTAAAGTACATTTTGAAAACAATATTCTTTTTGTAAAAAATCGCACTTTAAAATACTGAGAGTAACGTTTCTGACATTATATCTTTAAAATATTATCCCGGGGTAGGATAAACAAAGAAAATTTCGAATATAAGTCAAAAAGTGTCTCTGGTAAATACTTGGGAAATATTTATAAGAAAAGGTCCATTCTCAAAGAATGTTTGAATTAAACCATTAGGTGTGTAGGCGGATGTGTAGGTATGTAAGAAAGTGGTAAATACACGAAGAGAGATACTGAAAATACACACTCTCGCATCGCCAGGATGTCCAGTAGGTAAGACACCGTCATTCATAAGAGGAGATTTGAATTTTGATCCTAGTCTCTAAAGTTGGTCATTAAAGTACACTTTGAAAAAAAAATTCTTCTTGTAAAAAAACGCATTTTAAGGGGACTCACTACTCTTAAATATTTAAAACATTCGATTTTTTGAAAAAAAAATATGTGTTAAAGCCTGATCATTTGTGAATAAAATAAAGCAAACCACATGAAAATATTCCGCTTAGTTCCGGAGATATTGATATTCTAAATATTTAATTACTGATCAAGTTTAAGGTATGAAAAATTTTAAACTCATTTATCTCAAAATGTAATTTTGTATCATTCCTCAGCTGATATCTCAAAAACTATGAAACATAATTCCATGAAATTTTTATCACTGCATAATAATGTTATTTTATTGTGTCTGAACTAGAATTGTTGCAATCACTGCACATTTTGTCATTTTTTTCAGGGGTAAATTAATGCGAAAATTTAAGGAAATTTTAAGTATATTTTGAGCAGTTTAAAAAAAATTTAAAAAAATTAATGTTGAATGTTTTAGTTGAATTGTATTTCGAATTATTTATTTTAAATATAAAACAGGAATAATGCATTTAAGTGTAAAATTAATTTCATACTTCTGCGCGCAAGCCAGTATACAATAAAAATACTTAAAAAACAAGGTATATCTAAAGCATTTTTAAAAAAAAATATTTAAAATTATTTTGAGAGATGAAAATTTGTTTATTAAAATAAATATAACAATTTATCATATACATAAAAATTGGAAAAATTGGGAGTAAATTGAAATAGTTACAAAGACTCAAATAGTATGAAAATATGTCTTATTTCCTCGACTTCAGGGTAGTGAGTCACCTTAAAATACTGAGAGTAACGTTTCTGACAATATATCTTATAAATATTATCCAGTAGTAGGATAAACAAAGCAAATTGCGAATACAAGTTATTTTATCGTCATTGGAGTTTATTAGAAATTCATCTTTTCAAAAATACATGCGCATAATAAGGAACTTATGGCTCTCAAAGGCACTTATAAAATAACAAAATTTCTCATTCTCTTTAAATGAAGAAGGAGCCAGAATAAAATCTTTCCTTAATGATTCCATCGAGAACATCTCAATATAAAAGTACTTCAATCCTTTCAAATAGTCTCCCTTTTATTCGGCATTACCTTAGTTGGTATCGTATCAGAAATATCCCAATATTTTCCTTTCTCTCCCTCTTTTTTTTTGGTGGGGGGGGGCATAACTCTGATTGCTACGAAACTGATATTTACCTATTGTGTAAACGATAACTGTTATAAAGTGGGAGAGATATTATCGCAATTTTGCTTCTCTACATCGATCTCCCTATGTTATTGTTATGTAAGAGAAAAATGAACTTGTGTATTTTCTTATTTGTCAGCTGCTATGTCATGAATCTTTGAATATAATTCAATATTCAGCGTGATGCTTGAAATTTCAGTTACATGATGTTTTCAATAGCTTTCGCTTATAGGAAATAATGTTCATATTTATTGTACCTGATAAAAAAAAGGAAAAATAAATTACGTTGTGGAATTGCAATCTAGGAATGTTTTTTTTTTCCGATGATAGAACTTAGATAAATGTTATAGGAAGTTAACGCATAAAATAAGTTAGGACGTTATTAACGATTAACTCTATAAAATACAGAGAGAGTAAATTAATGCAGTGTGTATTATTTGGCATATTTCTGTCATGTAGAATCCTAAAATCAATTTAAAAGATAAACACAGGCTCCGGCACTTGAAATGTAGAAGTGGGTAATATTACAACTTAATCCAAAGATGAAGTATTTTTTTAAGAAATTTGCACCGCTCATACATATTTTCAAGTAAAACTCTCTTTTGAAAATATGTATGAATAGGGCAAAAGTAAATTTCTACTATATAAATGTCATGTAATATGGTAACAGTATGCTGCTAATTGAAGGCCTTATTTGAATAGTGGTCCAAATCCATTCTTGTTCATTTTCAGATGCAGAGCCTTAAAGTCTAATGAGTGCTGAGAAATGACTGCAGAAGTCTGATTTGTAATGCCCTATGTTGGGAGCAGAAATAAGCTGGAGGTCATATTTTTAAACTGGTAGCTATAATCTACCAGTTTAAAAATAAGATAAAAATGTCTTGTATGTACATGAAAGTAAGGCTAATACCATTTTTTGTAAGTGGAGTTGGACCACTTTATTCAATTCAATTATAGTTTTATATTAAAATGACAGGACATCCTTACATTTATTCCAACCTTACGGGAATTATAGTTTAGGAAACAAACGGGAATTATAGTTTAGGAACAAAAAAAATCTCAAACCGCAAGAAATGTCTGGGCTAGCTCCAGATTTCTATGCTGAGTGGAACATGAGAGTTTCGGATACAAGAGGAGTAAGTTAAAATTATGAGTGTAGATGACTGCATATCACACGGATTTCTGAATTCAATCTTATTTTGCGTATGGAGTATAGAGTAAAAGTATAGAGTAGTCCAAATTTATCGCAAAAGCTAAAAAGGGAATTCATAAAAGGCGTTTTCTCTCTTTCAAAGTGTAGAATAGTATACTTCACCATCGGCATTCCAACGCGATTTAAATCCAATACCTAATTATCAACATGAGCATCAAAATACTCCATGATTGTAAAACAACACATGGGATAAAGACGGTGACATAAAAAAGGCATTCATTAGTAAATAAAATTAAAAAGTAAATTGTAAATAAGAAGCACAGAAATCTGCATGTACTCATACTTACACGTACATGCATTTACACCTCCTATGTGATCGGGAAATAATACAGAATATATCTTTGACAAGTAGAGTTGTAGCACTTATTGGATTTCAATCTAGCTTTTGAGACTACATTAAAAAGCATTTGAACTCCAATCTAGAAGCATTTCATTACTCTTAATGTGTCTAGATACAGCTACAGTTACTGCTTTCCTTTCTACTCTATCAGCTTTTGCAACACTCTTGCAACGACCTTGTATTCTATATACTCGATGCAACGTATACTTGATAGTCTCCCAACAACTCTCTATGGACTGCTGGATTTTCGCTTTAATACACTTACCATAATAACAGAACCACCTCAGGGGCTGAAAATTATATTATATTATATATATATATATATATATATATATATATATGTATATATATATATATATATATATATATATATATATATATATATATATATATATATATATATATATATATATATATATACGTATATATGTGTGATAATAACGGCCCACCATTAGATATCTAAAGCGTATTTAAAATTATCCTGTTAATAAAGCATGACCCATTTTCTAAAATTGCAATCTAAAATTAAAATAAGATAATTTATCGTAGCCCTGCAGATCATTATACAGACATGTGAAGTAGCTGAACTCAATAACATCCCCAGATATGAGTTTAGGAAGTTTATGAGATTTCGAATGTCAGTGTAATGTCAAAATTCTTGAAGAGCCCTCGAACCACTCTGAATTTATGGGGTCTGTTGCGTCAAAACCACACTTTATAAGAACTTTATGGCCACTTATCCTGCACCCAGGTCAATAGTTCGCGGTTCTAACAAGCGCGGGATCTAGCACTAAAGTCCCCGGACAAAACTTAAGTGGACACGTGAAAACCACGAATCTAAAGACGCCCAATTAAAATATTAAGTAGTTTAGGCCCTCTGACGTCAATATCGCCAAACACCCATTTAATATTACATGAACAGAAGATTTCTGTCTTTTGGTGTCTAACTCTCGTTGCTGTCGGACCTGCGGTCCGCTTCTGTCTTGTAATGTAATCCGCGCCCCGTCAGGCCAAGTCAGGTGGCCACTGCAGCTAATATCCTCTAATAAATAAAGCAAGTCTTCGAAGTTGTGTATTTCATCAATGGCTCCATGTATGAGTTTCTCGCCTAAAGTTTGTAAGTGCTTCCCTGGATCTACAATTCGCCCGACTACATCACACCTTCGTGACGGCTACGACTCCGATTAGTGCTATGCCTCTCCTCCACGGCGTGAGGTACAGGGCATCACACACACACACACACACATATATATATATATATATATATATATATATATATATATATATATATATATATATATATATATATATATATATATATATATATATATATATATATATATATATATATATATATATATATACTATATATATATATATATATATATATATATATATATATATATATATATATATATATATATATATATATATATATATATATATATATATATATATATATATATATATATATATATATATATATATATATATATATATATATATATATATATATATATATATATATATATATATATAATTTTTTTTGTCATACGGAGGCACTTGTCGTTAGACATTTAACTTTTGTTATTCACCGCTATTTTAATGGCTACTTTTTTATGGGAGTGCCCTATAGGTGAGCCAGCATTGCTCCCTATGACGGGGACGAAATGTAAGCAACCAAGCCTTATTCAGGATTTGAAACCAAGCCCACTGCATGGCAGCTTCGAACACTAACTACTACACCATGTGGACGGCTAATAAAACTAGTGAGGTGTAAAAAGCAAATGAGGAATCACAGATATAATTTGCTTAACTTGGGCAATAAAGTAAATCGTGGTATTTTCTAGTACACACTGCTGACTGGATCATCGGTGATCCCGATCGGGTCCCAATGAGTAAATTTACAATTATAAGCTATAGTAAAAAGTATTTAAACTCCAGTATTTTTAGCAGCGATCCAGAAGCATCATCCATCTGTTTCTTTCAGTGTAAACCCTTAATCTTGATACAAGTACAGGGGAA
Source organism: Dolomedes plantarius (assembly GCA_907164885.2). NCBI lineage: Eukaryota > Metazoa > Arthropoda > Arachnida > Araneae > Dolomedidae > Dolomedes > Dolomedes plantarius. The sequence goes on along the minus strand of OU015497.1, from coordinate 49,258,037 downwards.
GATATCAAAAGTATTTTTAAATTTGCATTAATTTTCCGTTTTTAAATCATACTAGTTATAAGAACTTGTTACTGTAGAATGACTAACAACATCCTAATCGAAATGCCTCCGTTTAGTAAACCAAAGTATTTTTATTCAGTATAAGGAAATTTTATATGATCTCTGAAATTAGCGTGTATACCAGTGGCGTAGCAAGGGGTGACAAGGGGGTCTATCATGTCCCAGGCGCCACTCGCAGAGGGGCGCCAAATGGTCCTTTTCGCTAAATCTATATATTATATTACTCTATGTTTTTCGTGGGGGCGCCAAAAAGGTATCGTGCCCCGGATGCTATTTATGCTCGCTACGTCACTGGTATACGTTTCTGCTTTGAAAAAAATCTGAATTAATTTTCCTCCTTCCTTAATTTTATTAGTAAAAAGAATTTGCTACCGGGGAATGACTAACAATAGCCTAATCAAAATTCCTCAGTTTTGTATTCCAACATATTTTTATTCAGTATAAGGAAATTTTGTTTCATATCTGAAATTAGCGTGTCCACATTTGTATTTTGAATAACAAATTACAGTTACTGCGAATGACATTACAGATTTTAGGAAAAGCATCCGCTTCCGTTTTCTGCTGAAGAGACAATGAAAATGACGAAACCGTACTAGTATTCCTTCAGCGTAACAACTGAGAAATGTACCATGTAACAATTGAGAAACCTATGTCATTATATGTTAAAATCAAGAAACTCTCACGAATATAAAATTGCCCATGGATTTAAGTGAAATTTCATGTAAATGAAATAAAGTTTCATTCGGGTTTTGACTCCCTATTATTCCATATAAATGAGTAAGAAAGAATAATAAATCGAATTTACTGAGTCCCGGACATATATGGGCTGACTGAACTGATGCAGCTCCCAACACAGAGAATAAAATGAGAGTCATAAAACTAACTTAAATAATCTATGTCACACTCACTTCGAACCAATATTTGAATCTGAAATAGATTACCGAGAAAGTAAGATCATTTAAAGTTTACGAGTGTGACATTTTCCGAAAGATAAGATAGCACATTTCAGACATAATCTAATTTATCATGCCTATTTCCGAATCAATAATGAGATTATGCCTGTTTAAAAATAAATATATTGCCGGGGCAACGGGTTGTAATTCCCCTTCTCACTTTCTTGAGTGAAATAGAGGAATAACTTCTCCACACATCCGTATGAGCAATTACAATGCTCGAGATAAATTATTCATCCGTAATTATTATGGAAACTACTGTATCTTCTCGCCGAAGCGAAACGTTCGGCCTCACAAACACAGTTTTGTGTCCAATGTAAATAATCATAATCCGATTTATCTTGTTTGTCTCCAACACTTATATGGATGTTAAAATATGCCTCAGGCGAAGCGATGAGTCCCCGAGACATTACAGATGTTTCGACTTATATATGCAAATAAACATACGTTATAATAGCCTTTTACGCGAAGTAAAAACGCCATAAAATATGCATATGAATTAATGTTAGTGTAATTTATTTGAGAAATTAAGGGAACATCTGAATTGTTGCACATGTTATATTAATTTTTTTTTTGTAAATATTTATTCTATATGTGTGTCACGGACTGATTAAAAGGTATTAGTGATTTTTTTTCAAAATATGTGAAGATAGTCGGTTCATTCAACTAGTTAAATATACATACGGCAAATAAACTCGAAAAGTTAATTAAAAGGTTCTTTAAAAATAATACATTTAGCGTGAACAAATGTAGCAATTAAAAAATTATCATTTAACATTTATAATAATTTGTTTTTTATTATATATATATATATATATATATATATATATAGTACGTATATATATATATATATATATATATATATATATAGTACGTATATATATATATATATATATATATATATATATATATATTTGAACAAATCAGTGAGTGTTTATATCGATCAGAAATCTAATTCGTAACCTCTTTGGAGAAAGCATTTACATGTAAATACTCACATTACTTACAAAACTGCATATTTATCTCTATTGAGAATTTTTAAATAAGTTCATTTTCTATAACATTGCTAAATAATAAATTTTTATCATTTTAAATTTTGGATTATCAAGGAGCTTTTATATGTCATTCACAAATTGCATATTCACGTTACTAACGCCCATTAAATGTGACTGCTTTAAATTATTTTAGGTTTATACACGCGGTATAAAAAAATCTTATACATACAATTTTGAGCATATGTTTATAGATAAATATTGTTTTAATTGCGAAAAGACTCTTAAAAGAAAGAATACTACGAAAATTGTTTGGTACGTTTATACGATGCGTCTAGGGTTAACGGAATATACAAAGGTATGAACAGCAACAAGTCAAAAGATAATTTTGATACTTTTTACTGAAACTTAATAACTCTACTTAGCTTTTCTCTAAAACGTATTTTAATGTAGGATTACGATCCTCCATAACGGTCCTCCGGAAAGCAAAATTTCAGACGCTAAAACCATCCGTCGTCGCGAATTATAATTTTGGCAGCGCTCCAATCCCACTCTGTATCGCATGGGCTAGCAGTAAACCGTTAAACAGAAAAGTACCAAATTGCGTTCATAAATTTGACACATATATATATATATATATATATATATATATATATATATATATATATGTACATGAGCTCTGGATAACTCAAGATGGAATAAAAGCCAGTCAACTGAGCTATGTCTTTTATCTTTATTTCGGTGCACGATTGCATTTCATTAATTAATAATCCATTTATATATATATATATATATATATATATATACAGTAGTACCTCGGAGTTCGTCGCTCTCAGTGTTCGTCGGCTGCGGAGTTCGTCGGTTATTTCGTGGCAAATTTGTTACCGGAGTTCGTCGCTTTTCCCCCTATGCGCCCACTAGCTGATGTCATTTTTAATGAATGATAGTATGTAGTAAAAAATCTCCCGTGAAACTCTGAAGTATTCTCGGAACTTTACTTCGTCGTCTTTTAAATACCTTTGAATTAAAATATTAAAGGTTCCTTCATCCTCCTTTTTTTTTGAACAGATCATGATGATCTTCTCTCTCAAAAGCCGATTGTATTATTTCATCATCTCGTTCCTCTTCATCTAATAGAAGAGCAATAATATCGCTTTCAGCCATAACAATGTTTATTTCTAGCGATGGCTGCCGGACAAAGACGAAAGACGTTGTTTACTAAAAGAAAGCTAAGTTGTTTACTAGAAGAAAGTGAAAAACCCTCCCTTTCCGTCGTCCTTGGAAACCACCCCTTCGCGACTGCCGTCAGCAGTTTGTCACAGCTGTCATCGCGGTCAGCGTTGACAGCGGTAGAATGCCGCCGAAGTCACTCTTGGAAACCAGGGCTTGAGAGCTCATTTAAACAAAGGACCCAGTCAACACCCCCTATATTGGATAGGGGGTGTTGGCCCAGTCCAACACTTTCTCTCAGCGGAAACATACGTCACGCATTTTGAGGTCACGTGAGAGGAGGTGTTGCCCAGTCTCGTGTCGACCTTTGTATAGTACACATCGATTGAAAGCAGCAGTTTGCTAAACAAAAGTTTGCATTAATACCCATTATAAATTGCGTTTAGTGCGTATATATATACTGAAGTGTAGTGTATATTCAGTGTACTGTATTTATAGTACTGTATGCAGTGATTTTTTTTATATAAATTGTTCAAAATAGTATTCGAAAATGGGTCCAAAAAAAGTTGCTGCTGCTGACTCAAAGCAAAAACGAACAATGAACATTGTATCAATCGAAACTAAGAGGGAAATAATCTCAAAAATTGAGCAAGGCATGAAAGTGGCAGATGTAGCTAGACAGTATAATTTACCAAGAACAACGTCAAGTACATACTGGAATCATAGGCACAAAATAATAGAAGCTACTGTTTTGCCAACGATGTCACATGCAGTGAGTGCTAAGCAACGACCACATGCTCTAAACGAAATGGAGAAACTTCTCTTGCTGTGGATAAATGAAAAGCAGCGTGCTGGTGACAGTGTAGATCAAAACATTATTTGTGAAAAGGCGAAAGAGATTTACACAAACATAACGAAAGACGATGAAGAAAAGATGAACTTTCTAGCATCTTCAGGGTGGTTTTGGCGTTTCAGACGGAGACATGGAGTACACAGCGTCGTTCGACACGGCGAAGCAGCAAGCGCCGATAAAAAAGCAGCCGGTGAGTATGTGCAAGAATTCGGTGAATTTATTGAAGCTGAGGGTTTTGTTTCATCACAGATATTTAACTGTGATGAAACAGGTTTATTTTGGAAGAAAATGCCCAAAAGAACCTACATCACGGCAGAAGAAGCAACTCTTCCGGGTCATAAACCCATGAAAGACAGACTCACGCTCCTCCTGTGTGCAAACGCGAGTGGTGATTTCAAAGTTAAGCCTTTATTAGTGTACCACTCTGAAAAACCCAGGGCATTTAAACGTTTCAATGTGTGCAAAGACAGTTTACCAGTGATGTGGCGTTCTAACGCTAAGGCATGGGTAACTCGGGTATTGTTTCTCGAGTGGGTCAGGAAAGTGTTTGCGCCCATGGTGAAAAAATATCTCAAAGAAAAGGGGTTGCCATTGCGATGTGTTCTCGTCCTCGATAATGCACCGGCACATCCACCAGATTTAGGTGAAGAATTGGAAGCAGAATTTGGGTGGATTACTGTGAAATATCTGCCACCTAACACCACCTCCCTTATCCAGCCCATGGATCAATTTGCGATGGCCAATTTCAAGAAACTCTATACGAAACACATGTTTCGAAAGTGTTTCGATATCACCAATTCGACCGCTTTGAAATTAAAAGATTTCTGGAAAAACTACTATAATGTCTATCAGGCTGTTCAACTGATAGATAAGGCTTGGACCGAGGTCACGAGAAGAACTCTAAACTCTGCGTGGAGGAAGCTACTGCCATCAGCTGTTTCCGAGCGAGACTTTGAGGGGTTAGAGACGGAACAAATACGGGAGGAGGCGAGTATGATGAGAGAGATTTTAGATCTCTGCAACGATCTACGTCTCGAAGCAAATGCTGACGATGTCGAGGAGTTGGTGGACTCGAATCGTGAAGATCTCACCACGGAAGACTTGCAACAGTTGCAGGACGAAAAACAACGTGCTGAAAGGGGTGAAATAATTACTGCTGGTAGTGAGATGGAGGAAGAGGAAGAGCAGAAAGCAGTAACGACAGATGAACTGAAACAAACACTTCGTATGTGGAGAACAATTGAAGTTACAATAGACAAATTCCACCCGAATAAAACCATGGCTTGTTCTGTCATCAATACGATGAACGATTCCATCATGCCGTTCTTCAATAATTTACTAAAAAATCGGAAGAGGCAGGTAACGCTCGATCGCTATTTTAAGCAAACCCCTGTAGAAAAAACAGCTAGCGATGAGCCTCAACCAGGTCCTAGTGGGATAAAAAGGATGCGCAGAGAAAAGACTCCTCCAAGTGAATTGCCTTCCGTCATTTTCTAATTTAGCATTTATTTCTTTACATTTCTTGTAATAACAATGTAATTCCACTTAATTTGTTATTTAGCAATAATAGTTTAAAAACAAGGCGAAAATAATAAAGATAATGGTATACCACGAGATCGTGGAACGGATTAATTCGTTTTCCATTAATTCTTATGGGATAATTTGGTTCGGAGTTCGTCGGTTTCGGAGTTCGTCGGTTTCCAAGGAACGGATTACCGACGAACTCCGAGGCACGACTGTATATATATATATGTGTGTGTGTGTGCGTGTAACACATACATACATATATACATACAAAAGTGGTACGCAGCGATAAGTAATCCTATGTTAATACCCCGCGGTAGTTTCGTTAGTAGAGACTACATGGATTTTTTTTGTTCAAAATCGCTACTTAAAATATTGACATCTTTCAAATATTTTGTAGTTTAGCGAAATTAAGAAAATAACGTAAAACGTTAATATATTGTTGAGGTGTAAAAATGAGCCATATAATCTCCAAACTCCAAAATATAACATTTTCCAAAAGGACAAACACTGAAGTGTCAGCGTTACTTGCGGCAATGTTACCCTTATTTTACTTGTAATAATTCTCAACATACGTCGCCAGTCACAATCAGAGTCTTCTTAATGACGACCAGTAGGTTCGATGTTTTACTGGAATGTTTGTATTCGAGATACACCCCATGAGATGGTTGAAAGAGAACATCTGAACTTTGTCTGTATCTCCGAAATGATATGGTGATTTCCCAAGCAACACCTATCATAACTCGTTAAAATTCGCATAAATCATGATTTCCTGCCATGCTCACAGTGCAATGAGTTCCTTAAGCTTTCACAAATGTCTGCTGATATATATATATATATATATATATATATATATATATATATATATACTCTTTGTGGATGAAACCAATTATGAGAACGTGTGGTATGTATGTTTTTTTTTTAAATGGATCGTTTATCTCAGTTATTTTGGTACTTCATAATATGTTATAACAACAATTATAGCAGTTATTATTGGAGGGCAAGATAAAACATGATCAGGTCCCAGTTCGGTTTCTAGGCAGTTTCTGCAATTAGTATAAGTCCTGGTTCCATCGTGTTGAATTCTCATCCCTCTGAAATGTCGAGTCCTCAGTGTTGTTAAGGTTTTTGAAATTTTCCTGTTGGCGTTTAGTTCGCAGATCTGATATTTTAATTCGATGACCCTATTTCTGAATTTAGATTTTACAACTGAGTTAATGTAACAAATGCAGTAGATTAGTGATTGTTCCCAACAGGACCTTTATGAGGACAATTGCCTCCAGATAGCTGTGTGTACCGCCCATGGTGTCACCTAGCTTGAGTGTCCATGGACACGATAACAAGTCAACCAACCAACCTCAACAATCATAGCTTCGTAGCACGTAAATGAATTTTTCTTCTGTACTTAAGGCGACAATGGACCATGAAAAACTTTTTTAAAATTTATTAACCAATTGCTATGAAATTTTGTATACAGTGTTTTTTAGAGATGGAAATTCTAAATAAAAAAAATCCGAATGTAATTAATTAATATATTAATTAAAATCAGTTTGTTAATTACTCTATTTAAAAATGCTCCCTGCGCATTAATTTTTGTCTCAGATATCTAATTTTCTCTCTTAAGCTAGCTTTATATAGTTATAATAAAAGTTAGTAGCAATATTTTATTTACAATCATATTTATAAAAGCTAGAAAAGAAATCCATAAAAATAGGTCATTTTATGCAAAGTTTTATCAAATTTTTTTTTTTTTACTATAAAAATTTTAATTTTTTTAAAATAGTATAATGAATTGATTACTAAGTTTTATTTTAACACATATAAATAATCATTTTATGAAATTTTATGAAAATTCAAGAAAAACTATGACGGAGGGAACATTTTGAATTTACCGAAAGAACATGAAAGCATGTTTTGAGAAAATGGCATTTAAAGTTTTAATTTGACTAGCATTTCCATTGTTTACGTTTGAAAAAAAACTTATAACTCGGTTAATAATGATCGTATCAACATACTTTTTTTAAAATTTAAAGCTGATGAGTTGCAGAATCATTTACTGAAAGAAAAAAATCGTTTTGAGAACATATTTTTTCAATTTGAAGGTCAATTGTCGCCTTAAATATTCAATAATATTTCATAAGTTAATATTTAACTTTACTATCTGGAAAAAATATAAGTAACCTTTCTATTATATTTACGATTTTTTTATCAGACATTTGTCATATTTTATAAAAGTTGTATTAAAATTAAACGTGACATTTTTGCTGAACTTATTTTTCCTAAGAATAGTAAATAGTCAAGATAATTTCCCTTCCAGAAATTTCCTAACAATTTTTAATTTGTTTTAAAGCAATGCTCTTTTGAGATATACGAAATACTTCCTCAAATCGATTTATTAAAAATGATATTTTAGTAAGTGTTTATGCTTTAATCTGGAAATACATGTATATAAGAATATATATTTTTTATTATATAAGAATTCCTACAAAGGGCGTAAATGTACTAATAAATGTGTTACTTATATAGAAACATTCGCAAATATATAGGGCAAATGTTTATGAATTTTATGCAATGAAAATGAAATATGCCACACATCTTGGAAGTTCATCTCACCTTTCTCCTTCATACAACATGTGGATGTGTATTAAAATCCTCCAACAAACTGCTGAAGGGCAAGCGGATATCCCGGGTGTCTCAGAGGGATATCAACTGTCCGAATCTTTTTGCTAGGGGAAATAACGCTTCGTTGAGCACATGATATTCGAGAACATGACTGAATATTTTTTTCAGAAACTAAATTCGGATCAAGGTATTTTTCGAACGTGTTACACAAAATTGTGTTATATGTATATGATGACTTCTACGCTACAGATTGATAAAGATAATATATATATATATATATATATATATATATATATATATAGTTACAAAAGTGAGAGAAAGAAATAAGATAAAAGATAAAAGAACATGTTGACACCAATAAGCGCTATGCAGCTCCAAAGCGTCAAACAATAATATATATTAAAGATTGCTATTTAAAAACTAAAAAAAGAAAAAGTCAAAAACCGTACAGCAGCAGTATGAACATTTGAAAAATCCCAAAGAAAGAATACTTATATGGAGATGTACGTAAGTGACCGAGGGGAGTTGTGACCACCCCTCTCCGATTAAACATGTTTATGTGCCATGGCAACACTCTCGGTGGTCTGGTACATCCCCTAATTATAAAGCAGTGCCTTTAGCTAAACTAACAGCATTAAAATATATATATCACATAATTGAAGTGCGATCTACGCAAAAAACTCGTTTTCGGTATTTATTTTTTAGTGAAGTCCCGCGGTAGCGTATTAAAAGCTGTCTCTATTTAATTAAGCATATTCCTTTTTAAACCAGTCATGTTTTCTTTTTCCTCCCAGGTAGGATTTATTTAATTAAAATCCATTTTAAATAATAACAACATTTTTATAAGTTTATCTAGATTTAAAAATTATGCATAATTGCTTCGGTATTTTAAACTAATATTATTTTAATAAACAATAAAGTTTCTGTTAAGTCTTTTTAAAAATAGTTTGATATAATCAGGCTTAAACTAAGGAGATATAATTGTTCCAGGTAATTAGAGTTTTTTTAACTCTCATTCATATTATGGTTGGCAAAGTACAATTTTACATTTCTAAAATTGGCAAATGCGTATTTTTCCTATGTGGTCCCGTCCTTCTAAGATCCTTTAGATATTTTTTCTTGTGTTTTCTTTCAAACTGCTCTTATACTATTGTGTCTCTTCGATATATATAAAACAGTTCCGTGACTGACTGACTGACTGACTGACTGACAGATAACGAACAGACCAAACCATGGGACCTAAAGGGCTGAAATTTTGCATGGCGATTCTTCTTATAGTTTACGGGTACACTAAGAAAGATTTTTGGAAAAAAATTCTTAGATTTTTTTTAATTAAACTTTTATGCTGTTTTTGTAATTTTTTTTAAGTTTGAATTTGAAATAATATCCGAGGATTATGAAATTTATAATATGAGAAAGGTCATAAAAATGACTTTGAAATAAAATCCTTTTTGAATCTTTACCTCCATTTTGTGATTTTTTGGGAATTTTTAATCGTTAATTTTTCGAATTTAATTTATTAAATGCTGATCACGAGAGTGCTTTTCTTTTTCTGATACTTTAAATTAATTTTGCGTCACATGCATAACTGTTAGGTTATTAGGAAAAATGACTATCGGAGGTGTAACTTCAAGCTTTATTTACAGCAGCAACTATACACATTTAGTAAAAGGATTAAGACGAGGAGCGCCTAATTACTGACCCATCATGTAAACACATCCGCACGCCAGTGAGACAACAGGCGAAGTGCAGATATAAGTGCGCCAACTTTGGCGGTGGCTGAGCTCTATCGCAGCCTTTGGTGACAAACGGGGAATGAGCATTGAATATCCCAACAATAACAACGAAATAAATTGACAAAAAATATTAAAATGTAGTAAACATAAAATTCAACCACTAGACTATTTGAGATTTTTAACAATTTAATCCAAATAAATATTTTTTATGGATATGAAATTAAACCTATATATAAAACAGTTCCGTGCAATTTTCCCTCAAAGTATGCTTTGCCATGACGATTAATAAGTCTCAAATCCAAACTTTAAAATATGATGACGTAGATTTAAGAGAAAATTGTTCCTCCCAAGGTCATTTTTATGTAACTTGCTGACGCGAAAGTTCTCGGATGAGCCCATTAATATTAGTTCCACCTAATAAAGAAACAAAAAATATAGTTTATAAGGAAATCCTCTACAAAGAAATTTTATTATTTTTTCATTGTAATTATCCTAAAATGTACTCCGTAGCGACGCACAATTTTTCAGCTACTAGTCTATCATGAAATTAACAGCGATGTCATCGTGTGTTGCTCATGTGTCCGTGAATGAAACTAACACAATTTTATTTCTCATAAGAATAGTGCATGAATACAAACTGTTCCTTTTGTATCTAATAAAGCAAATAGTTTGCCTTTATCTGTACCGGGAGGGAATTAGAGTTCGGCATTTCCCGGCGAGGAAAAACAACAAATTTGGGCTATGCTCAGTAACGTAGAAACAAAGTTATTTAGCATTATTTCAAACTTAAGTGTACTCAGTATTTTCAAATTATGGGTTACTCGGAAAATCATCTATACGAGAGTCGTGCAAAGGCGTTCAAATGAATATAAAACTTTACGATACTTATTATTCTATCCTAATACCATTGTTAGAATTTGAAATAGGAATTTCCAATATATATTCCTTCTCTATAATGAACAACAAATTTTACTTCTTTAAGATTTTTAAATGCTTGTTGAACAAAAATGTACATTATTTTGGTCCGGTTGGAAGATTATACAAATCATGTCAACATGAAACTTAAAGAAGTGTAGTTACAATGTAGAAAGTTGCAATGTAAAAATTAAAATAAGCAACTAAATTCTTAGCTTGGGAAACATTTATTCGGGATTCTGCTTGGGGGATTTTGGTAAAGTATCCCCCATACATTTACGAGAAGTTTTTAAAACGGGTCTAGAGGGAATTCCGCTCTGTGATTACGTATCCAGCCTTTTCTGGTTCTAATTATTGCGTTTATTCAAAGTTATTAGACACGCGTGAAATTGGGGTACTCTTTCCGCGAAGACTTAAAGCTGTTCTATTTCTGGTACGAGAACACAATTAGATGACCTTTTATATTTAAGGATATATAACGTCGATTTACCTTATTTACTTCCAGCTTTCGTTTTGAATAACATTAAATGTGTTCTAAATAGTTGTTGATATATGATCAATTTTGAGGAAAGTTTTAATATCTCTGTATTATTAAAGGGTCATATATTAAAATAAAATGAAAAACGAAGTAGGAATCTATGGGTACAAATAATGTATTTAATGATTGGAGAATTTTTGCGGGCTAGTGTCTCCCATTATGCACACATTTGTATGTTTGAATATATTCATTGAAGCAACATAGTACTTACAATATTATTTCAAATGGAAATATTAAATTTAAAAGAAAGTTAAAAATAAAATTTGAAGTTAGGATTTTGTAATTAAATTGTATGCTAGAAAATGTCATAAAACCCTTTTGACAGTGGCCAGTAATTTGCGATTGCCCTTAATTACCTTGACAGTCATGGTTGCTAAGGGTGCAATTATTTTGGGAATTTTTAAGGAAAGGCAATAATTGTGTTTCACATAATTTTTAAAAGTATGAAGTATTTTATATTGTCTTTGATAGAGATTTTAGAAATGAAGTTTACACAATAATAAAAACAATTTTTCTTCAATATTTCAGTACATTTCAACTTGGTGCCTTGAGATTTTAATCTTACCATTATATGTATACTGCTTTCACACTCCCGTGTGTGGGTTTGAGGTAGCCTTGCGGTGACGTGCTGGCTTTTGATGCTGAGTGTGTTCAGATCGAATCTCGGCGCGTGCTGTTAAATACCCATATCTAGGCCGGATATGGGAGCGTTAAATCTGTATACCGGAAAGTCTCTGTATGTAGGTCAGTGAGGGTGGGAGAGGGTACGATCCACCAGATGTTGCCCCTCTGGGTGCACAGTCAAAATTGAGGTGCCAACTAGCAAAGACCCTTGTGGTGGTAATTAAAACAGAAGCCACATACGTCATCCCGAAGCCTATATGAACCTGGTCTGGAACTTCTAACAAGGGAACATAAGAATCAACAACAACAACACTTTCGTATTCTTTAACTTCAAACATGGAGGTTTTTTCAAAAGTTGGTATACATTATGCAAGTGAAAAGAGAATAATTGGTAACACATAAAAAAGCTGAATATGTGTCATCTATAAAGAGGCTGTTCGCACATTTCTTAGACGATTTTGGTAAGCGGTAATAAAAAATCGTTTGCTGCAAAACAAATAATTGCAATTGTATTATGTTTTTGAGTCGATATTTTGAAATCGCAGACGAATTATCGCAGACGATAATTTTGAAAAGTCAAAATTATCGTCTGCGGCTTGAAAGTTTTGTTTTTATTCAAAATGGCGTTTTTAACAAAGCAGTGGTTCGAAGGCTACATTTATGCTCTTTCCGAAGAGAAATATGCATACTCCGTTATCCAAAAACGATGTGAGAGTCATGGTTTTGTGATATCTAAAGCGTCGATAGGTAATATTGTCAACAAGAAAGGAAAAAAACGTCAAATTGGAGCCTCAAGTGGGACAAAAATTCGAAACAAGTATCCAAGGAAAAAACGGACATCTTCGACTATTGCAAAGGTACATTGTTTAATGTTAAAAGAAAATCCCCCTAGTCAAAGGAAAGTTGCAAAATCATTAAAATGATCGGTGTCCACTGTAAACAAAATGATAAACGTTGATTTAAATCTTAAGACAGCGAAAAAACGCAATGTGCATCGTCTTCCAAATCATATCGCTGAACGTAGGACACGCTGCATAATTCTATATGAGAAACACTTATCCAAAGAAAAATGGAAAACAATTGTCACAATAGATGAATCATGGGTGTATTTAAATGACTGCAACAAAAAAAGAGCCATTTATTATCATAAAAGGAGAGAAAAAAATTTAAGTACATGGTTCAAAGAATCGAAAGAAAGTTTTTCTAAGGGATTCATGATTGTTGCTGGTTTTTCTTATAATAGCAAGTTAAAAATAAAGAGAGTGGAAACAAATCTCAAGATTAACTCCAAATACTATCAGGAACATATTTTATCGCCAATTTATCTGAATGAAATACCATCGCTTTACCCACAGTGCCATCAATCTGTGAGACTCCATCAGGACAAAGCTAGCAGTCACACATCAAAATCCACTGTAAATTTCCTAAAAGAAATGGAACAAAAAACTGGTATCAAGGCCATACCCTTCACTACTATCCCTACTAAATCTCCCGATGTATCACCTATGGATTTTTGTGCTTTCGGACTTTTAAAATCTGCATCATCCAAACGTCGTCCCAAAAACCTTACAGGACTCTGGAAAGTTGTTCAGGAGGAGTGGGATAGAATACCTCTTCTGACACTTCAAAAGGCATTATGATCCTGGAAACTGCGGTGTCGAAAGATAGTTCAGAATAAGGGATGTCAAATAGAACATTTAAAACACAAGAATTTTATGCAATTTAGTTTTGTGAATACAATATACATCGTCTAAAAAATGTGTGAACAGCCTCTGTATATATAAAACGCGTAGGTATGCGGCACAAAAATCGATGATATTTATACATTCCGAATTTAAAACCGCGTGTGTACAGAGGCGGGTGGTGGCATATGTTACAACCGCTGATCTTTTGACAAAATATGTTTAGACCTATCAAATCCAGTGTTTAGTCATGGACACTTGTATGTAGGTTTATCTAGAGTCCGTTCTTTCGATTCTGTCACTGTAGTATCTCCTACTTTTGAAATACTCAACTGTGTATATCAAGAAGTTTTATGAATATAATAGTTGTAATCCACACTATAGTTTAGTACTAGCTGAATTTTTACTCCATTTTAAAAGTGAAGATATTTTCCCAACAATTTATTATTTGATATGATTAAGTGTAGATATCTGCATTGTGAACAATAGTACATACATAAAGTGATGTAATTCACACTATATTTCATTACTTGCTGAATTTGTACTCCATTTTTTAAGTGAAAAAAAATTTCCCCATCAATTTTTATTTGATGTAATGATAAAGTGTAGATATCTCAATTCTGAAAATTGTACATACAGAGAGGGATGTAATTTTTAAAATCATTGGTGTTGGTTTTCTCAATCTTATCTTTAACTCTGTTCTGAAGTAATGGAAATTCACATTTTTTAATCATGAGTTTTTAGAATCAGCATTACAGTGAATTTAGCAATGATTATAATTTTTTTGGCTGAGCTCCCACTACCCCTTAACAAGGTATATTTATGATGACAGATAATGGTTACATTCCTTACATAGGTTACTTTCAGTTGAGTTGTTTTGCAAAAGAAAATATAAAACTAAAAGCGACCATACTGGTCGCGCAGCGGCTAGTAATTTAGTAAAACATCAACTTATCAAAAACACATTCTTTTCTGACAACGTAACACTATTACCAAACAAGAATATGCATAGGAGGGATATGCATTACCAATGGAAAACAGCAACCTTTGATGGTTCGCACACTGATCACCAATGAAATTGCGTTTTCTTGGGAACTGTGTGTTTGTGTTCTGGAGAACGAAGTCAGCAGCATTATCTCAGGGCAATGTGCACTCAAAATATGGAACACGGTGTCTTCGAATTTTCCCGATGTAACTGTAACATATGAATTTCTAAGCAGATCTTCGCATTACTTATAGTCAACCACGGGGATGCTTGTTTATGATGGAGTTTCGGATGAAATTTGTCTTAATTGTTGTGTAAAGCGCCAGGAAGTCATCTATACCTGTGGGGCGAGAAATTAAAATGAACGGAAGTTAAAAACATTACGGATTTTTATATTCCAATTCGTATGTGTTATGTTCTGAAATTACTCCAACGATTATTTAGTTTACAATTGTAAAGCACTACCGCATAAGGTAAGAAAAGGATTATAGACGTCTAATTGCTTCTTAATGCACCATGCAACGTCATCAAAATAACAAAAAGTTTGTTAATCTGATTTTGAACTATCTCTGTTGATACTTCGAGACTTGGGTAAGCCTCACATCAGATACAAATTAATCTGACAAAACGTTGTTGATGTTTAATACCGGAGAATCACGTTGTTTAATTGTCACTAATATCCTCACATCGAAGCCAGCAATGCAAAATCGTTCTAACATACCTGATTAACATTAAAGAGTTCAAAACGAAAAGAAAATCGGTGATCACGAAAATTTGAAATGTATCTTCGAAATTTAATCAAAATATCCTAAGGATTTATACAGGACAGCTACGTAGTTTACAGACAATACTGGAAAATTCGGATACCTTTAACCCTCTTGGGGGATTAAAACGATAAGAATAAAATAAATAATATTATAAATTGTGACTACTAAGCCTTGTGTAGTAAATTAATATTTTTTTCAAGAAACTAACATTTGCATTTAATTCGGAATATCCACTTTCTGAGTTTACCGACATGTAGGCAGACAGAAAACAAAACTGTCGATTACAGATTTATGAGATGCAACTGTTAAAAAGACTAGATGTGGATTCCTTGTCTAATAAAATTCCGCTGTGTAGACAGTGAAGTTATAGGTTTTACCATGCAGCTTGTTTCAGCCACGGGTGTATCATACATGTTTCTTTGTACAGTATGGTGCCTTTAAACAAGATTCACATAGAGATAATACTTTTCATGAATTACTATATATGTTTTATTCCCATTTAACGTTACAAAAATCCATTTAAAACTCCCTATTCTTCAGCAAACTATCTGAAATTTAAGGGGAAAGCCTTAGGTTATGATCGTTACATCTCTACGGAAAGCAAAAAGTTGTGAAGTTCAGTGCCACGTATACCAATTGCATTTTAACAGAGTGAATTTCAATAACAGGAAGAATAACTGAGCAAAGTCGTCATCAAATTTTCACCTGGAAAACTTTGATGGTTTCAACTGATGTTTCGTTAATATCTGATATCTCTTAGGTGGAGATGAGTGTAAGTTTAACGCTGCTTTTTATGCATTGTAGTGCAATATTCAGCAGATCCATCCAGGAAATAAAATGTGTGAATTTCGTTTCTCTGTGGAACCAGTTGCAAGTTTAGTGGGAAAATATGATGAACATTATAATGCACAGCCAAAAGATTTTTATAAATTGGTTCCCACAAATTATTAGAAAATGACAAATTTCTTGACAGTCTTATATACAGTCAGCTAAAGTCGTTTTTCCATATATATTAGAGAAAATAATATTTAAATAAATAAGTAGTATATTTGCTTCATCCGTATCGCGTATCACCGATCAATTTTCTAGGCACAGTAATTTATTCTTGGCAACAGTACACATTGATTATACGCTTCCCAGTATAATTACAGTGTAATTACAATAGTTTACTTAATAAAACACGTTTTGAGAGTTTTGAAATATTCCTGGAAAATAATGGGATTATTATCTTATACATATTAAGAGGCACCAGGAAAATTATAAATGTAGTATGATGGGTCAGCATATTTTATATAAACATGAAAATAAAATTTTTGGGAGACATATAAAGTGCAACACTGCAGTTTCGTCATACTTTGATTCCGTTCTCTTCAGTGATTATACGGATACACAAAAATTATATCATTCCAGTTATTTAGGTCTTATTAATACTGCTAAATACTTTGATAATTTGGATGTCTAAAAAAAACCCCAAATATAAAAAATTAGCTTTGTTCATCGGGAATTTTTAAATGATATAAGGTTATCTAACTGGAATGTATAACATTATCCGTATCACTATTGAATGCAATATGAAAAAAAAAAATCAAGTGGTATTTTCTAACGAAACTACCGTGGGTTATTAACATAGAGTTATCGTTGCTTACCTCATTTGTATGCATATATATGTATGTGCAATGTATATACATACATACATATATGCATACACACACACATATATATATATATATATATATATATATATATATATATATATATATATATATATATATATATATATATATATATATATATATATATATATATATATATATATATATTTATATATATATAGTGGCTCCCAAAAGTGTTAGTACACTTACGATTTTCAATGAAAGGGGGGATCTCTCCATTAATTAAAATGAATATTTCACAATGGGTATTTAATGCTAAGATCTATAAGCTATTCTTAATAAAACTACGTGAAATATTTTAAAAACATAGTAAAACTTTATTTTCAAGAAACCGATAATCAAAAAGTAACCCAAACATTATTTCACAAAAGTCACCATACACTGGAAAAAAATCTCTACCTATTAGTAAATATTCTAATTTTTCGTTGAATTAATATTTAGTAGGATATCCTTTATCAACCGCAACAGCTTTTAAACGTCTGGGAATCGATTGCCCGAGTTCTTTAATAATTTCTGCATCAATGATCATCCATTTTTCTATCATAATGGTTTTTAGTTCGCTTTTCGTGTGAATGTCGTGTTTTCGTACTCGAACCTCCAGTTCTCTCCAAATATGTTCTATTGGGTTTAAATCTGGTGATTGAGGTGGTGTTTTCAATACTTGTGGGCAATTATAGAGACACCAGAGGGGAACGTTGAGAGCCGTGGGCTCAGGATCGTTATCTTGATAAAAAGAAACAAAGTTGTTTCCAATACTCAAATTTTGAGCTGATAATTTTAAATTGTCTCTTAAAATATCTATATAAACAGCCTGATTCATTATGCCATCAATAAATACCAAATTACCTAGTCATGTTGCTTGACATGCACCCACACACAAGGATACCTCCACCGCCATGCTTAACTGTTCCTACTAAGTTCTTGGGAGTCAGTTCCTCATTTTATCTTCACCATTTTTTCTTCACGCCCATCGGAACTAAAAATGTTAAACTTGCTTTCATCGGCAAATAAGACATTATTCCAATACGTTTGGGGCTTATTCATCATTCACAGTGCGAAGGAAAGCCTAAGCTTTCTGTTTTTCTCACTCACAAAAAAATTTCTACGGGCAGAACATCCATGTAATCCAGCTGATCTGAGAACTCGTCTAACAGTTTCAGGTGAACAGTTCCATTAAGTATTGCAGAAACTTTTACAGCACTGAAACATTGATTTTTCACAAATTTTCTAATTATAAATCTGTGATCACGTTTTGTTAAATTTGCCGGATGATTTTTCTTACCTTGTTTTCGATCCGATTTTCTACTTTAAAGCGTTTTATCACATACTGCACAGTAGAATGGGATAAATTAAGTAATTTAGCAATATTCCGAACTGATTTACCACTACTATGATGAAAAATAATCAATTTTCAAATGCTATTGGTTGTTTCTTTATGAGTACGAGCCATTTTTAAATAATAAATAGAATATTACGGAGTAGGGAGGCAAAAATTAAAGCCAAACGATATTATAAAAGCCACAACAATTCGAAAATAAAAATAAAGCGCCAGACGCTAATTTTAATTTTGAATTTATCTGAAACTATTTCACTGTACGATGACTTTTCTGAGAAAAAGTTTTTGTTACTTTTTGATTACTGGTTTCTTAAAAATAAAGTTTTACTGTGTTTTCGAAATAGTTCATGTACTTTTATTAAGAATTGATTATTGACCATATTATTAAATACCCATTCTGAAATATTCATTTTAATGAATGGATAGACCCCTATTTCATTGAAAATCGTAAGTGTACGGACACTTTTGTGGGCCACTATATATATATATATATATATATATATATATATGTGTGTGTGTGTGTGTGTGTGTGTGTGTGTGTCAGTGTCAGTCAGTCAAAATGTTGACGCATTTTGGTACTTCTTTCTTTAACTGTTTACTGCTTGCCCAAGCGGTACAGACTGGGTTTGGCCCGCTGATAAAATCATAACTCGTGACGCAAGACATCTGAAATTTTTCTTTCCGGAGGAAATTTTTCTTTCCGTAGGAACGCAATCCTATGTTAAAAAGTCCATATTTGAAAAGAATTATTTAAAACAATTATTACTTATAGTAGACCTTAGAAGAAAATTATTATCACCCACGCCCTTTTGTTATAACATTTCCAATAACCTCATATCTGTTTGATATCGAAGGAATTTTCTTTTTTTATGTGTAACTGGCATACAATTGCAGTAAAATAGAGAAAAATTGGCAATTATAGATAAACAAGGGTTGAAAGATGAGTAAAGTGCACATTTTTCTGGACTTTGTGCTGTTAAGCTTTATCCAGCTCATTAAAATTGTAGACCTTTTCTCTGAATTTCTTTAATAGTAGCGGGGTATAAGCTGTGGGTAAGCAATAAAAGTCTTAAATTTCTAAATAACTGCAATATCTATATTTAACTATGCAGCAAAGGTTATTTTTGAACTTTCTTCGCGATTGCAGCTTATTAAGATTTTAGCGATTCTAAAAACTTTTCTATTGGTTTTTTTTTAAGTTTGATTACAGCACTTTATTCTGAAGTTTATTTATTACCGTGACATTTTATTGTCTTACTTGTTTTACTACTTTTGTCTCTATATTTTCAATAATGTATTGACTTTTCATATTACACTACTGTTTTGCCTCATTCAATATCTTTAACTGACATATTTAGCTATACATTAAGACAATGGACTGTCAGAATAGGATTTTCGAAATAGGCGTAAAATAGATTTTCTTTTAAGCACCTACTATTTTTTTGCTACGTTCTCTTTTGTCGCTAGCATCTATTCCTCTTTCTTAGTTTTTTGTTCGCAATTTTAAAGGTGTATATCAGGGAAACATATCTGGTATAATTCTTCAATAGGTTCCCCAGCAGACATAAAATTCTACCACACGTTCCTAAAATGCATGTTTGAACCTCGTATTACCCCCCCCAAAAAAAAAAAAAAACTCTCTCAAAAATTTGTTAGATCTAAAAAAGAAAGCTTGTAAATTTTTAATTTAATTTTTATGTTTACTATTATTATTTTATTTATTTACTATTATTTACCTTTTTCCTTATTCCATATGAATTCACTGTTTTCACATATTTATTTAAACATAATTTAATCTTCCATAAAAGAGAAAGTTGTACATGGTGTTCGTGCTAAAGGTATCCAAAAGTCATGACTTATTTTTACCGAATGACCCATTATAATTTTTTTTCAATATTTAAGTAGAGAGAACATCTCACCAAGTTTTAATATTAATCATAGTTTGCTATCATAGTATGATAGATTTCGATGTATACACCTTTTGTAGCACGACAAACGTCTAAATGGTAATCCAGTTCCAATTTGAAGTCAGCATTTCAATGATTTGGGCTAGTCATACTCAATCTTTTTTTTCTCTCTTGCCACATGCATGTGTTTGCTACGTTACACGCTGCAACATAGTGCACTGTACCTCATATTATAATAATGTGAAAATAGAACTAAAAACCTAAATGTATTGAAATTTTTATTTAAAAATGAGTGGGAATTTTCATGTTGAGACAAACTTTTAACTATTTTGTAGAAATCAGATTTATACTTACTACATGCCATTCTTAATAAGTCATCAAGTTAAGAGTCAGCGAGCTGATTTCTATATGCGTTCTTCACATATTTCATTTTGGAATTGGATGAGTCACAACGATACGTTCATGCTGTTGCGGATTTCTCCCTTTGACCGCGAGAGGGTGCTGTGTGAGCACCGCACGAAATGTATGTTTTTCGACTTTCCGCCAGTCTGTGGCAGGCGAACGAAAATGTAAGTTCTGTAAGGATTGGGGTTGCCTAATAATTAACGCCCTCAGTTTATTAAAACTTGTAGATATGTATATAGGAGTGAAATAAACTTAATTAAATAAGCCAAGGGCTGATTACTGGATCACTGAAGCATCGTTGCAATACATGCGTACAACGCGAGAAGCAGGTGGCAAATTTGTAGTACAGTTTTAAGTTTTGCAGGCACTGATTTCCTAAATTTTGTGTTCAATTGACCTGTCTGATGCTGAGTTTGAGTGCCGCACATAAAAGCTTGGTGGGCCGCAGTTTTCTCATCGCTTGTTTAGGCAATGGATAGATTCCTATGTTAATTTATGGAAATTCTGAATACATATATTTTTAGTTAATGAGACAGAACCTGATATTTTTCTGAATTGGTATGGGGGGGGGGTTATAGGAAGAGAGGACTTATTTTAAAAAATAATAATAAGTCAGTTTCTTATAATTTCTAAAATTGTCCTCGTAGTATGATGATGTCAATTGTTAAAATATAATCAAAAGGAAATAAAATTATCCATAAAATCTTTTCCCACATTTAATACACTTTAAAGGTTGATGTGAACAAAAAAAAGATAATTCAAAACAAATTTCTAATAATTTTTAACCACGAAACCAAATTTAAACAGCCGCCAGTAATAAGAATGATTTCTTTGAGAGACTTTTAAAATTTACATCATTTCTTAAATTTAGAAAGTTGCGAGAAGAAGAATATTATTAATTCTCCTTTCTTTAACGTCACGTTTGGATTCTCTTCCCTGACAGACGTTTGCATTTCAGACAAACAAAAGAAACTTATTCCCAATTTGAAAAGAAATTTGCATTCAGTAAAATGACAAAAGCCTTTAATAAAAATATCCACTTTAATCTATCATCTATCAGATTTTTTTTCTTCGTGCCTCGATCAAGGAATAATTTTTTGATAGGAAAATTGGATTGCATCGAGCGATGACAGGTGTTTCATTATTCAATTTCCATCTAGATCACAGCATGGTAAAGAAAAATAGATTTGGTGATTTATTTATTTTCACCCGTTAACTCTAATTTTCAAATATACTTTTAAATACTTATTTTTTTCATTTCAACAAGATAGTTTATTTTATTCCATTGCTTTATTAATAATTCGACGTAGCGTGATAATAATAGTCATTTTAAGGTATTGAAGTTCAATATTCAACTCAAGCCATAAATTTAACTGAATTTTTAATGTTTTCATAGCGGGATACTTAACCAACTTAAGCAGCGAATTTAAATCATATTTTAGAAAAAAATCATTTTTATGCTAGTTCAAATCAAGTAAATCATTTCTAACTTCCTTTGATCACAAAATAATTAAAAAAGGTAATCAGATTTTGAGAGGAAAAGTTTCTTGGTGTTGTATTATTTTCTGTGTGATATTCGTTCTATCATATCGGCATATGCAGGAATTATGCTTCATTTGTAGCAGCAAAAACCATAACTGTAGAAATCTCAAATAGTAAGTTTGAATAAAAGTTTGTAATGAAGATGTAAGATCCTTTCACCTTTCTAAAGCTTATTTTCAAAGTCCATATTTTTCACTTTGAATCAATGATGAGCAAAAATTTTTAACGTTTGGCAGAAGTTTTTGATGTAGTTTAAGGCTTTTAGTTCTGCCTTCCTTACAAATAACGATAACTTTTTTTAAAGAAATTGCTTCACATAATAATAGGGAGTTCCAAATGAAAAACTGAATATCAAAAATTTAATTATTAATAATGAAAAGTTTAATAAATCTTAAAGTTTGCGAATGATGAAAAAAGAATTCAAACACTTTGATGATAAATATTTAATATTATAAGGAAGGGTCTCACAAATATCTATCGACGAATAAAAACATTTACCAATGAAATGAAAGATAGAAAATAAAAGAAGGAGTGATGTATATTGGAATATTTGTCTTTGTAAAACAACCTTAAAAAAACGTATAATTTTAACCTTTTTCCAGTACAACCAGCAAAAAAATGAGATACCTATTTACAAATCTAGTAAACGTCAGGTCAAACATTAATGAATAAAGATAAATTTAAATTTGTAAAACTTCTTAAACAGAACATTCAAAATACATAATTTTTTCTAAGTTTCTACTTCTCAAGCAAACGTTGTAAATTAAAAGGAACTTCATAAAGCTACTTTGTACTTGTTCCGAATCTCTTTGTCCGAAATAAAGTAATCTCGGTAAATCTGTTAAACATTCAGGGTAACTAAACTATATTTTAGTTGAAATCCGATTGTGTAATCTGCTCCTAATTTTTTAAAACTATTATGGAAAATCAAAGTATTATCCTAGCAATAGTAATGGTTAAAAAAAAGATCAAGAAATGTTTTTTATTAAAAAATGACCACATAAAAAATTCAATTTACGTATAACAATTAATTTTATTAAATAATAAAATTACAAAAATCTCCCTTGCATTAAACAAATTTAAAAAGTAATGAAAATTTATAACTTCTCGTGTATCATTCGTTAATATAATATTATTGTACAACGTTCTATTAATTTTAATGCAGTTTTATCCTGATGTTTTCAAATAAACATCAATAAAAATTTCAAATAAAAATTTTGAAAGAAAAATTGTGGAGTATGAAAACTCTAAATCGGGAAGGTTGAAATATATAGTATTATACAAAAACGCCGTGAAGGGATAGAAGGGAGTTTTATAGCATCATTCTTTGAAAAAAGTTTGATTCTTTTTGGATTACAAATGATCTCCTACAGCTATCAAGGTGTAGAATTTCATTTCTGTTTGTGATATTTTAACTTTTAACTTGAAAATAGATAAGGGGTTTGAAACATTCTTGGGAATTTGATCACAACAATAGATGTAACTTTCAAGTAGATGTAGAAAGAAAAAATGCATTGTTTTGCAAAGTCACTTTTAGTATCTTTTATTTATAAGAAAAAAATTCTAATTATATATATATATATATATATATATATATATATATATATATATATATATATATATATATATATATATATATATATATATATATATATATATATATATTCTTAATTGTAATTATATAATAGTAGTTAATTTATTGTAACTTTCAATTTTTTTTTTGTAATGCCTAATAGAGGTCTGAGCATTTCAGAAGCACTGAAACTTCTTCACGAATTGCCTTCGGATGGATCCGAGTATGCGGAGAGCAGTGACACACAGTAGTATGTTGTTACACGTGGTGCACCCTCTGTGACTCTAAATCTTCTACAGACATCAGAATCTAGTGTTTTTCAATTAAAGCCAAAACTTTTACTCTTTTGCGCGCTTAACAGCAATGCTCGCATTTTCAAAGCTGAGGTGACTCAGTATTGCCGCTTTGGTAACACCCACAAAATTAAAACGGTAAGTGAAATTTTTATGAAATTTTACTTGCATACTTCTCTATAATGCCTACAAATTGTTTTCTTGAAATTCCAACTTTAAAACGTAGTGTGCCACAAAGGGTTAAAAATTGAGATCTATTTTTTATCTGACTTTATAGTTTATGCATAATATATTTATTTCCGTATGGCATTTAATTCATCTTACAGACATCCTTCGTTAAAAGTCACTCATATTAAAATTACTTAGGAGATGTAGCACCTTTCTTTTTAACTTACCATTTATAATGACTTTAACGAGAGAATTTTGCATCTAGTTTCTTAAAAAAGAAACTCTATTTCATAGAAAAACAATGTATTTTGTTTAACATTTCATATCTTATAAGCATTCAGCATTTTTCATAATGGGATAATTATTCTTTATCGTGGTGGAGTAAACGATTTTTCGATGGTGATCTATAAAGGAATTCAGATCCTCTTCTTCGACAGTTTATAAATTGAGAGTGAAATGAAGAAGCCATTTGAACTGAAAACTTGGAATTCTCATTGTCTTTATTGTCACTGTGAAATACAGTTGACAATGCCAAGAAAATTTTGTTCAGCATGGTGAAAAAATAAAGAAAACCAATAAAAAACATTTCTCGTTGTTTTTACTCGGAAACCTAACTATAGCTTCCCACAATCTACACAAGCAAAAGTTTCAACAAAAATGACCCTGCTTGAATCTCGAAAATTATTCGTAAATTTAAGCGTGACCTCATAATCAAAGTTTGGATGTTGACCAAAGCAGTTTAACTGACAACCCTCTAACGTATATGCAATACACGTTTTCTGAATTTCACTCAACTGATTCTTGTTGACCTGAAATTCGTGCAAAGATTAAATGACAAGAAATCACAAAACAGATGTTTAAAGGATAGAGTTGTCGATAGTAGAATGATTTTCGTTCGTATCAACTGGTAAACTTAATGCACTTTCAGAAAGAACTTTACTACAGTTCGTATAAAGGAAATGAATGTTTCCGGAAATATTTCCCCTAAAATATGATTATTTCAGTATAGAGTGTCTTACAAACACAATTTAAAGCTCTTGCACTTATCCTCTGACACAGGAGAATTGACATGCGCCCTGCCACTCACACACACTGCCAAGAAAAGTGCTTTCTTCCTGCTTCCATTTTATCGTGCATATGTTGCTTCTTTAAAGTAAAGCTGATGTTTACTCCTAATTAGCATAATTCTTGGGATTTTCTTTACTTTTCATATTTGTGATGATTTGCAAATTTGTCAGCTGTAAAATATACGACAGTTAATCACTACAATTCTTCAAGAAAAGCATTTGGACTATTTGTAATCCGTATGTCTTTGCTAATTAGTTTTCTGTAACTTAGTGACTTCTGTTGTAACTTATAAATGACATAGATAATCGAGGATATATTCATATTGTTGCAGCAATCAGAGACAGTAACTTATACTACATGTAAATCTAACACTCATTAATATGTTATTAATATCACTCGTATATTTTATCAATTCATGAATTAAGTACTTAAGAATGACGCTCCCTGACAACTACCCGTTGCCCTGTGTAATTCAGAATTTATCTCTTACACATTAAAGCACCAGTTACAACTTCTGTTAGCAAGACTTCTTTTGCAACAGACTTCTGTTAGCACCAGTAACTGAAATGTATTATTTATTTTTAATTCCCTTTTATTATCTATATAAAGCCATCTACAACCACAAAGCTTTGAGCATACTGGCATATTCTGAAGGTTAGGAAGAGCATTTTTGAATGCGGGTATCCAATAAGTGATCTTCGTAGCTGTGTATGAAATTCGATTCCTTATAGACTCTGTTTGAATGGCTGCTGTAACTAATATCTACACTGCTAGCCATTAAAATTGCAACACCATGAAGGAGTCAGAATACAAACGTAAAATTCGCATCAAAGGAAGAAGATGCTGGGATATGCAAATGATTAGCATTTAATCGCAATCGATAGACGCAGGAGGGATAAACGACATCTCAAACTCTGCATAAAAGGAAATTTACGCGGCGAATTTCTGATTCGGAAATTGCATTTGAATGTAGGTTGTTTGTGAGAAGATCATGTTATGCCTCGTAATAAGAAGGAGAAATGACTACCAGCACCAGTTGGAATTCGATAGCCGCAGGATAATGGCCTATCGAGAGTGCGGTTTATCGTTCCACGATATTGCTACTCGCATTGTTTCGGAATCCAACGACTGTCATGGAATATGGAATCGATGGCTTCAGGACAGTCATAGTGAACGTCATGCAAGGTTTCAACGGTCTTCCGCCACAATAACCCTAAAGGACAGACAAATTGTCAGGTTCGCCTTGCAGAATCGTACAGTCACATCATGGACCTTGAGTCAGGAAATGTGCTTATTTGCAGCACAAGTATCCGCACGGACAGTGCGACATCGTGACCTATCGAGAGTGCGGTTTATCGTTCCGCGATATTGCTACTCGCATTGGTGGGAATCCAACGACACTCATGGAATATGGAATCGATGGCTTCAGGACGGTCGTACAGAACGTCAGGCAAGATTTCAACGGTCTCCCGCCACTATAACCCTAAAGGACAAGCAAATTGTCAGGTCCGCCTTGCAGAATCGTACAGTCACATCACGGACCTTGAGTCAGGAAATGTGCTTGTTTGCAGCACAAGTATCCGCACGGACAGTGCGACGACGTCTGGAGTAGCACGGACTATCTACACGGCTACCAGTATTGCGGCTTCCCTTGGTACTGAAGCATAGCGAAGCGCGTCGACAGTGGTCCGTTTTTTTAATTTCTTTTTAAAGGAACTGAGTTAAGTTTCAGTTTCTGAAAAAACTGATATTCTCATTCGCAGACAGTGGTTTATTCATCTACAAGTCAGCTTCCTTAACACTCTTAGGAGTCTTCATATTAATTTTATTTCCTGACATTTTGACACATTTTTTTGGAAGCTTACGACAATTGTTGTTCTTCGCATATTTATTTTTTATATACTTTTTATGATTTGAATATTTTTATCATACATTTTTGTGATACTTTTTCATGACGAATCTATCATTATAGTTTACAACTTTGCCACTATTGTGATTGATTGTTAAGGCTATATCCCGAATTGCTAATATTCCGTTATGTAAACTACGCTCTATCCAGATCCAGATGAGCTATCCTAAAGATGCAAAGAATACCAATTTTAAATGCTTTTCTCATAAGGTGCTACTAATTGTTTGCTGTTAATTGACATTATCACAATGTGAAAGATGTTAGCAAGCCAAGTAGTGGCAAACTTACAATCACATTTGTAGTTAAAGAAAGAGATATTTACTTCTAACAACAATCCTTTATTTTGCTGTAATAAATTATGTATAATATCTACTATAATTCTTAAAAGACTTCATGTCTGCAGAAGTTACAACACTATATTGATGAATATATAATTATAAGTACTGATATATAATTATATATAATTATAAGTACTGATTATAGACGTTATTTGCATTTTACAGCTAAAATGCTTTACTAAAATATATATTTGGGAAATTCTTTCAGGTATTGTGACTAGCAAGAGAAAGTTACTTTTTAACACCGGAATTTCTACAAATCTCAAAATACACAGTTTCAGTTCCTGTAATATAAAGGTTTACAGAGTTAATATGTTACACATTGAAACTGACAAGAAGAGTTATTTCTTTTTATAAGTAATTATTAGTCACTTTTTCTAAGAAAATATTCTTGTTTGTGTATATATTTCCTCTTTGCAGCAATATATCAGTAACCAGACTTATCTTGTCAGATATAATAGCTTTGGTACAAAAGTTAGTTTCAACTCACTTCCGAATGACAAATGCTTCCTCCGGAGATGAAAAGAAGGGTGTCTCTTGATATTGAGAGTACACAAACAAACGCACCACACTATGACAACATGAAGATAAATTTCAAGTGAGAAATAAAAGCACAAGATTGTTTTGGCAGATGTAGATTAATGCAATATTTCCCTGAAATTTTGAAGTTTACAAGTCGTTCAATCTTCTTTGACAAATAAATTTACGAGCAGATTTTTAATAAATATTGAAAATCGAATAGCTAGGAAAAAGGAATCGTAAATCATGCTAAATGATTTTATTTCGTATGACTGTGGAATATGATTAAAAGTATATTGATGATTAAGATAACCATCAAAAATTCATATGCTTTGATAAATCACTAATGAACTGGCGATATATGAAGATTAATATATGAATGTATTCAAGTGCGTAAGATAGTATTAAAAACGAGTTAAAATAGTTAAGGAATTATCATAAATTATTCTCTTGGATATCTTTCACTTTTTTGCATATATCAGTAATGCACCGACATTGTTAATATTTGAAAGATTTATATTCTCAATTTTCTTTCCACTCATTTAGATTTACATTAATTAACAATAAATATGTCAAACGTTCAGTCTTAACTTTCAAGGGAAGAAAAATTGCTTAAGTAATTTTAACAATATAAAGATAAATCAGGTAAGAGATTAATTACAATATTCTCGCTTATTTTTTAAACTAACGAAAAATTAACTAAAGTATGTCTAGTTTCATAATGATACTATTAAATATATATATATATATATATATATATATATATATATATATATATATATATATATATATGAAGATTTTATAATAAATTAATTATCAAATCATTTTACGTTGTAAAAAGAATATGTAATGCATAAAGTTATCCATATGCATCGTAACGAACTTCTTGGTATTTATCTGTGTTGTAAACTTTACTTAAAAATAATTTCATCCTGAAATTTATTCATTATCCATAGGGCAATTAGGTCGCCCTGAAATTAGGTATGATATTTTTAGAACAAAAAGGGTTTTCTATAATTATATATAGACGATAACATATTCATTAGGACATATATACCAGATTCCATTGAAATATAAAGATCTGCTAGGCGATTATGCTTATGTATATGGTATTATGATTATGCTTATGTATATATGCATACACATATACAAGGAGTTTTTATGTATCATTTCTAAAAGTTAGTAAAGTTTATTTGCATTTAAAATTCAAAACAAAGAAAATATTGTCCGTCTATGACGGAATCTAAAGTGGAAGTCGCATCCTTTAATAATATGACATTATGATGTCATAACAATGTTCTCGCCAGCAGCGCCTTCATTCGCCAGACATAACATTAATTAACTTATAGAATTATTAGAGTTCAATCTTAACATTCCACAGTTTGGCCATCCTGGTTGTCATACAACCTTGGAATACATTAAGCGAGAAACGCGGAAAATCACTTAAAGTGTAATAAATTGAACCGGTTTACAGCTCATTGCTCACTCTCAGGATGCGGGAACAGGTATGTGATACTCTGGAACAGAACTAAGGTGTTGGTATCAGGTGTCTGGAATACCATAAAAGTTCTTGAAATCGGGCTAGCGGTGATGCCAGAACTTCATGTAGTCGTCAGCATATGTCGTGGTGTCAGGCCCTTCATGTCTCCGACTTTGATGACTTCGTGCCGGTCATAGGACATGGTGTTGGTAACTTGGAAGGGACCTTGGGATTCTGGTAGGGGTGCGACATCAATAACAAAACATCGATGTTTTGAAACATCGATAGTAATAAAACATCGCCCAAAAACCGTCGATGTTTTTAAACATCGATGTTTCAGAACATCCATTTTTTAAAACTGGTCTAGTAACCTCTAACATTAATGTTACTTCGGTCAGTCGTGGGTGGGGGGGGTGATTCCAATTTACTCTGTGATTGGGCTGACACAAATGACAAAAACTTGGTTGCTTTTGCCTTGGGCTACATTGAAGAGTCAAATTTCTCGTTGTAAATATCGCCATGTTTTGCCTTCAAATGTCCAGATAAATTCGTGGTATTGCCAGAAGTTTTGAGGGACTTAAGGCAAATATTGCATTTTGCCAATATGTCAGAGGTTTTGCAAAGATATTTCCAAACGGTACTTTGGGAGGCATCTTACTAATAATATTAACGTTAACTTATATAAAACCAGAACAAAAAAAAACTTAAATGGCTGCTCTCGTGTATATATTATTTATAAAATAAAACCTCATATAAGATTCTGAAGTGTCAGGAACATTCCAAATGCTCTGATTGGTTCATTGGTTGTTGATTACCATTTGTCTGTTTGCAAAGGAATCGTTCCCCCTTTTGTATTCGTACTTTTCAGAATTCAGACTTACATTTACTGAGTGTGAAAATTATGCTACGAGGTAAATTTTTTTATTATGGTACTTTTTCATTAAAAAAAACTTCGAGACAACGTAAAACATCGATCACAATCATCGAAGTTAAAATAACATCGGCTTCAGTAAATCGATGTTTTGAAAACATCGACATCGATGTCGCATCCCTAGATTCTGGACATAACTTCATTGCAGTTGCCATCGTTTGATTGCAAATAACTTCCTTTTCATGTACTGGTACGATTTTTCCTCTTCTTATTTTAACATTTTATCCTTTCTTCTTTAATCAGATTACATTAGGAGAGACAGCTGGTCGATGAATTTGTTTAGAAAACGCTTTGAGGATCACATTTACATTTCAAACGTTGTCAAATACACCGGTTATTTCCGTTTCATTTAGTTTGTCCTTGATCTGAACTGCGGGATTTTCCTCGTCTTCAACATTGCTAATAATATTCACGGATTGATTCAGGTTTCGATTTTTTTTTATTGAACAGTTAGAAGATATATGGTCGTACTTAAATTATTACAAAAGAAGGGTTTTCAACCAAGATCTTTAAAAGGACAAATAATATGGTTCTTAAAACCACAATTTTTACGACGTTGATAACGGAGAGGAGCAGAGCTGAAGGAAGATGAAAGGTTGTTTTCATTTTTGTCATTTCCGGTTCAGTGGGACTCGAAGTTTGGTTTCTTATTTATTCATAAGTTACAAATTTTCCCCCGAACTCTCTCTAATCTTTTGTATCGAGAGGAATAAATATTTCTCGGTTTATAAAAAAAAGAATATCATTTTTTAAATAAAAAAAATAGATATTTGGTTTCGACATTACCCGTGCTTGCCAATTTATCATGACAAAAAAATAATTCTTGCAAAGATTCTGGTTTATTCAAACGACGCTCTAGTAACATGTTACGAAGTTGATTATTGTAATATTATGATGCAAGTTCTTCTTTAAGAGCTAATTTAAGCCAAGTCTATGAAGTTAAACTAGATTCACCTTGGATAAAGAGTTTTTCTATGCCAGTAGGCGAACGCTTCGCAAATATTAGTTTTTGCAGATCAATCCATTCTCAAATACCTGCCATGTCTTAAAAGTCAGTTATCCACTTTTCAACGTAATAATTATCTGTTCTGTTGAATTTTTTCACATTGTCCTTGATCTCTTGACATGAAATAGAAAATTTGTCTAATGATAGTCCTAAATCGGTTTCTCCGCTAACTTCTGTAAGGGGGAATTCATGAATATTTTCCTCACCAGAATCATAAACATTCGATTCATAACTATCTGTTCTGAGCGTTTTTATACCTAGAAGGCTATAGATAATTATAGTACCAAGATCTGTTTAATTTCCTTCACAAACAATTCCTTAAATATAACAAATGGTTTTAAAATCCATATCTTAAAAGAAAAGTTACTTTCTTTATGTATTTGTCTTCATCTCTCTAGTATTCAAATTCAGAAAACTCTCGTAACCGTTTCCGGTTTCATCGGTTGCCTTCATATTCAAAACCTAAATAATGCAAGCATTTTATAGATTTTACCGGAGCGGATTTCAAGTTCGCTTTCAGGGGATGGTGGACCTTTCAAAACGATTTATGAAATTTTTAACCACAGAGATATGAAATTTTGTATATACATTCATTAAAGTATAAAAATATTAAACACCTTATAAAATTTTATAAATATTTTTAAAAAAATATTTTATAATTAAAAAATTTAAATTAAATTACCCTTCTTTAAAATGCTCCTTGAGACTCAATTTTAAACTTTTCCCCTTAATTTTGCATTTATATTGCTCATAAATACTTTCTGAACAAAGTTATGTATTTTTTTGTACTTTCGTTGAATAGTTAATTTTTAGAAAATATTTTTATGCTTGTACTCTGAATTTTCGCGAAATTTTTTTACTTTTCTATACTAAAGTTAAACTTTTATAACCTAAATGACCTCGATTCCTAAAATGGATACATAACTTTATTTTGATGTATTACAGGAATCTTTATTATAAATATCAAAAAATTTCGTCAAAAATTATGACGCGAGGAGCATTTTAAAGATTTGCAAATCTGGAAATTTCTTATTTTGAGAAAAAGTCATTTAAAAGATAATTTTTTATCTACCTTTAATACTTACTACTCTAAAGCCACCAATTTTTAATTTTTCTTTTCACTACACATTTTAAATGCAATTCATTCCAATATTTACATGTTTTTAAAATATTAATACACCCCCCAAAAAAATTCCAATTTTTGCTCGATTTTTGGTAATTTGAAAGTCTACCATCCCCTTCATACGAGGAATCTCTGCTAGTTTCATTTTACCCATTCACACTCGTTAGGCTATTTACCCGAATTCGTGAAAACAGAACACTCTTACTTTTTCTCCGGTCCGATTGAGTTGCGTAGTAATACATCGCCGAAGATTCTCGCCAAATATTAATGCGCTTTTTGCTTTTCTTTTTTTTTTTTTTGCTTTTTAAATGAATACCGTTCCTGACATCATATCTGTGGAACGTAGAGGTTGGAGTTTTTCAGTCATAATCGTGAAGCAATCCACAACCATCGTAAAAATAATTAAAATTTGTTTGCACTTAGATATGAATGAAAACATTGGTTCGTCTATGACAGAATCTGCAGCAGAAGCCGTATCTCTTAAAAATAAAACATTAAAATGCCATACTAATGTTCACGGCAGTGGCTCGTCTTGCGCCAGATATTAAGGGTGCTATTTACAAAGAAAAAAAATCGTATTTCCCTTTTCCTCTTCTTGCAGACTCTTGTGGTGGGAGGAGTCCAGTTGACAGTTCGAGAATTCCACCCCCCTTAGGACTGACATTTTGAGGGATTGTAATGGCTCTCTCTCTCTATATTGAGCGCTGCTCCCAAATTTTGCATTTAAAATATATTTTTTTCAACTATTTACAGGTACATAAATGCTGATAATCAAATAAAATTGGTATTGTCAGATAGCCTGAACTGTCAGATAGTCTGATTGTCAGATAGTCTGCAAAGCTCTACAGGATTCATTTTATAAATTTCGTCCACCAAAGGAATTTATGACCGTTTAAAACACACTATGCCAGATTTTTCCCCTAATAATTTAAATTTTAAAATATTAATTGCATTTTTTTAAAACGATAAATATACACAAATGTAAAATTTCTTTCTCTATGACGGAGAACAATTTTTAAAAAAAAATCTTTGAATCCAAGTCGGAAATCCGTGGACAAATTTTCTCCATAGGTTAACATTGAGGTGAGCGAATCCAATAGGGTTAGTACATAGCAGCCTTAAATGAATTGATAAATAAAATTTTTCTAATTCATTCCGAATATATTTATGTTGTTGTTGTTTCTAATGCCCCCTGGCCGGAAGTATTCGAGACCATGCACACTGTACATTTTCTTTTGCTGGTGTAAGTTTGCCTAAATTCGTTTATTTAGAGGTATTTGATTACATTCGAATATAAGATTCCATTACCATTATTTTTTCCCGTTCATGGAATTCAGTGGTTATCAACATTTTCAATACCATGACCGACCCCCCCCCCCGAACGTATAAAAAGTAAAAAAAGGATACTTTGAAACATAATAACAATAGTATAAATAACTGTACGAATGACTTGTTCAAATTAGGGTAGATAGGGGCTTGTTGGCCATAGGGGCACGTTAGCCCATCTGCGATATTTTTCAAACTATCCAGTAGATTGCGTTGCTAGCTAAGCGACGTGTTTCTTAGCACGCTTTCTTTCACCCATAACAGCGTCACCAGCGCAGAAGCAATCAAACAAAAAACCCTTCAAATTTTCAAATTTTCACTGAAAAGAGTTTTTTTTTGTTTTGCATTTATAAATAATCGTTTCTGATTAGTTTCTAAATTAAAGTTTCACTTTGGTGAATTGTAATCTAAATGATCGTTGTTCAGAGCTAATTTTCTACCTACTGATTTGAAAAAGTATTAACAAAATATTTGATACAACGACCAAAAGCCAAAATCGCGATATGGTGCAAATTAGCCCATTTAATCCGGGGCATGTTGGCCCAGTGGCCCAAGAAGCTCCGCAGTCCAAGAGTTTGTTTTCTACATTAATAAGCCTATAAAAGTCAATAAAATTGTCAGTAAATCAGGAGAAGACTGGATTCGATGTACCAGGTGTAATTATTGGGCACATGAATCATGCGTCACTGGGGTCACCATGTTTTATATTTGCATTCATTGTGATGATGAGATAGATCGATGAAGGCAGTAGTTAAGTTAAACAAAATATATTTTCTTATCCTTCGTGTCTTTATACACCATATTAAAATTACATTTGATATTTTATGTGTTTTTCCATTTCCGTTAGTAATCCGAAAATCAAATCAACTTAGAGGACCAACCTACCCCGTTCGATGGGGCAGGTTGGCCCAGTGACTTGATGCCTTGCTGAGCTTCATATAGAAACAATTAATTAATATTTTTAAAATTTTCTCATACGTGGATATGCTTTAAGATGTGCTGTTAGTACAAAATAGAAAAAAATTAAAATTATAATAAATAATTTTATTTTAAATATTGAAGAAAAAATAGGCCAACAATATAAGTCTACCCTATATTAGAATAAAGTGTAATTTTATCATTATTCAAATAGAGAGACAATAATTCAAGTATTTTAAATAATTCCAACTCCCCAGAGAAAAATTTAAAAAGTGTTACAAAACTGAGTAACAGAAATTCCCTTTCATCTCATGCGAATACGTTGCTAAATTCGTGAAACTAACCCTTATCCTGCTATGAAACCATATATGCCCGTTTCTTTATTCTTTTACCGTTCCTCCATTGAACTTGACCATGTAACTGAATCTATAAATCAGATAAAAATATAAAAAAAACGTATTTAATTCCGGTTATGTCATATGAAATGTTCTGTCTGTGAGGTCAGCAATGACAAATCATGCAGTGCCTGTCAGCCAAGAATGTTCTTTCTCAGGAATCACTTTTTTTTTTCTCTAACAAACATACGCAGACACACCTGCTTTCAATATAATTCTCTATTATTTTATTCCAAGAAACAGTGTGACAAGTAAACTAAATCTTCGTTTCGTTATTCCATTTGTAAATTTATGAGGTGGAAGACATTTAAGAGTAAATAAAATGACAATGTCATTAATGAAATAGGAGATTTTAAAAGATGTTTTAAGGGTTCAGTGACCCAGTTAGCAAGAGCAGCGGGCCAGTGATCTGAACTACCCTGATTCGATGCTCGTCGCTGAAAATCCACAGACGTGTTCACTAATGGTGGCCGGGGCACGTAAAATAGATCATGGCTGCAACGTACTCCAAGTTCTAAAATTTACATCTGGAGTTGTGGGATCAAGTGTTCCGGTCTCGTACTTACCCGGTTCAATATTACGGGACCGGTCATTTAGCTAAGTTGGACTCCGACCCCTGTGGTGCTAATTCAAAACAGGAGCCCAATAGCATGTTAAGACCTGGTGAATGCAACCTCCAACAAGCGGGCATTAGCAACAACAGAACAAAAGATGGTTTGGTTTGGACCACTACGGTCAATTTTTGCTACATGATGGCTAATTATACCGGACATACCGTTTAAAGCCGATTCCGAAAGGCTACAAATGTCCATAGAAAGAGTGGGATTCGAACCCACAGATATCGGTACCGAATGCCAGTGCCCTAGCCATTCGGCCATTATCCGGCTAGGCTTGAAAAAAAATTAAAATATTTGCTATTGTAAATACTGTGATTTAAATACAGATCTATACTGTAAATACAGATTTTTAAAAAGAGATTTGCTGATATAATTACTGTGAGGAAAGGGTATGAATGAAAACAAGACTTCATGAGAAGGCCAGAATAAGTCAAAAGGCCATATCATCCATCTGGACATTATGGTTCGATTCCCAATTGTGGCACAGAATCTGGACGTGTGAAAATGATTCCTGTTGTGCAGATAATGGTGGAACCTTAATCAAAGTCAGAAAACGGCCAGCAATTTATGTCATTAGCTAAAATACAAGTATAGGCCTATTTTGTTGTCTGCTTTTTCACCTTTCATGTATGAGTTCTATTACTCTTTATATCTCACTGCTTTTATATCCATGTTTTTATCACTTTGTACGTTTTGCTGTATTGGTCTTATGTATTTTATCATCTTTGTCACCTTTTATATTGTGGTATTTGTCACCTATTTATATTTGATCGTTTTTACCTTCATCATTGTCACCTTTTATACCATTGTTTTCAATTTAGGTTACTTAGTACTTCTTATAATTTTTTTATATGCATTTGGGCTGTGCTGTTTTCAGGTGTTTAGCGCAGCTCGTCGTCTCTGAAACGGGTGCCAATAAACTTCAGCCAACCAACCATTCTCTGGTGTTCGTTATATTTACTTGTTCACTTATTCACTGCTTTTATCACACTATTATATCTCATTGTTCAAAGTATCTGTCATTGTTTCATCATTTTTTTTTCATGGTTTCATCGCTCTTATGTGTCATTGATTTTATACTTTATCTGCGTTTTTATAAGGTCTTATTCCATATTTTCCTGATTTTTATCCCTTTTTGGTTAATATGAGGAACGTGATACGACTGCCAACCTGTGGTGATATAGCGCCAATGTGACGTTAAAAATCGAAGAACCATGTTGTGTAAATTTACCCATTTAGGCCCGCTCCATGTTTCCTTTATTGGAAATGCACCAAACAGTTTTTTAACACTTCTTAGAACATTAATAACACAATTAAGTTGTTTCCATAAAATTAAATTTATTTTTATGAGAGTTACAAAATGTTGCGTTTTCGCAACATCAGTCCAAAGCGGTATAAAAATTTTAAAAATATAAAAATTTAAAATTATAAATTTTTTTAAAAATCTTTGAAACATTTAGCATGAAGAGGTACATTACATCTATTTTATACAGAAATTGTTTGACTTTTGCAGTGTTTACATTTTTTTGCTTATTTTCACTATTTTTAGTAATATTATGGCCCATACGGGTTTTCCGAGTTTTGTTTAGAATTATATTTTGAATTGAAGATGGTCTTCCAATATGTGAAGTTTTAGGTAATACAGAATTCATCTGCATTTCTTCAAGCCTTTTTATCAAAGATATGGCTCTCTCAAAGATATAGATCTCTTAAACTCTAATAAACTTATTTTAGAATTCATTACATCCATATAGAGTCTCCATTTTTCCCATACAATATGCTCCTTTTTCTTACTATATTGCTTACTTTTACATTTATTAGAAAAAAATGTCGATTTCACCTGCAATGTCTTTAGGTGATTCGACATTTTCACTTAAAATATTATCATCAATAGTTTCTTCATCCGTCAAATCATCCGGATCTGGAGGGATAATGACGAATTATGGTTCCTCATTAGCTTCGGTTGAGGACGATTCTGAAATATCATCATCTAGCCCATGAAAATACTCCAATGTCTCTTCCAATGTCAAAAATCGCTTTTTTCTAGAGACAAACTTATCCGAAATGCAAACAATACCAATTTACTGCATGAAAAACTAGGCTGCACTAATAAAACACATTGGAAATAAGTAATACACTTTGGACTGATGTTGCGTTTTCGCAGCGTTTTTAAAAATATGAATTTAGAAACATAAAAACAAAAATTAAAATTTATCTGTTGAAGCCATTTTGTTCTTCAGTCTCTAGTAAACTCGGAACAAGCATCAAATCGGAAATTTAACATGTGCTGCTATCTAAAGGTATTATTTGAAAATAGTCATTTTTTTTCCTTTCAAAACACCAGAAAAAAACAATTTTTTGCAAGTGCTAAAAGCGGGGAAATGAGGAAACAAAAAAATTATTATGATCAATTGAAGTATAGAGAATAAAATAAAAATGTTACTTCAGACGTACAAAATTTTGAACATGCCTTTAAAAAATACAGAAATTAATGTTGCGTTTTCGCAACGCCAGTCTTAAATGGGTTAATACTGCTATTTCTGTCAAACTCACAAAACAAGCCAAATATTTTAGTCAAAAAATGGCTTGGAGGGAAACCTTATCACGTTCTTCACATTTACCGCTTTTTTTACAGGTTTTACCATGCGTTTGGCGCAGCTTGTCCCCGCTGGGGTTTGCGCCATTTTACCCAAACAAACCAAACAATATATATATATATATATATATATATATATATATATATAATATATATATATATATATATATATATATATATATATATATATATATATATATATATATATATATATATATATATATATATAAGTCTCTGTGTGTGTATATAATAGGAAATTGGGCGAAACTAAAAGCAGTTGAAAACATTCGAGAGAATCAGTAAGTTCGACGGTCAGTCCTAGTCAAAAATCTTCATATAATATTTTGAGAAAATATTCAAATCTTCAGAACATCCAGATAAGGCAGCCTAGACCAAAAAGGAATTTGAGTCCAAAATAGTTTATTTATATATTATAACAGTTTAACAATCACGATATTAGAAATTTAGTCTCAAAAATAAAAATCATTATTTACAAAAGCATTCACTACGTACATAAAAATAACAATAATAGTCTTAAGTGAATCTTATAAAATGGTATGCCGATGGTTTTACTGACTAATAAACAACAATAATTAAAAATTTCTAAAAATATAGTCTGAATACCAAAATTTATGCTTGTAACCTATATATATAGAATCATTTTTAACTGAATTTAGTCCCGTGGTGTGATTAATAATAAAACAATTTTGTATACCATTGTTTAAGATTTTCTTATCTCAATAATATTTTACCATTATTTTTATTTTTAAACAAATGTACACATCTTTTCAAAACAAAATAAAAAATTCGAAACTGGTTTTGAATTTACAATCATCAAAATATGAAACATTAAGTGGGATCATTTCAAACGAATATTCAAAAATGGCTCGAGCCTTGTCAGTAAATTTCACCTCTCCACTAAATATAACATTTTATGGAAATGAGCTCTAATGGGAAACGCAAGTGAAAAAATAAAGACTCGGAAAAAACTGATATAAAAGAAAACGTATAACCACCTAATGCTTAAAATGCCCTTTCAACGTCTCCAAATAATAATTTTCCTATTTCTCCAAACGATTTGATGATTAAGGTGATCCATACCACTTTTTAAAAAGTATTAACTCCAATATCATTGACCTCTATATGATTTTATATTCTCTATTGTTTTGAGTAGGTAAACCACCAGTGTTACAACCCATAACCTTAACTTTCTCGACACTTTCT
The DNA here is from genome assembly GCA_907164885.2 of Dolomedes plantarius. Taxonomy (NCBI): domain Eukaryota; kingdom Metazoa; phylum Arthropoda; class Arachnida; order Araneae; family Dolomedidae; genus Dolomedes; species Dolomedes plantarius. The sequence continues at coordinate 49,218,269 of OU015497.1, read as the reverse complement.
CTCTTGACATCTTCTATTAATGTCTCAATGTAACTTTGTACACTTCATAGATCATAGTATCCAAAGGCGTTTTTATGCATTCGAGATTTATCTGCACTGCAGTGTGTTAAAACATATTCAAACACTTGTTTTTAAAATGTATTCTGTAAATGTATTCTGATTTTTAAAATGTATTCTTATATTGTCGATGTACCTAGGTCAAATATTGTAGATACCTAGTAGAAATTCTTGTCGACTTTGAGTACTGTTCTATTACAGATACCAGCAATATTTGTTTGTTTTCTTGACTTTGGGTCCATTTGACCAGGAAAAAGCTGTATCACCATTTACTTTTATCTGTTACATTACAGTTTGTTGTTTAGTATTCTGACGAGACGGGAGAAACGAGTGAGATTCTCCTGGTTCCTGAGCATATGTGACCTGAGCATATATGGATTAGTTGTTGACAAGTTATTCCAGATTCGGGTCTCAATACTTCACAAGTCTTAGTTTCTTTTATTTGTTTTATTTTGTCTGTTTCTTTTGTTTTCTTAGTGTTTTATACTTACCTCTGTAAGTCCCGTGTGATACTCTGTGGTACACGGGAATTTTATGTGTATTTTTTTATTTAAAAAAAAAATTTAAAAAAACCTCACAATAACATTCACGCTGTTGCAAAATCTAAACATGTGCTTTTACAGGGAGATAAACCTATAGGGAGATGACGTCAAGGAGGAAAATTCTACTATTTGTACTTTAAGTGGAGTGGTCACTTTTACGTACCTTTAAAAGTATCATTTTTATACCTATGTTCGATTGTATGTACTACTCATGATTTTTGCGTGATTTACATGCATTTACATGCGTGATTTACATGCCTATAAACTGTTTATTAAATATGCATTATTTTAAGGTAATTAAAAAATTTAAATTTTTTAGGCATAAAAAGGGAATGTTTTTTTCAAATCGAGCATTTTGCAGTCAACTACTGTGCGCATTCTGTCAAAATAAATTATTAAGGTACAGTAATAATTGTTTAATATATGTGATTACAATACTTCAGGCAACAATATCCAACAACATTTTTTAACCTTAACATATTTTAATATTTTTAAAGAATTTTTTATAAGCTTTTTCTCAGTCATTTTTGAAATGTTTGATTAAAAATAGCACGTACTAATATGTTTTAATATATTTTACAATAATGTTGATGGATATTGTTACCTGAAGTATTTTAATCACATATAGTAAACAATTATTACTGTACCTTAGTAATTTATTTTGACTGCAGTGCTCGATTTGAAAAATAATTCACTGTTTATGCGTAAAAAATAATTTTATTTTTTTAATTACCTTGAAATATTGCACATACAATAAACAGTATTATAGGCAGTTACTCAAAAAATGTCATGAATATCAAGCAAAAATCATGAGTAGTACATACAATCGAACATAGGTTTCAAAGTAATACTTTTAAAGAGACAACTGCGTAAGTGCAAAAAGTAAGTACTTTGTAAAAGTGACCACTCTTCTTAACAAAGTACTTACTTTTTGTCCTATGTGTTTAATTTTTCATAATTACTGTTAGAGGAGTTCTATGTAAAGGAATATAAGATGAATAACATTATGGTGTGTGGGTTTGAATGAGTAGGAAGTTTAGACATCTGAAAATATCATGCTTAAAATATCATGATACGTAAACTTTATAAAGCTTATTACCTAATCATTAACATATTTTATTAACGGGGAACCTTCATCATTTTTTTATATATTTGATTTCATTTGCATTATATTCCTATATAATTTTAGAATTTGAATGCCTCCAACGCATTTATTCAATATTAAACAGCCTTATACATATTTTTAAATATCATTGAGCAAGAATACATTCACAACATCAGGGAAATTTTTAAACACTTTTTTGTTTTCAATAATTGGAGTTGGAAACACATATTGGTAAATTAAATATTTCCAAAATTAGTATTATTAATCCTTAAGTGTTTAAAAATACTCGTCATTATTTTTACCAGTAGAAGGAATTATTTCACAATGTTATAATTCACTAAAAATTCAAACTAAATTTGAATCTCAGTATTAACACCAGCATAAAAACCCATGTACGCATTTTTACTATAGGAATAACTTTACTTTAAATGTTTGCATTGAATGAAAAAAATAAGCTACAAAAGGAAAAATTATATACATAAAGTGTGGAAAAACGTTGATTATTATATCTGCAAACAACAAATGAAAATTAAGTAGGTTTTTCTGTTCTAATTGTAAAACAAATATCATTGTAGCAATTTACCTTGGTTTCAAAAACTATTTGCGACACGAAATATCATTTAGATCGTGTATAAAAACATCAATTTCCTCTCTTTACTACAAGAAATATGTAAAACCCACGAGAAAGTTTCTTGAGATTTCAAAATTTATTTATCTTCTGAAAACATTCGTTCTTTTAAGTAAGTAAAGCGAAAGAAGAAGAAAATCAGATAGATTTGTTTCATGTGGAAGTCGAAGGAAATTAGCTTCTTTGTAATTTTTTTGTTTACTACAAAAAAGAATGGAATTTACAGCATTTGATATTTATTTTACGCTTTTTTTCAAAAAAGCATACAAAGTTTAAAATCAGATTAAGGCTAAAAAAGCATTCTTTTCTTCTGTACTGATAAATTTTGTTCCTCGTTGCAGCCCTTCAAGGCATCCCATTTTATTATTAAATATAAAACTACTCTCTCAATTGTTACTTTTTCAAATTCCTTAAAAGTAAAATACTTGTGCTTTCGTTGCAATAGATAACATAATTTAAAAATTCATTGATGGGTTTAAAAGTTGAAGAAAATGGAGATTTTTTTTTAAAATTTTTCAATTTATCATTCTTGAATATTAGTACCGTATATGTTTTTCAAATTCTACTCTTAACAAATGTTTAATAATAGTATAAAATCTGTATGTGCATGTGTGTGTACTTTCACTGTGATTACTTTGTTTTAAAATAATTTATATCACTCTCAAAATCAAAATTAAACATGAATTTAAGTATTGACATCTAACAATATTTATTACTGTACCAAATAATTGAAGGTATTAACTACTGCTATTAAGTCTTAATCATTAATCTTGATTTTTAGCATAAAAGAAAGATCTCATAATATTTGATGTAATATTTATAAATAAATATTTATGTAAATATTTATGATAAACAAGAGTGCTTATCATAAATATTTACATAATAAAATTACACAAATAAATAAATGATATAGATAACATAAGTAACACAATTTAATACTATTTAAAAATCTCTATGTTCATTTGTATATTTGAGTAAATCTGAAGTTACAATGTACCAAAATTTCGGAATGAGATCTTTCTTTTATGTTAAAAATCGAGATTAATGATTAAGACTCAATAGCACTAGTTAATACCTTTAATTATTTGGTACTGTGCAGTAATAAATATTGTTAGATGCTAACAGTAAAATTTGTTTAATTTGGTTGACTGTTACACCTGCCTAATATCGTGTAGGGCTCCAATGAGCACACAGAAGTGCTGCAATACGACGTCGCATGGACTCGACGAATGTCGGTAGGTATCCTGGAGGCAATTTCCACCATGAATCCTGCAGTGCAGTCCAAAAAATACTGCCACTTGGTAGAATTACTCGACATGTGGCTTGTCGCATTGCCCTTCTGGAATTGTCCGAGTCCTTCGTAATGCTGAATGGACATAAATAGGTGTAGATGATCGGACAGGATGCTTATGAACCCGTCACCTGACAGAGTCGTCTCTACTCATAATAGGGGTCCTATATCACACCAACTCCACATACCCCATATCATCACAGAGACTCCATCAGCTTGAACAGTGTCCTGTTGATATGTACGGTTCATGGATTCATAAGGTTGTCTCTATCCGTACACGTCCATCCGTCCGATACAATAGGAAAAGTGAATCATCAGAGCAGGCAAAGTGTTTCCAGTCATCAGCAGTCCAATTCAGGTGTTGGCGGGCCCAAACGAGGCGGAAAGCTTTGGTCGTGCAGTCAACAACGGTACACGAGTGGGCCTGCGGCTCCGAAAGCCCATACCAATAACGGTCCGTTGAACATTTCGCACACTGACACTTGCTGATGTCCCAGCATTGAAATCCACAGCAATTTGAGCAAGTGTTGCACTTCTATCTCGTTTAAGGATTCTCGTTAGTTATCGACGGTCCTGTTCACTCAAGGTCTTTATTAGCCGCGGTGCTGTTGAAGATTTGATGCTTTACCGGATACTTGATATTCACATTACACTTGTCAGATTGTCGTGCGCGAAAATCCAAATTGAATCACTACTTCGGAGATACTATGCCCCATCTCTCGTACGCCGACTCTAACATGACATTCAAAGTAACGTAAATTGTGATAACCTGTCATTGTAGCAGCAGGAACCGATCTCACAGCTTCGCCAGACACCTGTTGTCTTATATAGGCACTGCCGACCGCAGCGCGTTACGCTGATTGGTTGCATATCTCCGTCATTTGGATACGCACGCCTGTACCAGTTTTGTTTTGGCTCTTCAGTGTATATATATATATATATATATATATATATATATACCCTGGTGAAAACATCAAATTATTACGAGAGGATCTTTGCACTATTAACAGTAATAAAGCTGTCTGTCTTATACCAGAACATAAAAATTAGCGGTTGAAATGTCATACTACTTATATCTAACTTTGAACTTACAATGAAATTAAAAGCTGTATAAAATAACTGACAGCTAGAAATAAAACCACAACAACCTCTTTATATATCGCATTTTCAGCGAAACAAAAATGTCTATGAGTCACAAAACTTTATAACAATTGAAGTTCAGTATATTTAAATAAAATTCTACTCAAAGTAAGTCAATGTTATATCCAAATGAATATTAAAGCCAAAACCTTTTCCTCCTCCTTGATATGAACCCAATATTCATACACTGAAACAAAATTGTAAGAATGATGTCTTTTGTGTATTGACTAGTCGCTTTTAAACTTTTAATACATGAATAATGCAACTAAAAAAATCTTTATATCAAAGCCAATCAATAATTTAATCACTAGAAATAATTGAAGTTTTGAATTGCTTGTGGAGCAGAAAATGTCAGATATTAACAAAGTAGAGGTTATCATCCATAGTTCTTTTCTTGTCATAAGCTAATTTTTTCCACACAAACCAAGTATGCACACTAAAATATAATATCATTACTGTTAGAAAATTCAATTGCATGTTTTGTTTTGCAGATTCAAGAAGCAAAACAATCCATGTATAAAAAGCATGTTGTGTCAGCGATGCTGCTGAAAATGACATATTTAATTTTCATGAATAAAGACCAAATAAATTACGCTGCTTCAAACTATCATGCATCATTAGATTACAGAGTAACCGTTCGGAAAATCCATCTCCGTTAATGTCCTAAACCGAAAATTTACGACAGTTTCAAATGTCAAACAAACCAATGTCATATAATTACGTTCAGTCGCATTTGTTAAATAGGCTGTATTAATTTGTCCATCCAATTCATTATGAATTCCTAAGCCTTGTATCTCAGTTGTAATTTTAGACAGTTACGCTGCAAAATATCTTTTTGACTTTCCGGTGTGGGCAAAACAGAAGCTACAAACATTTTAGTAAAATAGGCAGCTCTAGCGAATGAGATCAGAAGATCAATTTTTCGAACAAGAGTTATCGATAAAATATATGAATGATTAAAAATAATCTAGTTTAATTTTTGGTTTGTCTAAAATGTTGTTAAGCCATTTACGTAATTTAACTGAAAGTGTAAACTGGTAAAAAAAGCACATGTAAAAGATATTTGCATATTTAAGTATTAGTAGTCTTACGAAATTTTTTTTTTACTTATGATAACACTTTAGTCATAAATATTCATAAAAAGAGAAAATCACATAAGACTATGCATTTGATTGATATATACTGAGTTCTCCGTTCTATAGATTTAGGTTCATCTCGAGTGAGAGGAAACATTTATAAACGTTAGTCTTCTATCACCTCAGAAAAGCCGTAAGCATATTCCATAAATCAAAAATCTCCATCTAGAGAGTCCATGATTATGGATTCAAGAAGTGTGTTTTCAGTGCATTCAACATTCCAACGGAGAAACGTTTAGAATTCCACTTCCGACCCCTGGGTGTACTATAAACATAGTTATAAAATCACAAACTATCATGTATGAAAATATTATAGCTAGATTTTAACATTGTTTCATCTAAATTCCGAATAATTAGTACATAACAAAAGCACATTGAAAAAGTTTATATATAAAGTGAAAATCTGAGCTGTTCATATAAAAGAAATATATGCGAGGAAAAATTTTCTAAGTATGCTCTGACTTGTACATTTGTGACTTATACACGGGAATAAATAAATACAAGTAATGTATCCCGAACGGAAGAATTACATTAATTTTTTGAAACCATTTGATTCTTCGTTTGAATTAATTTGATTTAAGAAGTTTTGATCCTACATCACTAATATAACCATGCAGATTTTTGTATAGATTCTGCGATCAAATTCTAAGAAAATGTGCTATTTATATGTTGAATTTTATGATATTGCATTATGATAATATTTCCATAGACTTGGGAATAGAATATACACTGCTGGCCACTGTAAATGCAACACCCTCAAGGAAACATGCAAATAACATGAAATTTACAACATGCATTAGTGGAGGTGAGATATGCAAATGATTAGAATTTCAGCGCAGACGCACATCACGCGCGCCTGTGGCGCCACTTCAAAGCGCTATTTAAGGTTTGGAGATTTCGACGATTTCAAGTTCGGCAATTGTGTTTTTCTTGTGGTTTTTTTTTAAAAAAACGATCAATTATGCCTCGTCGAAAACAGCGATCATCTTTTGATCAAGTATCCGAGTTCGACAGAGGAAGGATAGTGGCCTACCGAGATTGTGGATTATCTTTCAGGGAAATCGGTAGTCGTGTTGGACGAAACCAAACAACTGTAATGCGGATATGTGATCGTTGGATGCAGTAGGGTACGACGGACCGGCGTGTTCGATCGCATCCACCTCAGCGCACCACTTCACGTGATGACAGGCAAATTGTGCGCATGGCAGTGACGGATCGCTCAGTCACATCACGAACCATAGCACAGCACATGAAGTCTGTAACGCATCATCCAGTGTCTGCGCGTACCCTTCGACGCCGTTTAAGGCAGAGTGGTCTGTCCACAAGACGTCCATTGCTTTGTCTACCCTTGACGCAGAACCACAGACGTCTCCGCCACCAATGGTGCGATGACAGAAGGATGTGGACGGCAGAATGGAATGAAATTGTCTTTACTGGCGATTCACGCTTCTGTCTGAAACACCACGATGGTCGCATTCGAGTCTGGAGACACCGTTAAGAGAGGATGCTGAACAGCTGCGTTATGCACCGCTACACTGGTCCTGCACCGGGTATTATGGTATGGGGCGGTATTAGATATCACTCTCGCACACCTCTAGTACGCTTTGCCGGTACTTTAAACAGCCAGCGCTACATCTCCGAGGTGTTGGAGCCAGTTGTCCTTCCTTACCTTCAGGGCTTGCCCACAGCCATATTTCAACAGGATAATGCGCGACCACACGTGGCACGCATTGTCCAACGGTTCTTCGTCAATCGCCAGATTGAATTGCCTCCCTGGCCGCCTCGCTCTCCGGATCGTTTGCCGATAGAAAACATGTGGTCCATGGTTGCTCTACGATTGACCCAGATTCCATCCCCAGCTGCCACAGCAGATCAACTTTGGCAACGTGTGGAAGCTGCTTGGTCTGCTGTACCCCAAGAACTCAACCAAAGTGTCTTTGAATCAATGCCGAGGCGTGTGGCAGCGGTGATCTCCAACAATGCGGCTACTCTGGCTACTGATTTTGGCAGGAACCACACTTCACAGAAGTCTATAAATTTAATCATTTGATACTTGGTCAACATGTTATCTACAAAATAAATTTTGTTGTGATATTTCTTGTCTTTCTTGGTGTTGCAATTTGGGTGGCCAGCAGTGTATATAATATGTTAAAATCACTGAATTTTTATTTATTGTTCTGAGGTAACACAAAATTCTGCCTGAACCTTCTGATTGAAACAAATTTGAACGAAACGAATTTTAATAATTAGCTTCCATTTAGAACCGATATTTTTTCTGATAATCACCAGTTTTCTAATATGTTCTGCTTAGAGGCGAATTAACTTAATTTTTCATCGACATCTTGGCGTTTTCCTCTAGAAGTCTGTCAGATGAGACAGCTTAAATAATAATGCATAAATAATTTTCTTTTGTTTTTAACCAGAAATGTGAACAACTTTTTTGCAAAGTATAAATATGAGGTATGTTTATCAAGTGCCAAGGTACACCTACATTGTTCAGAGACAATATGCAAAATCTAACTACTGCGTTTGCATGTTCTTGTTGTTGCTAATGCCCCCTGATTGAAGGTTCCATTCACCAGGTCCTAATAGGCTCTTGGGCTGAAAGGGGCGGCTTCTGTTTTGAATTAGCACCACAAGGGTCGAAGTCCAAGTTGGCTAAATGACCGGTCCCGTAATTTTGAACCGAGTCAAGTGACGAGACCGGAACACTTGACCCCGCACCTCCAGAGCTAAATTTGTGAACTTGAGGACACTGCAGCCACACCCTATTTCGCGTACCCTGATCATCATTAGTAAACACGACGGTGGATTCGCAGAGACGAGCATCGAACGAGGGACATTCAGATCACTGGCCCACTGCTCTTGCCAGTTGGGCCACCTTGCCCATGCGTTTGTAAGTACTATAGTGAAATAATTACGTCTAAGTAATCATTCGCAAGCCTTGTATTCTATTATTTCGCTATATACCCATATCAAACGTAAAATTTCTTTACCAAAGGGAATATCTATCCTAGAGTGGTTCAATCCTTTTGAACATATGTTGCTATCCTATGTCGCTCCTGGGGGTGTTTGGTCTAAATTGGTGTGGCAGCCTTTTCACCAGCATGGATTCAATCCGAAATACCTTAGTTACTATGTCAGGCTCTGTCTGGTGCATTACAAATTGAAATAATATTCAAAATAACAAAATACATTCTCTCTAGAAAATTTCTCATGCATTCAGAAGTGCAAGGATATTCTTTTAAAAAGGCTTTCTTTGTCCTAGGTGATAATCCTATAAAATAACAGACTACATTTAAATTTCGAATTTATGTTTGAACAGCTAGACCCATGACTCCATAATAACATACACATTCTGCAAAATGCATGCAGTGAAAAACACGTTATAGCATACGAGAGAATTTTTTGAAGGAACGAAGAGTTAAAAATTAATTGCTAAATAAGAATACTGATTTACTAAAAGGAATTTAATTGATTTGAATAATAAGACAGATTTTAAGATCCTCCATTTAACAGAAATAGTTAATACTAACTCAACTATATTTCATTTGAAATGAATGCATGATCTATAATTCGTAATTTAACTACATTGACTTGTATATATCACTAAATTAAAACTTCTGTATGCTATAATTAAAGAGAACTGTAAATAGTATTAGAAGAAAAATCTCACAACTTAAGAAAATTTGAAAATTAAGAAGCATTCATGTACTAAACAATATGGAAAAAAATTGTACATATAGACCTTTTTTGTAGATTGGTCCTCTTTTTCAGAGAGAAAGATTTCTGTAATAAAAGCTTTCTCAGACTCAAATACAGCTTTCTCAGAACATTACGCTCCTTACGATAAACAGACATAGTTAGTGACATAAAGCAATTAAAAATCATATGATTAACTGTAAAAAGTCAGTATTAAAAGGCAAACCACGTGTTCTTCCAATTTCCAAATGGAGAAGATAATTGGAAAATCTAATTAAAAATGCGTTAATCGATTTGTCGCTGGAAAACCAAATTTCAATATTATTAATATTTTTTTACCACTCTTCATGCCCGATAATTCCCTCTAACACTCTTTTTTTTAAAACTAACACCTTAGTCAAGTCGTTTTCTCTTTGTTTGTCCGAATTTCTTTTCTTTGCGTACTTATTTCTTTCTCTTGCTAAAATTCTACCCATCATTAGGATTGTTGCCAAAAGTCGAGAGCAATTTCGATCATAAGAAGCAAACGTGCCTGAAATTTTGGATTTTTCGGTTGAAGTTTACCGTCAGCTAAATATTTTAGTTTAAAACTATCTAAACTGTAATTTCAAAGCAAAATTCAAATTTTAACCTACAATTCCACACAGCAATAATATGAGGAAAACATTTGCTATATCCGAAACTGCATCTAGCAAACATTCAAGTGATTATCTTTAATACTGCTTAATTTTAACATCCGAAAGAAACATATTACTGCATTAATTGTAGTAAATATATTACCCAAAGTTAACTAAATTTCCTGTATACCTTACTTTCTATCGTACACGGAAGATTTTTTTTAAAGTTTGCAAGAGACATTACAGCAAAAATTATCCTTAACGTTATAAATTATTACTGTATAAATCAGTACATTTATTATTAAATATGATTTAAGAAATTTTAATCAGCGAATTATCTCCCTTTGTAGGAGCTTTCGTTTACACACAATACATAATTGAATAACGACACACGTTTTCTTTTTGAATACAATCCAAGTTTGTTTCGTCTTGTAACAACTGCAGTTAAAAATAGTTAAGCTGTATATTTTGAAAAGTCACATTTCGAAGTAGAATGTTTTAATCAGTTTTGTATTATATATAAGATATCAAATAAAGGAAAACAACATCTATTTTGCCAAAAAATACATCTAGCGAACACAAATACGATTGTTTAAACAATTTTAAAATAAAAGAATAGTTACTGTAGAAAATATATCATTTACAAAGACGGTATGTTTCTCACAAATTTTATTTTCGGTCATGTAGAGATAAATTTATAAAAATTTAGTTTGCTGGAGACATTGCTTAGTATCTTAAAATAGCTATACTCTTAAATATTTTTTTTAATATCCATGGAAAATATACCATATGTGTATGTTTTCACAAAAACATACTTAAAATAACCAAATTTAATTTTAAGTATGTTTTTGTGAAAATATCATTAGCAATTAACCTCCTTCTTTAGGGGTCTTTGTTTACAAACAGTTCATAAATGAAAATAAAAGTATTTGAACGGTTCGTTCTGCAATTTTCTCTCTCATTGTGACAACTGTGGTGCATGGAATCATTTGTCAAAAGTAATAGATGCTCCACAGCAATTTTATGCATTTAATAAACATAAAAAATTGGAATGAATATATATATATATATGTATACACTCAAGAGCCAAAACATTATGACAACTTGTCAATAATGAGTTGGCCCACCTTTGACGCGCAACACAGCTTCAACCCGCCTTGGCATGGATGCCACAAGTCCTTGGTAGATGGCCGGAGACAGATTGTACCAGATGTTTAAGCAACGGTCACGCAAATCCCAGATATTGCGAATTGGTGGTCTTTGAACTCTGAGCTGCCGTCCCATGACATCCCAAATGTGTTCTATCGGATTGAGATCCGGTGAGTTAGGCGGCCAGGACATTAACTGGAATTCAGCATCATGTTCCTGGAACCACTCCAACACAATTTTAGCCTTGTGACACGCGGCGTTGTCCTGTTGGAACATTCCATTTCCAGCTGGAAAAACAGAGGCCATGTAAGGGTGCAACTGGTCCGCAATGATGTTCAGATACCCTGTAGCATTCATGGTCTGCTCTACCACAACCACGGGTACCAGAGACGCCAAAGAGAACGTCCCCCAAAGCATAATACCGTCACCACCGGCCTGTGTATGACCTACTATACATTGAGGGAGCAACAGTTCGCCTGGAAGACGGCGTATCCTGACACGGCCATCGGAGTGATGAATGACAAACCGTGATTGATCTGACCAGGCAACTCTCTCCCACTGATCCATAGACCAGTCGCGATGTTCCCGGGCCCAGCGCAGGTGCAGTTGGCGATGACGCTTGGTCAGCAAAGGCACACGAGTGGGACGTTTGCTGCGTAGCCCCATATCCAACAGTGTCCGCTGAACAGTGTGTTGCGATACTATTCTACTTGGCCCTGCATTGTATTGGGCTGTCAGCTGAGCCACTGTATGGCTCCGGTTTTGCTTCACCATGCGAGACAGTCTCCGACGACCTTTTTCTTTGATAGCGTGTGCACGTCCAACACCATGTCGTCTACTGCTGGTTTCACCGTCATTCATCCACTTTGCATAAGTACTAACAACTGTAGGTCGCGAACAACCCACGAGTCGTGCAGTTTCGGAAATACTTGTTCCGAGCCTTCGAGCCATTGCAATCTGCCCTCTATCAAAGTCGCTTAGATCCGCAGCCTTTCCCATCACACACAGAAGTAAGTGAAAGAATGATTCTTCAGACTCTCCAGCAGCAGTTAAATACCACTTCCACCTGATCACGTGCCTTCCACGTCATCCAGGCGAATTCATTGCAAAATGTTGGGGTGGTCATACTGTTTTGGCTCTTGAGTGTATATACACGAGACATCTTCGGAAAGTAAAGATACTTCACCGATAGCAGCAAAGGAAATGTTTCTGTGAGCCCCTTGGCAACACGGACTGTAACCTTGAAAGTTTGGCTTTCCCCTCGATATTATTTTCAAGGTGAGTCTTGTTTGAGCAGCACGTCTTTATAATGTCTTCGTCAATTCAGAAACCCGCCAAATGTGGGATACTGGATCCCCGCCAAAAAAATCATGACTTCTGTTTTATGGGACAGACAAGGCATTTTTCTGGTTTACTTCATGCCTCCCGGCACTGCAAATAATGCTGCTGCATATTGCGTGACTTTGGAACTTCTCAGACTTGCAATTCAAAACAAACGCAGGGGCTGGCTGACAAGAGGAGTTTGTTTCAAGGCTGACAAGAGGAGTTTGCTGCATGACGACGCTCGTCCTCGCACAGCGCTTTAAACCAAATCACTACTCAAAAGTTTCGAATGGAAATTTTTAGATATTCTGCCATACAGCCTGGACCTTGTACCCAGACTTGTCTATCCCGGAAAACAGAAGTTATGATTTTTTTCTCGGGGATCCTGTATCCCACATTTGGCGGGATTCTGAATTGACGCAGACATTATAAACACGTGCTGCTCAAACAAGTCTCTCCGTAAAAACAACGAATAACCTCGAGAGGAAAGCCAAACGTTCAAGGTTACAGTCCGTGTAGCCAACGGGCTCTAAGAAACTTTTCCTTTGCTGCTATCGGTGAAATATCTTTACTTTCCGAAAATGCCTCGTGTATATATATATATATATATATATATATATATATATATATATATATAGGGTGTCCATAATTAAAGTCCCACTTTCAAAAGGCTGCAATAAAAGAACCACTGGTCAGAATGACTTGAAATATGAACTGAATATACTGGAAGAAGAGGGAAACGACTTGGCATGATAAAAAAAGTTCCAAAATGTTACAGCGCCATCTATTGATACATTTTGGAACTTTTTTTTAATTATGCGAAATCGTTTCCCCCTTCTTCCAGTATATTCCGTTCAAATTTGAAATCGTTCTGACCAGTGGTTCTTTTTTTTTTGCAGCCTTTTGAAAGTGGGACTTTAATTATGGACACTCTGTATATATATATATATATATATATATATATATATATATATATATATATATATATATATATATATATATATATATATGTCACGGACAAAAGTGACATTGTAGAGAGTAGAAAATGATAATGAATGAGCCCGTGAATAGGTCAGAAGGTGAATCAAGCTGGGAAAATAATAATCCAGAGAAGAGGATAGAAAGGAGAATATTGAGGGATCCTATAGAAGTAAAAAAAAAGATCGTTACGGTATGAAAAGAAATATCACGAAGAAACGCCAGATGATTAAGTCGAAACGAAGCAAGTACGGTATGAAAAGAGATGACAGATGGGAAACGGTTAAAAAGAAGAATAGGTCTGTAAGAAGGGATGAGATGGATAGAGAGGGATGGGAGGCGTAAAAACTGACTTAGCTGAATAATAAGAGATCGGAAGCTAGAGAAGAGCGGCGGAGATGAAATACGATCCCCCGGAAAAGGTGCGAAAATGAGATGGGAAGAAACGCTCCAGCAAGGCGGGATGGAAACTCCCAGAAAAAAATAGGGGCCCAATCAAGAAAATATAGGAGGAGTTAGAGGCACAGGAGACAGATATAAAAGAAGCGGGATAAAGATTATATGCAGAGAGAGAGAGAGGTTTTGTTTGGCTACTAAAGATGACTGAAGGTGCGTAGAGATAGCCATTCCCCGGCGAACGAAGGAGAGAGGATCGGCGGATTGACCCAGCGACCGTGTACGTGAACCTGAATTGGGAGCCCTGCTACTCGAAGAGTGACTTCACCTGACGAATGACAAAGAGAGTCCCAAGAACTGGCCTCCAGGCGAACGAGTGAATACCCGCTCCCAGGGGTCTTAACGAAGGACGTCAGCCAGCAGCTAACTGATATACCCCCCACCTATGCTGTTACTGTGCGAAGTTCATCAGGATTCCTGACGCGTGCCCAGGTCTACGAATCCAGAGTCAATAAAGGTAAGTGTGACAGTTGTTCATTGATCCTGTAAATCTGTGTATGCCTAGTTTGAACTCATCCAGTATATAAATAATTAATACCTCAAAGAAGTTCACTTGTAGTTATAAAAATTAGAAGACTTAAAGTAAGGTTGTTAGGACAATAATTGTATCATGTATTATAATGTATTTAGGTGTGTTAGCAATTTCAATAAATCTATCCATTTGCAATTTCAATTAGGTAATTAGATTATTTTATTCATAAAAACACAACGCAATTAAAGTAGACGGCATTAATGAGGTAGTATGGTAAATGATTTATATATATATATATATATATATATATATATTGTCTATACACCCCAAATTTAACTACCTCGGTAGTAATCAGTTAATGAATAAGATAAACAATTTAGTTTTTGCGGGGCATTCTCCGAAACAATAACCACCCATTATAATATATACATATATTAGATATTATTAACATAAGAAATGTTTTTGATATGCCAATATATTGATCAAAATTATTGAATATGAAAAATAATTTAATTTTTTCCTAGCAAAAATGTGTACTTTACATGATATGTTAAATTATTTGCACCGAAATAAAATTAAAAATTGCAATATATTTGATTTATTAATATTTTTTATGTGCAAGTAAGAAAGTAAAATATAGTAATTAATTTTAGACTTTCTTTCTCTACAATTTTCAAAGATTTACCAAAATGATGACTAAAGAGAAAATAATCATGCTATTTTTTTAAAATACTCAGATTATTTAAAAGTCCATTGAACTATAATTTTTAAATTTTCTGCCTAATACAATGGAATTGAGGTAATTTTTGAAAGAAAAAATATTTTACCATTCAAAAAAATGAAAACATATAATAAGGAATTCCTTAATTCTAGGATTTATATTTTAATGTAGAACAAAGAAATAAATGGCTCACAGTCTTAGGATGGCAAAATTTTTAATGATCACGGAAACACGACATTTTTATGAAAGGGGATTATTTAACAATTTGTCTTCATAATTGTTTTACATAATTAGAAAAATATGAATTACACAATAATCTCTAGAATTTTTTAAAAATATTTTTCAGGGATTTAGCGTATCACACATGAGAATCCCAGAATGCGAACTAAATTACAGAGTTCCCCCCCCCCCCAAAAAAAAAAATGAGGGAATATTTTTGCCATTGAAGTTACGTTGAAACTCTGTAAAGAATTTTCTTCAATTACCTGTCACTGTTTATAAATATTTTAAGCGCTTCTTAACACGTTTACATTTTACTTCAACATCTATTAAGATGTCTGATAACGTTTGAATTGTTGATTTTTATCATATGTTTTGAAACAAATTTCTTTCTGCGAGTATCGGGTGCTTCAGGTCTTAGAAAAAGTGTGATGTTAAATTTTAATTAAGTTTGAAAGAATGTTAAGTTTTGAAAAAAAAATCGTTGTTTCTTGTGAAACAATGTTTTGATAAGTACTGAAAAGGAATAATAAAGACTAAATTGTTGATGATTGATGCAATATCATCACTCGTATATCTACTTTTTCAACCAATTCTTTCAATATCTATTATATTTTCTTTAAATTTTTGTAGTATATAAACATATATACATACAATTACATATATATAGTATTATGTGGAATTAAACAGGTAATAAAATAGAGAATCGTATAGTGGCACTTTTAAAATTGTTAATTGGAGAAAACACATTCTGACACATGTCTTAGATAACTAAAAATACAAACTCAATTTTAAAAGATAATATTGGCATTTAATTTCTCTTCTTCTTATTTAAAGTTAATTTTATCGTTACAACAATTTGCACAAAAACAACATAATAATTATTTACATATATTAAGAAAATAGTTGAATACATAATAAGACCTAGCTACATATATATTGATTATTCTGTGCTCTCACCTGATTATATATATAATACAAATTATTTTTACTCACCACCACCTTTAGTGGAAAATATTTTTATCATCTCTTGCAATGAATCGTGGTCTCTGCTAACCTGAGACTAGGGGGGAAATCTCGGCATAAAAAAATCGCGGGTCGAAGAGAGGAAAACCTCGAGATACTTCACTGTATAAGCATTTTCTTCAACTCACTAAAAACAGCGTTAAAACTTCCCAGCACCAAAATCGCAGAGGTCAGAAAAATGTTCTACAACATTCACACCTTTCAGCCTTATTATTGGTTAAAGGAACGGTTGCTGGGTCGTCACTATGGAGGAACCGTGTTCCCCTAATGACCGTGGGGGTGGCAAGTAATTCTACCTTCCTGTGCATATGACTTTGTGTATTATCCGTAATGCTACAGATCACAGTTAATTGCCTGTGGGGAACACATTCCCTTCTTCCAGGAAATCCGGTTTGAAAAAAACACAGGAATGATTTTCAGAATACAGACAATTTAAGATTTTACATAATAAAATAATATACACTTATAACATGTGCATGGAACAGAATTTTTGTTGTTTAGAAATTATGAAATAAGAAAATAGTATTTTTTAGAGTTAAAATAGAATAATATTTAAAATAATTACAAAAGTTGAGTTCCATGTCACATATATGTTCATTAGAATTTTAAAATATCGGATTATAAATCTTACGAAAAGTCTATTTTACATAATAAAAAAAGCTTAAAAAAGCATAAAGAATTGTTTTTTCAATGTAATGAAACATCATATTTTAAAATCGTAGTCATTTTCCGAGAGGCAGGGAAACGGAATTTCATCGGATCCCGTTAGCATGACTTACGACTGTCGGAAGATTTAACATTGAGAACACCATAGTCAGTTATGATATATTGCATAGCGAGAACGACCATTTCATATGGGATTTCCCACCGAAGTGGTATTTGTTCAGTAATCCAGCCCAACGATATAAATGCTTTTGATTAAAAGCAGATGAGTTAGTCTTTAGATGCAGATTCATGAGGTGTCTATATTCCACTCTATGTTTTCTCGTCATCTGTAAAATATATTATGTTAAGTTTTATTAATTATCCTTTTCCCTTCAAATTAAAAAAAACAATGGTGTTTTGACAGGATATAGTCATTTCTTTTAGATAAAAATGATATTTTTTTAATGATGAAGGAACTTAGGTGGGTGGAATTTTAAAAACGAAATTTCCAAAAGCTTCCTCCTAAGTTATTGAATAAATATGCCAAAGAAGATGATTATATCAGTAGATGTATTAAAAGCAATCTGTTTTAAAGAAAAATGTTATATTTCCAAAACAGTGCCGTATTGTTTATAAACAATTTGTAATTCCTGAAGGCAAGAAAGTATAGAAGAAATTAAGTTAAAGGCAAGACTGAATAAATTAGTTGTGTCAGAGGACACTTTTTCAACTTCCCTGCTGCTTTCTTTGGTCAGGATATTCAAAAGTTGTTCATTAATGGAATTTAAAAGTCTTTGAAATTAAAGAATATATCTAATATTGATAGTTATCCAGCACAGGCTATTTCTGAGTTATCATGGTTTATACTTTAACTCTTTGAACAGACCCAGGCGATTGATATTGAAAAATATGTCAATCATGAAACTGTCTAACGACCACTGAATGTTTAGGAGAGTGTATGGTCTTTTTTTGGTTATGGTAGAATTAATCTATCAGACTGTTTTGAGATTCGTATTACAGTTCATCATGCCTGAATTTTAAATATATATATATATATATATATATATATATATATCCTTTGTCCAGAAAGTTCGGTAAATGACGTCATAGTGATCACGGTCGTAAGAGTTTGCAACCGGCGCATACCGTGCCGAACAGGTTAAGACTAGTGTGAACCAATTCCTGAGCAGCGGCGCTGCGAGTTAGCTTATCGTGTGGAAAAGCTCATTGTAGAGTGAAGGCGTTGTGCGCTGGGTCGAAATTCAAAATGGACCAGGTAACGAATATGCTGTTCTGTTTCAAACTTGGAAAATCAGCGAAAGAAACTCATGAAATGCTGCTAAAAGTTTACAAAGAACGTGCTGTCACCTTGAAGTGCGTGTATGAGTGGTTTAAACGCTTCCGAGAAGGGCGGGACACCATTGAAAACTGTCCCCGAAGTGGTCGGCCTGCAACTGCACGCACCCCGGACAACCTACAGAAAGTGAAGGAATTGTTGGCCAAGGATCGTCATGTGACAGAGAGAATTATAACGGAGGAAGTGTTAATTGGTCGTGAAATGGCCCACTTCGTACTGACCAATGATTTGGATAAACGCAAGCTTTGCTCCCGACTTGTGCCCCACACTTTGACGCCGGAACAAATGCAAATTCGACTCGATGCCTGTGAAGATTTCAACGACATGGCGGATCGAAACCCAAATTTCCTGAAAACCATTCTCACGGGTAACGAGACCTGGTTCCTGAAGTACGACCCCGATGGCAAGCGTCAGAGTATGGGGTGGAGGGGTGCAGGGTCGCCGAAAAACAAGAAGGTGAGAAGTGAGAAATCCCGTTTCAAGACAATGCTCGTGTTGTTCTTCGACTCTGAGGGTCTCGTCCATACAGTATTCCTCCCTGAGGGCATCCCGTCAAATGCCGCTAAGTAAGTGTATATACTGAAACGTCTGCTGCAACGGATCAATTGGGTACGCTTCCAGTACGCCAAGCAAGGCAACTGGACCCTGCTTCACGACAATGCCCGGCCACATACTGCCTATCTAGCGCAGCAGTTCCTGGCCAACAGGCGAGTTGTGCCCGTGAATCAACAACTCTACTCCCCAGACTTGTCTCCCCGGACTTTTTCTTGTTCGACCAATTGAAATCAGTCCTGAAGTGTCACAGTTTTTTGGATATTTCGGACATCGAACATAATGCTACAACCCAGCTGAAGGCCGTCCCTAAAGACGACTACGCCAGGAGTTTGTAAGACTTGTACAGCCGTTCCCAGATGTGCCTTATCGCCTACAGCAGCGTTTTCCAGCCTTTTTTGGCTCGCGTACCACTTGGTAGTACATCATGCTAAATTGCACCACTTGGTAAAAATGATTTTATTTCATGAAATTTGTTATTGCGAGTGTGTTATTTTATTTACATTATAAATTTTATAGGGTGACCATGTATTCGCATCACATAATGAGACAATTTACATTAAAACACGCCTAAACGTCATGCCGGATTATAAACTCACTGAAATTATAACTGTAATATACATGTATATATATATATATATATATATATATATATATATATATATATATATATATATATATATATATATATATATATATATATATATATGTGTGTGTGTGTGTGTGTGTGTGCGTGTGTGTGTGCGTGTGTGTGTGTGTGTGTTTGTTTGTGATTGTGTTTGTTCAAATTTTCATATTTATCTACTATTTTGTCATATGTTGTTTACTAATAAATGGTTTTAATAAAAATACAAAATTATAAAAAACCAATTAATATATTTTCTTATCATAATCAAATATTTTTATAAAATAAATTTAATGAGATCCTTGTGCTTGTTTCGAAGAACATAATTTTTTGAAATTTGGTTCAAAAGTTGCGAGGTATACCCTTAAGTCTACATTTGCTTTCAATCTGTTTCGATACTTATTTTTTTAAATATTATATGAAGATAAAGCTCTTTCTACCAATTCCGTACTAGTAATCGGTAATAATCATTTAAGAGCTTTCTCAGAAAGTTGTTCATATTCTTTATCAATGTTTAACCAAAAATTACTTAGATTGTGTCGTTTGAATTCTACTTGTAAAGTTCTGTCACATTATAATTCTATTAAATTTTCTTTATCTTTTATTGATAATGATGTAGCTTTGTCTAAATTTTCTTTATAGAAGGGGTTTGAAATCCAATTATCATTTGTGTTTTCGGGTTTGGGAAAATACTCTATGAAAGACAATTTTAAACCTGTTAAATGTGTATTTTCTCGTATATCTTGAGACAGACTAACCTTATTTTCAAACAAAAAAATATGTAGAGTTTCGAATACTTCCGATTGATTGTTTTCGATACACTGTTTCCAAAACTCTAATTTCTTAATCATACTTTCAATTTTATCATTAACATTAAAGATCGTTATCGAGCTGTTCTGAAGTGTCAAATTTAAGTTATTTATTTGCAAAAAAATCAGATAAATATGCAAGCGCCTGAAGCCAATTAAAATCATACAATTTCGAATAAAGACCAAAAGGATTGTCTTAAAAAAAAACCTGTGCTTCTTGTCTAAGTTCGAATAAGTGGGTTAGCACCTTACCACGAGATAGCCATCTCACTCCTGTATGAAAGAGTAGAGAAGTATGAAGACTCATCAAGTCTTCGAACATAACTTTAAAAATTCTTGAGTTTGTGGAGCTTTTCTTTATAAAATTAACAATCTTTATCGCATCGTTGAGAACGAGTTTCAATTCTTCTGGAAGGTGCTTTGTTACTAGATTTTGTCTATGGATACAGCAGTGGCTCCAAATTACATTACGAGCTACATTTAAGACGCGTCCGCGAAGACCAATATACACTGAAGTGCCCCTGAATTTGAGATACCTACCTAGTAACGAGTTGGGCCTCCTCTGGCCTTGATAACGGCTGCCACATGACGAGGCATAGATTCAACAAGTTTCTGGAAACGTTCCACGGGAATGGCTTGCCAAATATTGGCTAAAGCTGTCCATAATTCAGAAAGGTTCTTTGGAGCTGTGTGATGGCCTTTCACGCCTTGTTCCAAAACATCCCAAAGATGCTCAATAGGATTTAAGTCTGGGCTTCTAGGTGGCCAATTCATGACAGAGAAGTCAGAGGAATGCTCATCCAACCAGCCAGTAGCCAACCGGGACTTGTGAGAGGTACAGTTGTCTTGCTGGAAAACTCCATTACCGTGCGGACAACAGAACAGCATAGACGGATGGAGGTGATCACCCAGCAACTCTACGTACCGAATTGCATCGAGGGAGGTTGGTACACGCACCAAAGATCCCAAACTGTGCCACGAAAAAACACCCCAGACCATGATTGAGCCACCATCCCCTTGTACAATTCCAGCCAGGCATGCAGGATCCATGGCTTCATGAGCCTGACGCCATATTCTCAGCCTCCCGTCGGCGTCAAGTAGTCGGAATCGAGACTCATCACTCCATGCTACTCGTTTCCAGTTCTCTACACTCCAGTCTCTGTGCTCTCTTGCCCAGACAAGACGTGCAGCCCGATGGCGAGTATAGAGCAATGGTACTGTCGTAGGTCGACGGCTCCCGAAACCCATACGGTGAAGCGAGCGTTGCACAGTCCGTTTACTGACTGTACGACTGGCACCGTCATTAAACTGGGTGGTAATTTGAGCTAATGTTTGGCTTCGCTGGCTACGTACAATACGCCTGAGTCGTCTCTCACCACGCACTGTCAAGTCTAATTGTCCTTTGTAGTTTGCCCGATCGCTAGTTTTTTTTTCCACCATCCATGTATTCTTGGTATACTCTTGACACTGTCGACCTTGAAAATCCTATCTGTCTGACGATTTCGGAAATTGAATGGCCCATGCGTCGCGCACCTACGATTTGTCCGCGATCGAAGGCGTCTAAATCAGGCAGTTTACCCATACTGGCAATTCCAACAACTAATTCAGAACAACCACAGTACGTGCTATACATGCAGTTACCACAGCGCCCTCACTTGCACATACATGATGCGCAGCGCTTCACAATTTGCATTGGCTTTGCTATCCCTAATTCAGTGGCACTTCAGTGTATATAAACCTGACATTGACTTGGCACCATCAGTACACAATCCACAACAGTTTGATCAACTAATACCTTTCAATATAAAATAATTTTCAATAGCTTTAAATATTTCTTCACCCGTTGTGCGTGTGGAGAGAAAATGACAAAGTAAAAGATTCTCATCAAATTCATTGTCATTAATGTACCTAGTAATAACAAGCAATACAGTATTGTTTGTTACGTCTGTGGTCTCATCTACTTGAATTGAGAAAAATTTACTTTTTTTTTATTCTCTCTATCACTGTTTCTTCGATATCCTCGGACATATCGTGAATTCTTCTTGATACCATATTGTTTGAAAAAGGAAGACAATTAATTTTTGGATATATTTTTGGTCAATCATAAGGCCAACGGCATCCTTTAAACAAGGTAAAATGAATTTTTCTCCTATTTGATGACTATAACCACATTTAGCGATATGCTAACTAATATGATAACTAACATCTAATGCATGTTCATTATCCTTATTAGCGGGTAGAATGTAAGATGATAAAATAAACACGTTATTTTGCTCTTTTAAACGTTTAAAAAATCACAATCTTTGTTTTTGTAATCCGTATGTTTTTTATGTAGATATAGCGAATAAGAAACGAAGGCTTCATGCATCCATTTGAAAGCACTACCCCACACACTAAACACTTGGGCTTAGGACAGTCTTCGTCTCCAATATACGAAAATCCAAGTTTTATATATTTATCACAACATTTTATCTTAACGCCTCTTTGAAAAACTGAAGACTGCGCGATTTCAACATTTTGCACTGAATTTTCAGACCTGTCATTTGTAGAACTCGTCAATACATCACTGTTCGTTTTTTGTTTGAGATTTTGGTTCTTAACCACTGATCCATGGCTTATTTAAAAGTTAATCAACATGGGGATCAATGAATTTTAATAAACAAAGACGATACAATCACAAACAATAACCTGTCACTTGTAAGCCGCGCGGTGAAGTGAACGAGATGCAGCACCATCAGAACAGTGGTGGTAACATCTCAAGTTACTGATGGCTAACGGCTAAATTTAAAAGTGCACTCCAAAAAAAAAAGGATATCGATTGCTGGATTTTCGATCATCGACTGTACATATTAACAACTTTACTGTATAATATTATTATCTAAAATAATTTTTATGAATTATAGGTTTCTATGATATTTTTATGATTTATCTTTTTTTTTATTTTTTATGTCCGACATTATTGATTATTTTTTGCGTACCACCAACCAGCAACTCACGTACCACAGGTTGGGAAACGCTGGCCTACAGGGATTACTAGGACAGTAACAGCTGTTTCATGTAAGACAATAATCCATATTAACTATAGGCACATTCACCGAACTTTCTGGACAAATTTTGTATATATATATATATATATATATATATATATATATATATTTATTATTTATTATTTAATTTTTTTTATTATTTTATTTTATTCTATTTTATTTTATTTTATTTTATTTATTTATTTATTTATTTATTTATTTATTTATTTATTTTTTTTTTTGGGGGGGGGGCAGGTGATGATCGAATGGATAGGGCGCTGGCATTCGGTGCAGATCCTGAGGGTTCGAGTCCCACTACTAGCATGGATGTTTGTAGCCGTTCGGAATCGGCTTTAAGTTGTAGGTCCCGGTCTAATTAGCCCTCGTGTAGCAAAAAGTCGACCGTAGCGCTGAAACCAAACAAAATATATATATTTTTTAATTTTACATTTGAATTCTGGTTATTTTGTTAGTAGACACCTAGATACATTATGCTCTAATCCCAACAAGAGACAAGTTGCTTATTATGAACGTGATATCCCGGTCCAATAACGCTTTAAAACTTTTCATTTACTCTCAAAACATGTTCTTGTATAAATGGTCCACTTAAGCGAATAACCGCTAAAAGGCACAGGTACAGTTAACAGATTCAATGATCTAAAACTTCGAAGTTTGAGCTTTTATCAAGTTGTTCCTTCATCAAATTTCGGTTTTATCTTAAACGAAGATCACACTTTCTGAAGTGCAGTAGATAGTCCTTAGTCCCCCACTGCATTTCAGAACGTCCAGCCAAAAATTGCCTTAGGAGATTCTCAATAGCATTAGCTTTTATTGCGGTTCCTTCGAACATAAACTCAATGAAGAGTGAATTTATTTTATTTCTACTAGTCTTGACTTTCCTCATAAAAAGGGTATGCTTCAACTTTTATGGTCAAGTTGGTTGACGAAGGAGGTGCATACTTGTGGCAGGGGGAGACAATTTTTTTTTCTTTTTTAACACTCTCAAGAAATAGATAATATTATGCGAAATCAATGATACTATAGCACAGTTTGAAATACACGTGAATGAGGCTGACTTTCGTTAAATTGAAATAGGTTTTTCGCTAGAACGTGGTCGAATCGCAAACTTGAAGCACGACTGCCGTAAAATCTCGACTATAGTGCGCACCCGAGTATAATACACATGCTTGATTTTGTGCGAAATTTTCTGAAAAAATTAAAATTCGACTATAATACGCACCCATAACTTTTCAATATTTTATTTAAAAATTGCACAAATAGTTATTGACATAAATAAAATTTGCAATTAAAAAGAAACGAAAACGTCAAATTCGGTAGAAAAAAAACTTAAATTGTTAATTCAAAACAAACAATACTGTTAAATTATCATTCTTAATAACTTTCACTAGAATACATCTCATCTATTGTTGTTGCATCCATGTCACAATTATCGTTCCCGTCGTAATGTATATCGTCATCATCATCCTCACTTGACGATACGAACTGTGAGTTCGGTTTCTTTAAAAGGAATACCTGCTTAGTAAATGGGTGGATGAATCACGAAGTGCAGATGCGAACTCACCCGTGTTTCGGCAATGTCTTACAGCAGCTGTACGTTCGTTTATGCAATGTTTGAAACTACGTTTTTTTTTGTATGCGAGTATAATACGCACCCTCAATTTTGCGGACAAAAACGTGAAAAAAAGTGCGTATTATACTCGAGATTTTACGGTATGCATTTATTTACACGATGAATATTACATTTCTAAAGTAAGTGCCTCAACAATTTTAACGTAGGATTACGTTCCTCCGTAACGGTTCTGCCGAAAGGAAAATTCCAGACACTAAAACCGTCCGTCCGTCCTCACGAGTTATAATTTTGGCAGCGCGCCAAACCAAGTCTATGGCTTGGACAAGTTAATAGAAAACTACCAAGACGCGTTAAAATTTTGACATATAAATATATATATATATATATATATATATATATATATATATATATATGACAGATTTCGTTGTCATGGATTATTAATTAATGAAATGCAATCGTGCACCGAAATAAAGATAAAAGACATAGCTCAGTTGACTGGCTTTTATTCCAACTTGAGTTATCCAGAGCTCCGACAAAATTCAGCAAACCACCCCATTCTAAATCTCATGAAGACGTACGTGTTACCCCTCTCAAGACTAAGTGCCGACTAACTAGATTTCCTTTGCTGAACTCCCGCTCAATATTTTTGCTGACTCAAATCGTATGTTATCGAAGCTTCCTCTTATGTAATGTTAACCCCTCATTCGAATAAATACTTACGTAACTTGCAACGCCTTAAACTATCTCTCTTCTGAAAGATACCCGTCCGGTGGCAACCGCTATTGATAGTTGTTGCTATGAACAACCCTTCTTCTTTTTTTTACGCCGAAATTTCATGAGTTAATAATTTTGATTGCCAATTCTCATTTTTCCCAAACAAAAGTCCCCTATATTTTAGTTTTACGTTTTTTCCTTACAACTCCCCCCCCCCGTCCACTGAAGGCGTGCACACAATGAATGGGCAGTTCACTGCGACAAGTCTCCAGAAGAGAAAACTAAAATTAAATTCATTCTCAACTGATTGTTACTTGAAAAGGGTGCTGAATAGGGCTACAGTCCCTAATCAACAAAATTTAATGAAAACATAAATGGATAAAACTATACCTAAGCTAATATTATCTCTTCTTATTTCTAGCCTGGTTTCTTAACTATCTCTAAATTAAATTATTATTGTACACAACCATGAAGGAGCTCTAGATGAAAAATACAACTTACAGCTGTCTCCAGTCGAGACAGAAACTAATATATCACATTATTAATCATTACAATAAAGTTCACAACATTATCTATAAAAGTCAAAAAGAATTTAAAGCACTTATCTAAACAAAATTAAATCACTAAATATACATTATTATTACCTTGACACGTGAAAATTAAGTGTTCAATAGTTAACAATAGTACTGTTTTTTAATCAATTATCCACAACAATTTTATGTAGTAAGAATTGGACTGCCACAATGAAAGTTACACAAATGTTCACATGCTCGAATTTTATCAAGTCCATGTCTAGTATTGGCTACCTTGGAGTTCTAGAGTTCTTTGACTAGTTACAAAATTTTTAGTTCTTCATCAATAACATTCTTACTCCAGCCATTTCGACAGTTCCAGAAAACATTTCACATATAAATTCAAAAATAGTAATAAAATATCATTAAAAACAAGGAAATAATACAAAAGTACTGAAAAATATGTATTGTGGCGCCACGTATCACAGGAGGCCTCCATCTTGTTTAGCTAGCTTGTGACTCTGTAATGACTCAGAGACAAAACATTAATATTTGACACTATAAAAAATTCGACTTTTCTCATAGGATCCAATTTATAACACATCATATTTTTAAGGTTCATCAATTTCATTTATCTTATAGAACTTTTCCAACATTTTAAAAGTTACTTGCATGAAATTCAACACTTCTTCATAATTTAGTTTACAATATTCATTTAGACATAATTTTCAGTTACAATTTACCACATTAAATTTTCATATTGACAGATTCATTATGTAATACAATTCACTTCTGGTACTTGTGTACCACTCCTTCATCTGTGTACATTCTGTTTAATTCAAGGTGTATGTTTTTGTTTGTGTGTGTTTGTGTAGTTGTGTGAACAAGTGCTTAGTTGGGTCAGAGGAGAGAAGGTTCAGCAATTAACCACAACTGACAACTCTAAACAAAATTTAGAGTGAAAAATTGGTGCGTATAGTGCACGACACTGAAACTCTAGGTTGGGAAAGGCTCTAAAGAGATCAGTAGTCACTCACTGACCCCAGAAAAAGGAAAGGATTTAACACCCAGCCAACCAAGAGGAAAAAGGTAATCCGTTCACTCATGAATTCCAATGGGGAAAACATGAGTCAACAGAAACCTGAAGGAAAGGGACGACAAGGAGCGGTCATTCCACAGCCCGTCTTTGGTAATTATTTTGTTTATTTTGGATGAATTCAGCACTTAAAGTGACTGACACGTAGAATTGCGTATATACAAATGATTACTTCGCCTGAAACTATCTCTCTTCTGAAAGATACCCGTCCAGTGGCGACCCCTATTGATAGTTGTTGCTGTTAACATCCCTTCTTCTTTTTTTTACGCCGAACTTTCGTGAGTTAATAATTTTGATTGCCAATTCCTATTTTTCCCAAACAAAAGACCCCTATATATTAGTTTTACGTTTTTTCCTTACAACTATATATCTGTATGTATATTTGTATAGATACATATATACATACAAAAGAGCTAAGCAACTGTAAGTAATCCTACGTTAATAACCCGCGGTAGTTTCGTTAGAAGGCTACCTGAAATTATTTTTCTTAATCTCTGGAGAACTTGGGTTTAATGTAAGGGCAATATTGTACCACAAGCGTTATTTTGGTGGGGTTACATTCAGTTCATATCTAAAGGTATCGCACGAACTGGAGATTTCTTCTTCCATGCAGCATATCGTGCCTACTAAAATGTCGTGGAATTTAAATTTGCTCTTATGATGAAAATATATTAAAGGTTCGTCCTTAAAACTAGTGCAATACTCAAAAGTATTAGGATCATCTGTACCTCATTTGTTCCCTAAAGATTATTTGCTCTTAAAACATTTTTTAGAAATTATCAACTATTTTTTAGGAATATAACAAAATAAATGCCAAATTCATATGAATCAATGACTCTACAAAATAATCATTTGACAAACGCAATGAGCCAGTGACCTAAACGTCTCTGGTTCGATGCTGGATGCTGACAAATCTACCGCCGTGTACGTTGACGGCGGCCGGTGCACGTAAAATCTGTCGTGGCTGCAAAGTCCTCCAAGTTCTTAAACTTACCTCTCGGAGTGCTGGGTCAAGTGTATCGGTCTCGGCACTTGTCTCGGTTATGGGACCATACTGTAGGGGGTAATGCTGGCCCTCTTTATGGTACCCCCTTCAATGAATTTCCAGCAGTCTCGCAGTGGGAATTATGGCTTCCGTCCGATTTCGATGTTGACCACAATAGGTCTGCGAGACGTTGTAAGTCCAGTGATTCATTTTCAGGGCGAATTTTTAATCTACAATAGTATCCGCATTAACAACTACAACAACACTATACAAAATATTTAACATATACAATTAATTCAGTGTTTCAGATTACTTTGTTAATAAAAGATTTTTTTAATTTGTAAGTTTTAATTCAGTGTTTAAGAAATCCTAAAAGAAGACTTAAGTTCAAATAATAAGAAAATACATCCTTTGTAATAGCAACTTATTTGACTTCCTCGAAGTTCGGTCGTTTACTACAAAAGAAAAAAAACATGAAACAAAGAACCTATCTATGTATTTAAGTTGCTAAGCCGACTCTTTGGGCATTCCTTGAGAGAAAACTACTGCATCAGTTTACTTCATTTTGGTCTTAAACGAAAGATTTTAATCTATAGATGTGTCAAATTTGGTTTTCTTATCCTCAATTTTTATTCATTACCGTTAATTTATTTAAAAATTTGATTTTCTACGCATGGTCAGTGACATGTTTAAATCTGGCTTTAGATACTCACTAAGCACAAGGCCTCATAAACACGTTAATTTATTTAGTTCGAGGAATCTCTCTAGCTCTCTCTCTGACATTTTTTTAATTATGTTTGTGAGGTATAGAATTAAACCTGACGGAAATTTTCAATTTAGCGCCATGATTTTCAACATTTGGCAATGACGTGTTGAGTATAATTTGTGTATTAGTACAATTAATTACTATCCAACCGTCATATTTTGAAAGGTACCAACTAGTAAATACTGAACTCGACCTTAAAACATCGACCAAATCGGCACCAAATCGAAACTAAAACATAAATAAGTAAAATACATTTAAAAATTAACTTCAATACTTTCAAAACTAAAATTTAGTATCATGTTGCAAAAATATTTTATTTAACAGAAACATTACTTAAAATCCTGTTGCTGTTGGTATCACAAAACATAAAATTTATAACGGAGCAGTTTGCTAAACTTAAGCAACCCTGCCTTGAAAAATAATTTAACACATGTCTGTTTATCAGCACGGAGTTATATACAACAGAATAAATGGATGGAATATTGCTTAATACTTTCCATCTTGGTCGCAGCTGTTATCAGCGAAATAACATGCAAACAGTTAGCAAACAAGTTACACATTAATTGCATCGGAATAAGAAAAGTGAATCATGAAAAGTGCAATTAGGAAGTTTGTTTATTCATCAGTCAAAGATACGAGTTTTGAATTTCAAAAATATTTTTTTGAAAGTTTGAAATTATTGAATGAATTTACAGTAGTAATAGTTAATAAAAAATTCGTACTTCACACAATTCAACAAAGATTAAAAAGATTAAATTTTAAAACTGTATCAATGAAATAATTTTCATGTCAGAAGTCAATGTTATTCAACAAAAAAAATAAATTTAATTAAGAAAATAAAACGTTATTTGGGGAAAAAAAAATTAGTATCGTTTATACTAACTTTTCATCTTTATGTAATTTCCTGAAAAAAATTTAATCTTTGATCTTAATGACTAAATTGGGATTCGAATGTTAAGTAAACAGGTACTTAAGCAAATAGAAATTTTTCTAAGATTTATTTAGTCATTCTCTCATTCTCGTGGGGTTTCTAAGTAAAAAAGAAATAAAGTTTTCACACATATATGTACATATATATATATATATATATATATATATATATATATATATATATATATATATATATACACACACATATATATATATATATATATATATATACACACACATATATATACACACACATATATATATATATATATATATATATATATATATATATATATACAGGGCTAGATTTGAGGCGGAACGCGCCGGAAAGGCGTTCCGGTACCTCTCTTTAGGAGCCACTCTTTATCAATAATTTGGAACACCCCCCTCCCCCCCCCACCCACCCCCGGAAGGTTACCGTTCCGGCACCTCTATTTCTAGAAATCTAGCACTGTATATATATATATATATATATATATATATATATATATATATATATATATATATATATACAGAGAGAGAGAGAAGGATGGTGCGAGGGAAATTGATAAATGTAAAAAACATGAAACCATGAAAAACAATTAGTTTTCAATCATTTTGTTACAGCACAGATAAAATACCGCACATTTCCTTGGGATAGACAGAACTAAGTTCATTTTCACATGTGTTGCCAAAACCCCTTCTTTGAAGTCATAGATTATGTCTGTAAACAAATGAGAAGAGAAAATGATTAATTATAGTATTGTACATATTTGTGTTAAGTAAGACTACTTGCTAATAAGTGGCGAAAATAACGGAAAATTGCTTTTTAAGCACCAAGTTTTTATATTTTCGTAGAAATGAGAAATAAATAATTTCTTCTATTCAACCATTTTATTCCGAATAGAAGGTTTTCATCATCAAATAAATTTACTCCAGCCTTGTGAAATAACCGAATTGCTTTAAGCAAGCAACACACACGGTGCATTTTTTGCATCTCCTGTTCCTAACGCTTATTAGTCAAATGATTATAATGCAAGGCGAATGAAATTCGTTCATATTTATTCGAATAGAAAAACCCATTTTATTCAATTTCCTAGAACATATTACGTGAATATCTGGAAGTTAATTAACTAGAAAAATCCAATTAGTTTAGTCAATTTACTGTATTAATACTTTTAGGAGACACTAAGCTCTTCTGAAACCAGAATTAGAGCAAGTTTCTTAAAATTATGTAACCGAAAAGTACGATGTATAATTTCTTTTTTCGAATTCAGAATCTTTAGATTTTATTAAAAATGTTCAATTTTTCCTCAACCAGTATATATTAGTGCGTACTTTAGCTTCAGTTTGTAATCACTATAATAATTTTTAACTCCTTAATGCTTTAAAACATAGTTTTGTTTTCGTTCGACGATATTTCTGTGTTTGCTGTAAAATGGTCTTAAGTCCAAAATGGACTAAAATGAGTTATAAAACCAGGTATGTTTGAAAAATCAAGGGCTACTGCAGGATACAGAAAGCTAAGTTCAATTCCCCTCCTAAATACTTTTATTCATCAGGGAAAATTTAGGATATGTGAAACCAAACACAAACATGTTAGTGTTACAGGGGTTATGTCCTAATCAAGTACTTAACACTCTTCATTCAGCAAAAATAATATTTCAAAAATTTACTTAAAAAAAATAAAAATTAAACTTATAAAATTTGACTTTACAAAAGCCGTTTTTTTTTCAATCCCGTATTTCTCAAAACCACGATTTTGGACTTAACACTCTTTACACACCAAACACAGAATTGTGAATGATATCTCCAGTTAACTCAAGTTTATTTTCTTTAAAGTCTTAAACGGATCACTGATATTACAATCACTTAGGACTACAACGTAGGTCATCAAAAGGCCTACAACTCACATGGAGAAGCCGAGAATCAAGTGAGAAAGGAATGAATTAACTTTAGAAGCCAAGTTCGAGAAGCTTATATAACTTTGGCGACATTCCAGGTAGCTCTAGAAATGGAAATTTCAAGAACTTGAAAACCATGCTACCTAGGTGATATCTGATTGGTACTCTGATCACTCAAAAAGTCGTTAGATTTGACGCCAAGCTCACCAAAACTGTTGGAAATATCCGCAAAGATCACATAGGAATCGACTGTTGAATGACAGTAAATAAACGATATTTAAAACAAAGCGTTTTAAATAACTCTTCGTTATCGCTTCGAGACTTTTATCAAAGTTTCGTTTGATAAAAGTCTTATCCCTTAGTTACATTGGTTGGATGACCGATAATTATCTTGAAAACTGGTCAGAGGGGAAGCTTACAGTGTCCATTTAATGATTCACCGAACTCCACTGCTTTTCATTGTGAAGTCCTCAGTAGAACCAACTATCAAGGTGTAAGTCAAGCAATCAGGAAACGGAAAATTGCATAGTGTAGGGTGAGTGTCCCAAATATCACCCCTGTGCCTAATATCGCCTACTCGCGTTTCTAAAGTATGATTCGCGCTATGTATGAGAAAATGCAGTAACTTCTTAGTTCTGGGTTTGTAATAACAGCGGTCAGTGATAGCGAGAATGCTCTTATCACTGGCAACAGATACTATATGGCATCTAAAGTTGTTTAGGTTGTTGTCTTCGTAAACTTTAGCTCCAAAGAATCAGAATCCAGTGAATGACCAGGTAGGTGCATCCGAATTCTAATTTTGCTTATACCATTTGAAAGTGCATTAAACAGAGACTTTGCAAGCAACGCCTTTTAACAGGTGCTCCTAATTTCGTCTGGTATGCGGTAAAAGGAACGGAGGTAGGCGATATTAGGAACCGCTCTGGAGTTCACTGGAAATTTCAATTTTTCCAATTTAGCTACATAACTTAAACTGGCACTGGTTTTGGAGCTGGTTGATATCAGGATACCAAAGTAAATAGTTCTTAGGTTTGAGTTTCCAGCCTAATCAGAGACAAAAAGTGGATAAAATGTCGAAAAAAGTTAAAGTAGGCGATATTTGGGACAACTACCTTATTACTTGTACGGAAGCAATACATTTACATAAATAGGGAAAGTAAAGATATCAATCCGAAAAATATTACTCTAATGCTTCTGAATACTAAACAAGAAATTGAAACAAAAGTAGCAATTTCTTTAAAAACTTAAAATTGGTGGTACAAAAATGCGCCTCGAGGGCTAACATCTAACAATAAGATTTAATCATAATTTTTCTTTACTTCATCACTTTCGATAAGTCGTGAAACGAGAAACACCATCTGAAGTTATTCATTAATATCTCTAACTAATATAACGATCTTAAAAGATGTTAGATGTTGGGTTCGTCGAACCTCTATACTATATATGCACTTCATGTGCATTACGTTAACCATATCCATTATCCCACATCCGTGGATTCTTTCTACTAAAGAAATGCCGTAATTACTGCCCGATGACAGGACTGCGAAGAAACGAGAACAAAGACTGAGTTAAATTTCGCTCAGTTTACCGAGTGGTTAAAATTTATTTCAACCGTGTATTTATGCAGTGATTAATATTACCATTGTTCTAATTTTCCCTTTTCCCTCTCCAACACAAAACTTTCTGCAGTCGAAGCATTTGCATGGGATTAATTCGTAATAAGTAATTAGTGACGCTTTATTTCAAAAACAAAACAAGGTTTATTTACGGAACATCACGTCCACTTCGTATTTTAGTTTCCTTCTATTCTCATTATGTGTAGAGTTGCAATGAACAAAACCCGGTGTTTTTAAGATAAGAATATGTACCTAGTGCAAAAAGTGTTACGAGGTTAATTAATGGCCTAAAGTAAACCTTATTATCTACTGAGGTTAACGAACTTAAGAACTTCTCTCTCTGAAGGGGGAAAAGGAGCTCTAGTTCCTTCCATTCTCCCCACTTATATTCCTTCTCTTCTTATCTCCCATGGGAGTGGAATGATTGTTAGAAAGCAGTTTTTATGGCTAGGAATAAAAGGTGTACGGTTCATTCATTGCTCATTTGATATAAGCTTTATTATGGAGAGTTCTTGAATAATTAACAAAAAAACAAGTAACGTTTTCAAAGAGCAATTTTTCATACGAGAAGGAGAAATTGAAATCATGAATATTACACTTGAAAAGACTGCCTTGAATACGGAATATGTTTACATACATACATAAATATTTTTTTTTTCATTTATTCAACTCTCATTTTGAAATCACATTTTAAAAATCATAATATGTATGGATAATATATCAGAATGAAGGAAATTCAATAGATGCTTTAATTAACGTTGTATACCTTGAAAGTTTACACCTGAACATAATTTTTTGGGGCAATTATTAACTCACAAGTGCATAACGTAAGTACGATAACAGTTTAATTGTTCACATTTTATTTGTTAGAAGAATTCCCATTACGTTCATTTGCATTTATATTTGAGTGAAATTCGCATCGTAACGTTTCTCAATATCTACTTTAGAAACATAAAGCGTAAATAAAAGCAAAGTGTAAGCATTTAAAGCTAGAACAACTCTTTACATGAATTTTGAGATCAGTTATCGCTAAAATCTCAAAACTAATTTCTATAAGAGAGTTTCAAGAAAATTTACATATTTATAAAGATAAGCTTTTTGCTTCTTTTAGTAAGGAATGAAATAGATTAAATTAAAATATATGTATAATTTTTTTACTGAAGAATCATGCCTGTAAAAGTTATATGGGATTTTAAAGACAACCGCACCTTTCTTTTATCAAATGTATATTTTTGTTATTACATTTATAGTGGTCTTCAGCCAATCTTCAAAAGTAATGTTGATTAACACATAATGTATAACTAAGCAATACTAATTTTTTAATGAGTTTCCATTTTAGTGTTTATACATAAAATATATAAGCAACTCCTCAACTTAAAAAATTCACAAAATTTTACAACATGACTAAAAATTTTACTTATAATACGATGATATGTGACATTCAGTGATATGTAGAGTACAATTATCCCTTCTAATTATACGTCCAAGAGTTTGGAAAAAAAGTTCGCGGCCAAAAGTTTAAATATACGTCTATCAATTTTCAGCATCTAAAAGCAAATTTTAGCAACGTAATACAGGTCATTAACTGTCATTTGGAGAAAAAGATTAGACATGCTGAGGTTCAATCGTTTATTATTAATGTATTTAAGTGAAGTAGATTACTAATACAAATGATTGTTAATAATAAAAATGTTATGTACCATGGATAATTTTTTTTTTATCCTTTATAATGCGTATTAATATGTTAAAACGTTCCGTTTGCTAAAAAGTAACAAAACAGAGAAATATTTTAAAGATAAACAAAAAAACATATTTAGTATTAGGAATATTAATTATTTAATGTTATCATTAAAACTGTATGAATGAGCTTGTTAATCGTTCGTTATATTTTAAAAACTTACGTTCTTTTAGTGTATAAAATTTATTCCCATTGGCATATTTTCATTCGTTCTCCCATTGCATATTTATTGGGATGTAACATTTTCATGTTGAATTACAAGTATATATTCCTAAATACTACACTTGTTGAAGATACATCAAAATCACAAGTGCGATTGGAAATAATTTCCATAAATGGTTCATAATAATTGTTATCTGTTCTAGTACAGGGTATAAGGATCTATTCACAACTCCCACTTTTGTTTAAGGTAAACCAAACTCACACAAATGATTCGAAATAATTCCACATAATTGTTTGTTCATTCAATTATCAACCATCCCAAAAAAAGAAATTTGTAGGCATTTTAATAATTCATCATTATCGGCAAATCCAATCTGAAAGTCACTAATAAGCAAAAATTTTGTTCTCCCTCTCACCAATATAATAAGACCAATCGGATAGTATGTTTTCTAGACACTAGAATTAATTTGAGGAATGTGCTTACTACAAAAGAAATGGGAACAATGCACAGATTCATAATACTAATTTTCAAGATAAATATCTTACACTTCTCTAAGTTGTTTGGAGTACCCTTATGAATTTGGAAATATTTATACAGGAAAAATATTATAATACATATAGTGAACTTAATGAACACTTTAGTAGATTGTGTCTAATCTACTACAATGCAACTGCATGACTCCTTATAAATATTGAAGAATTGTAATCGAAACAAAATTTTCATTATAGGCAGTGTCATAGAAAGCTAAAACCAAAATGTCTAAGAAATGTAATAAACGAATGTCCTGCCATCAGTCTACATTAAAAATTATGGTTTTAAACTTCCATCTGAATAACCGCGGTACGTTTCAACAAATCGCATGTTCATATGGAAGTCATCGAAAATTATAAACCGGCCATATGCTTTTTCTTTCAAGTGATATAAACATCAGTTCCAAGGAACTTAAATACAGCATTCGTTATGATGACAAAAGTAGTTTTAGGCTTGCGAGAAAACACCGTAGTAGATATATATATATATATATATATATATATATATATATATATATATATATATATATATATATATATATATATATATATATATATATATATATATATATACATACACACACACACAATGGAATTTCGATCGATCGTTTCCCAAACGATCGTTTTCCCGTTAGTATTGTTATTTCACCCAGTCCCAAATAAATTCCATAGAAAACAAGCAAAAACTGACCGCATGGACCGTACCTCGATCCATTGTTTTTCCACAATATTCGTTCAGAATATCGCACTTTATATTAATTTTTCGGATCGATCTTTTTTTCAAAATAACTGAACCTGAAAAAAAAAATGTCTGGATTGAGCTAGAATGACGCTCTAATTAAACTATGAGCAGAACATTTGAGATGCACGCTCTCGTATTTTTGTTCTCTTCTGTTTAGCCTGGTTTCGCGTTATCGTATCACTCATTTCAGTACAACTTCGATTTTAGTACAACTTTGTAATTTTATCTTCAATTACACAACAGGTGTGTATGCATTTATGTATGTGAGTAAATATATTTTAGGGATATCAAACTTTTAGGTATGTTAATACTTCTTTTGTATGTTCCCGCATCTATCATTTTCCCATATATATATCCATTTATACTAGGCCGTTGCTAGGGGTAATACACAATAATTCAAACAGATGGCGGTAAAAATATGAAGGGTAGACATGAGATGAGATCCATAAATCACATCTAAGAGGATCTGTACGAAGCTCGTGAGCAGTGAACAACAAAAGGGAAATATGATGTCCAACTGTGAGTAAACATGAAAATCCTGCGTGGATATTGCAAATCTGTTAAGTGGCCTCTGATTGGAATTTCTGCATATCTTTCATCATGTTAATGCACGTATCCCGTTTATCAGATTGTGACAATGGCTGAATAACTTTCCTCCCCACACAATAAAGCTGCAATGGAGGATTAGAGCTATTGCTCGGTCGTAGTCTATTTTTTAAGGGAAAATAATGGAAAACCCATATTAAGAGAGAATATCATATAAACGCAAAATGTCGTTCACTTAGGGAGAATATGGTACACGTTTGCAGGGGAAAAATGGGATATGGATATAACATTCATACGGAAGGAACATAAGCAATAAATGTATAATTACCTTTTTATTTTGGAAATAACTTCTATAATTTTCACGAGATTTCTTGTTATTGATACAGTGAATCAACTTAAAGCAACTATCTCTATCAAAAATAACACTATTTATAAATTTTAATATTTATAGATTTGAGGTAGAGACATCATCTACAATTTTTCATATCGACTGAAATTTTATGCAGTTTAAAATATATTTCTCATGATTTACGTTTCAAATGAATTTTAAGGAGAGCTGTGAAACAGAAAATGTGCATAATTTCACATTTAATTTTATATTATAATACAAATTGTTCAACACTAATTCCACATAAAAGTAATGCTCTCAAATATTTAGCATTTTAGTGAAAATTTTAATAAAGTATCCCCTTTGTTTATGTATATATTAGAAACATTTTTCACGAATCATCTACAAATTTTAACGTATGTAAATCCTTTTAAGTTGAAGCGTTTAAACAATTGAATGAAAATAAGTAATGAAAGATGGGAAAATGAAAAATTAAAATTTATAAAATTACAAATAGATGACATATCAATTACAGTCGTTTACTATAAAAATAGCTAATTGCAGAAAACGATGTTGTTATAAATTTTACAGCAAATCAAACAAAATTTTAGTGCATAAAAGAACCTGTAAGAATTTTAGCGCCTTTGGGGTACATAGTGTCATTTTAAAATTTCATTTAATAAGGAAAACAGTGGACGTTACTGTTAATTTTATTCTTGTTATCAAAGAGCTTCCTGCAAATGCGAATAATTTTTATGATTAAAAGGATATCCTTTACATGTATGCATTCTCGCACAATTCAAAAACCAAACATATATTAAATGATATAACATTTCAATTTGTTTACTAGAGAAAATATGCTTATACTATCTTTTAAAATTACATCGAATAATTCAGAAATAAAAGTTCTTAAATAATGATATAAATTATTAAATACTAAATGTTTGTGCAACATTAGAACCTTGTTTGAAATATTCTTTTTATTTTGAAGATATGGTATTTTTTGTGTTGAAACCATTGTTATGTGCTTGAATTTGCTGCACATCATTTTAACATACAATAAACAGTTTTCACAAAGTTAAATGGACTCTTTTTTGGTTTATATCATTCAAGCTCGTTATAAACATTTTAAATTTTTGTTATCATTAATTATACTTTTAAATAATAATAATAATAATAATAATAATAATAATAATAAATTGATGATAATGATAAAAAAATTATGTTATTGTCTTACTTAATCGGGTAAACAACGCGTTCTATTCTAGAGCTTAGATTGAGTAGGTTGTTACTATTTCATAAAGACTGAACACGCATTTCTTTTCGGTGGTATGGTTCTATCTTATTTATGTACATTTCCACAGAACTAGTTATCATTGTCAGTTGTTTGGAAGTGCTATTGACTAGATATTTTTGGTCAAAATTACTTCAGTGCAATGGATTTTACTGTAAGTTTGTATCAGGCATAAAGGCAGAAAGTGTTTATTTTTATACTCCATCTTTCTTGGATTAATAATAGTAAATCTATTTGTAGTACCAGTTGCCTTTAGATAGATGCTGAGCATTAAACTAAGGTATAAAAAGAGTTTGAAGGTCATCGCGTCGTGTGGGCTAGATGGAAGTTCCAGAGCAATAGACGCGCACCTAACGATTGTTGGAACTCGGGGCAGGATAGTCAGTTCATAATTACAAGATAAAAATAACTTTTTATATATCATGTTGTTAAATTTTCTGTTTAATCATATACACTTGACAATTCTATGTATTAATAAATACTTTTAAAAAAAATTTTTGATGAATTATCCCATCAAGTTGAAAGAAAATGAAGTTAATTGGAAGATAACTTGCGTTTAACTTTTCGTTCCCGTCCTGGCCGATAGAGGGCTGCACCAGTCTACAAAACAAAATTAACTGAAAAAAACTGAAAATTAACTTAATTTTGCTTAAAGATGGCTAAAAGTATTAAAATAATGCATTGTCATCGTGTTCTGAGCTATTCTAAAAGTTTCAAATGTCTAGCTAGTCGGAAAGTTAGTTAAAAATCGGTTGCAAAATTTGGACTGGACAAACACACAAACACACACACAAGAAAGCGAGTTAATAAAAACATGTAAAAAATTGGGAGATCCCGAGGTAGCACGTTGTGCAAGTCAGGATACTGATGTTGAGACGGCCCCCTGTGAAGATTTTCAGTCAGCTAGAAATACTCTTCGCGAGTAGGCAAGAATATCATAGAGCTTTTTCTGTGTGAATGTTATATTGCTTCCTTTTACATGTAAGTTTGTGTGTCAAGTTCAATTAATGTCTGTTGTCCGAATGGTACCTCTTCAGTGAGTGAATAAACGGAAAAGGCTATTCAACTCCACGATTGTTGTTGCATTGTCAATCGAAGCCAGTGTTTTGCCGATAGAGGTCTCTGTCTAATACAATAAATTCTCAATTAGCTAATGATCAAGTGACTGAGGAAGCTATTGTCGACTTGAAAAAAATTACCATGGTCGACGCAAGCAACTTTGTTTTAGTAAGGTATATATTTTCGAGCTAGAAGTATCAGCGCCATCTGGGTTTAACTTAACCATAATAGGGTAGATTTGATGTGTAACAATGTATGAAGAAGTTAGGGTAATCAGAAAATGGCATAAGGGAATCATATGTTTCTGACTCTGTCCTAAACGACTCCCTGGATCATAAAACTGTCTCCGTCAGCTTGTCGTGATGATGAAATGATCATATAGCCGTTTATGGGGCAGTTCATTTATCCTTAACAACACATTTATATGATGCAGTTCAAAGGGAGATTTACATGATAACTTGACAAAATGTTATTCATTAATATGAAAAAAAACGTGCATCACCTAACAAGGTAAGATTTTTATATGGCAAAATGATGAATAAATTTGGTTCCCAGATTACTCGT
The DNA here is from genome assembly GCA_907164885.2 of Dolomedes plantarius. Classification (NCBI taxonomy): domain Eukaryota; kingdom Metazoa; phylum Arthropoda; class Arachnida; order Araneae; family Dolomedidae; genus Dolomedes; species Dolomedes plantarius. The sequence goes on along the minus strand of OU015497.1, from coordinate 49,177,636 downwards.
AGGTGTCTTCAGCAAAAATAAATAAACAAAACTAAAATGTGGACTTTAATAATGTTCATACAATTATAGCTATCTTAGATGCAAAATTTTATCCGAAAAAAAATAAAATAAAAATATAGCAAAAGTAAATTTTTACTTCATTAAGGAAGATTAATTATCAATTTCACCTATGTTTTGGACTATTTTTTTAAATCTCAATGGATTTTAGTAGCCCGTTCATCAGTAAGCCTTCAGTAAATCAGTTTGATTAAAATATACCTTTAAGTTTCTTCCCACTTTGTTTAGAATGTTTGTTTATTAACAGTTTTGCTATCACTTGTTAGAAAAGAGCAAACCGTGATTTAACATTAAAAAAATATTTTTCATCTATTTAAATTTAATTGTCCTAGATGTTAATAAATGAGATTTATTTACTATTTAAAATAAGAAAACAAATTTTCAAAGGGAAAAGAAAACATAGGTTATAGGTAACGTGACGAAAAATGTTGATACGGTATTGGACACTGTTAAATATAAAGTTATAATAACGTGCAACATTTTGATATCGTGATAGAAAACAGAAGAGTAAACTTTGTATGAAAAAAATGGAAGAGTTTTCTTTTTTTCTATTAACCCTAATGAAAATGGCATTAATCACACTGACTTTTCTGAAATGCAATAATGGGATTATTGGAAGGGGAAACAATATGACAATTACTGCATTTAACAAATATAGTCTTCCGCTTTCTAGGTCCTTTCCTGTTACCTTCTGTATGCTAACATATAGTAACTATATACTAAAATATGACATAACTGTCGTAAAGGAGTTAAAGAGAGACAGTATTCATCAAGGGGTAGTAACAGAAGAAAAACTAAGTACGCAGGAAATTTGATTTTTTTTTTCAATTTACTGATCCGAATCTTTTACAGACAGGGACAAAAAGGAAAAAAATTAGTTCTTCTTATGTTTCATTGAAAAAGAATTTGGCAATTAATAAAAAAAAATTTCAGGTCTTAAATCAAAAAGAAAATCTACCTAATGTGGCTTTTAACTTTGTGAATATTTTCAACAAAATGAGCTTAAAGTGAGTTCCATCCTATATAAATAACCTTCTTAAACGCGAGGATTTTGTTAAGTCAAAAATCTTTTATTATTTTTAAAAGGAATTTCGCTATTAATACAAAATATATCAATTCTTAAATCATAAGGTAAATCTACCTAATATGACTTTACTAAACTGGTGAATATTTTAAACAAAAAGAAATTAAAGTGAGTTCCATTCTATATAAATATCCTTCTTAAACGCGATGATTTTGTTAAGCAAAAACCTTATTTGTTTTTTAGAATATCGCTATTTATACCAAAAGTTATCAGCTCTTAAAGCAAAAAAGAAATCAACCCAATACGACTTTTGTAACCTAGTGAATGTCTTTAACAAAATGAGTTTAAAGTGAAGCCCATTCTATATATAAATATCCCTCTTAAACGCGATGATTTTGTTAAGCCAAAAATCTTTTGTTATTTTTAAAAGGAATTTCTCTATTATAATAAAAAATATCAGGTCTTAAATCAAAAGGTAAATCGACCTTATATGACTTTTCTAACTTGGTGAATATTTTCAGCAAAATCAGCTTAAAGTGAGTTCTAATCTACCGGGTGGGCAAAAAGTCCGTATAAACTTTAAAAATTCATAAAAACCGGAAAAATAACCAAAATTAAAAAAATAAAAAGTTTTGCAGGGTTAGCATCGCTAGGTCATTGGTTTTTTTTTTCTTAAGACAGAAAAAAAATAACTCAAAAAACAGCCGACAGGTAGCGCTGGTACGAGCGAATTCTGTGGAAATATGCAAATGAGACGGTTATAAGAACGTGCGCTCCTAATCCACAACCAGTTCACTGTTGTTCCGCGATCCGCCGAGAGGTGTCACGTATACATCCGAACCTGCTGCACTCTGCCGTTTCTGGATTTGTGACTAGCCTGCAATGCCTTATCCCCTGTGGTGGGGGTCATGTGGAACACCTACTGCTGTAATAAACGATTTGTACGCTGTAAGAAACATTCTCTTTGTTATTTGCGTATATTTCCTTTGACTTGTGTAAGTCAGCGCCACCTGTCGGCTGGTTTTTGAGTCATTTTTTCCAGTCTCAAAAAAAAAAAAAAATCCCGTGACCTAGCGATCACGTGACCTAACCCTTCAAACCTTTATCATTTTGGTTATTCTTCCAGTTTTTATGAATTTTTAAAGTTTATACGGACTTTTTGCCTACCCGGTATATAAATATTTTTCTTAAACACGATGATTTTGTTAAGCAAAAACCTTGTTTAAATAAAAAAAAAATCGGTGTTAATACCAAAAGTTACCAGCTCTTAAAGCAAAAAGGAAATCAACCTAACATGACTTTTGTAACCTAGTGAATATTTTCAGCAAAATGAGCTTATAATGAGTTCCATCCTATATAAATAACCCTCTTAAACGCGATGATTTTGTTAAGCCAAACATCTTTTATTATTTTTAAAAGGAATTTCTCTATTAATGCAAAAAAAAATATCAGGTCTTAAATCATAAGGTAAATCGACCTAATATGACTCTTCTAACCAGGTTAATATTTTGAACAAAATGAGCTTAGAGTTCCATTCTATATAAATACCCTTCTTAAACGATGATTTTGTTAAGCAAAACCTTTTTTTTAATAGTTTCGCTATTAATACCAAAAGTTATCAGCTCTTAAAGTAAAAAGAAAATCAACCTAATATGACTTTTGTAACCTACTGAATATTTTTAAGAAAATGAGCTTAAACTGAGGTCCATTCTATATAAATAACCCTTTTAAACGGGATGATTTTGTTAAACCAGAAACAATGCATGATAATTTACAAGTATATACTGGGGCTTGAAGGATCCTGAAACTAAGTTTCTTGGAACGTCTCTGTGTTCTTTTGCACAGAGATTTTGTCTTCCGACGTCTGGCATTCTTCTTTTGGTACTAATGAGGAGGTTTTCTGTTTGCAAGAAAGAATTATTAAGACATTTTAGCTCCATAAATTTTAAAAGAAGGAACCTTTTAAGGATCAAGTCCTTTCTAGCTGCTAATTTTCGACAACATATTTCAGGTCATTAGTACTTATTTCTCGAAACAAATCAGTACATTATTTTGCATCCATATCCATTGTTAAAAAATTAAATAGTAACGTATTTATAACTGAAATAATTTGTAAACTAAACAAGTTAAATGAATTTGTAAACTAAATTAACGCATTTCAAAAACTGTAAATTTAAAGGAACAGTAAATTGTCTCTTAGATTCCTTGCATGTAACCAGTTTAATTTCATCTAAATTTATAAGTACGTCTAACAGAACAAATTAGGTCAAAAAAATATTGATAATATAAATTATTCAATTCTCTAATTAAATCACTCGTGGTCTTTAACGCAAATATTATTTTTTTTAAGTTTATAATGTCATTCTCAATAACGAATATATAATTAGGACCTATAAAAATTGCATATTTGTAAGAAAGATGATTAGGATTTAGCTGAAGTGTTGCTAAAATACTTCTAGATAAAGTGTACTAGAAACAATTTTTCCATAATTTATAAAAACTCCCTTTTTGTAATAAAGAATACTTTTAATGGTAATGGTTGTTAGTTATTATGTTTTTTAAAACACTTTGAGTTCTAAAAACCTTGTAAATCTTAAATACTCTCATCAGTAAACAGCAAAAATAAGTCGCTTATGTTGCAAAAAATTAAAAACGATACCCAATTAAAAACCGAAAAAGGAAAAGCAAAGAAAAGGAAGGACAAATATTCCTGAGAAAGATATATTATGGTAAAAAGTAATGTATTTCACTTGTCCAGATAACAACAAAAAAATGATAGGGTAATGCTAATAAGCTGTATTTTTATACCCGTTATTATACGATCAATGGATGATAAACAGGGCCGTTGGTAGCTCAGTTTTAATTTGTTTTTTTTATTTCGAACAAACACCAGGAACATTTAATAAAACCTAACTATAGCGGCAAAATAACAGAGTTAAGTGAATGTACTCTTTAATTTATAATTTATACAGCATTTCGAGTGTAGTACATCGGAACCTTTCATCAGGCTTTGGACATATTAACTACATTCTAGGTTTTTTTTTTGCTATGTAGCCAAAAATCTAAAATTGTAAAGATTTTACCCTAAGTATTATATATATTTATATATAAATATAAATATATAATATATATATAATATAAATATATATATATAATATATATAAATATATATAATATAAATATATATATATATATATATATATATATATATATATATATATATATATATATATATATATATATATATATATATAAATATATATATAAATATATATATAAATAAATATATATATATATATATATATATATATATATATATATATATATATATATATATATATATATATGTATATATATATATATATGTATATATATATATATATATATATATATATATATATATATATATATATATATATATATATATATATATATATATATATACATATATATATATATATATATATATATAGAGAGAGAGCGACAGGTATAATTATTTATTAAATTTCAATATTAGAAACATACGCTAAACTAAAGTTTAGTGATCAAATATTTTTTTTCTCGTAATTCCTCTTACAAAACACTTCTAAAAACATGTTTTTGCAACATAATATTTTTCTGTTTGAAGAACCTTTACATCGAATTCCTATATCAAGATCAATGTTAACGCAATTTTCAAATTGCGGGAGTAAGAGAGAGGGGTGGGAAGAAACAGGAAAAGATGAAAGCTAAAATGATTGAGGGAGCATAGAAAAAAATGGCGTTAGTAGGAGGGGAAGATGCGAAAGCAGCATCCAAGATGAAAGGCGGAGATGGAAAAAATGGAATTCCAAGTCGCTGACACGACTGTCAAGATGTACAAAATTGATAAACCCTCGGAGTACAAAAAAACGTTATTGGTCGGATGGGGTAAGTAGGAATATATTGCCAAGAATGCTGGGAATTTTTGTAAACTTCGACCAACATAGTTATGACTAATCAGTAAGAGGTGTATATAAAACCTAAAAACAGTTTTGGAGATCATAATTTATTGTAATATGATTATTACTTTTGAAAATTGTTTTGAAACGTCATTGAAAATATGACATCAATGAATTACGACATGATAAACCCACCGGAAGAAAAACTATTTTAAAATCTGAAGATGCAAGCTTTAACACTGGCCATGGTAATCGTTGTGGTAAGATTAATAGTTTTGGATATTTTGCTACGTAATTAAAGTCCTAACGTTGTAAAATCTTTTTTTCTAAATGTAAGTTTAATATTTAAACTAAAGACTGAATGAACAAAATAAATTAATTTTTCTTTATTCTAAAAGTTCATTTCCTTTCGAGTTAAATTTTTTTTCTAGCAATGGCACTTGATATAAAATCATTCAGCAGTGGTTACCAACGCAAAACAGACAAAGATCTAATGTTGTTAAGCTTTTTTTTAAATTGTAACTTTTATATTCAAACTAAGGACTGAATGAACTAATTAAATAATTTTTTCTTTATTTTAAAAACTCAATTCCTTTCGAGTTATTTTTCTTATCTAGCAGTGGAACTTGATATAAAATTTTTCGGCAGTGGGTACCAACAAAAACACTCAAAGATCTAATGTTGTGAAGCGTTTTTTTTTCTAAATCTACGGTTTAAATTTAAACTAGAGACTGAATGAACTAATTACATAAATTTTTCTTTATTCTAAAATTTCAATTCCTTTCGAGTTATTTTTCTTATCTAGCAGTCGCACTTGATATGAAATTTTCACCAGTGGGTACCAACACAAAACACTCAAAGATCTAATGTTGTAAAGCGTTTTTATATTTTAAGTTTAAAATTTAAACTAAAAACTGAATGAACTAAAAAAATATTTTTTTCTTTATTGTAAAAGTTCGTTTCTTTTCGAGTTAATTTTGTTTTCTAGCATTGGCACTTCATATAAAATCATTCGCCAGTGAGTACCAACACGAAACACGAACATCATAAAATAATAAATTATAAAAATTAAAACGACTACATCATAACTGCCAATAGAGGACACAAAAGATATAAAAAAGTTACAAACTGAAAGAGTCAAACTAAAAAAATGAACCACTCTTGAGGGCCAAGTCTCGATCCCCAGGTTACCAGTATCTAGTAGCACAGATATTGCCCGACTAAAATAAAAACTAAATTGAATAATATATATTATCAATATTTTTTGACCTAATTTGTTCTGTTAGATGTACTTATAAATTTAGATGAAATTAAACTGGTTACATGCAAGGAAACTGAACTCCCCTTCTTTGATATGTACCCGTGAAAAATAAAGAACCATGTCACATAACATGAAACTTGAGACATCCGCATAACAAGGAACACACATCGACTTAAAATCCACGACATAAAATTATAGCAGTCGTGATTAGTTTCGAAGTAATTAACATAGTTATTCATCAGACCGCGGGGAATAAGTTTAGGTTCTGTCTCTAAAGACAGAACCTAAACAATAATAAGTGGAAATGCACTAATTAAACAATAAGTGGAGCATTTTCTCTCAAGTATACTTATCGTGATAGTACAATTTATGAATTGCCTATTCAGACTGAAGATCTTTATAAATTACTTTAAAAGGAGTAGTCATTCTTTATTCAAGATTAGAAATAGTTATGTGTTTCTTTTATAATAATCATGCATTTCATTGAAAGTCTAAAAAGTACACGACCTTTATATTTAGATTTTATTAAAACATCATTAGAAAATTAACTTAGAAGAAAATTTCACTTAAGTATGATTAATGGTTTGTTGGTTGGATCTGAGCGTTACGGTCAACTTCTGCAACACAAAGTTTGATTAATGACCAGCATAAAGTACTGTCGTATAATTTTCATGTTCCTACATAAATATAACTTTAGCAAAAGCAATTCAATAATGCACTTGAAATAAAACATCTATTCATTTCAAAAATAATTTAATGGTAAAAATAATGTGCTACAATAAAAAAAAATCATTTATAATTTTTTTAATTAAGAAAAAGTAAATGTCAAATGATTTCACAACATTAATAACATCTAACAAGGTATGAATATTCTCATAAGGGGCCTTTAGTTTATTATGTGATGAAGCTAATTCAAATTATAAAACTTACCTTAACTATATATATATATATGTATATATAAAATATCTTTTGAAGTTTCGTTAATGTTTCTCTTCTCTCTCTTATAGAGTAAAGTTCTAATGTAAATTTGTTCAATCTTTGTTGTCATAATTTACATTAGGAACTTATGTAATGTTATCTAAAATAAGTTATGTATTATTCGATTGTAAAAATTTCTATAACAACTAAAAAATAATCCCTTTTAAGAGCCATTATTTTACGACTTGTGTGTTAGACTGTTTTATTACAAACCACGGTTAAATAATGCGTGCTATTATGTTTAACGGAACTATAACTTTTAAATAACATCTAATAGGTTTTTCTTATTTTATTTTATTCGAAACATCTCCCACGCTGTATCAGAACAAAATAACTAGAAATATTTTCACACATATCTATTATATAGTATTAATATAATAATTCTCGAAACTCATTCATAATACTGGAATACATAGGTGTCCCCACCCTAACTTTTTTAGTATTAATATAATAGTTCTCAATAACTTTTCCTATTATTGGAATATATAGTTTCCCCACCCTAATTTTGTATTAAAACGTAAACGAATAATAGTTTTTCTGAGAGATTATGAATGAAATATACGTGGATTCCAAGACATTTCTTGTAACGTCAGTTGTTTCCGATGACGCATGCATGTTCATGAAGATATTGTAAAAATGGCATCTATTCCTAGAAATGTATGGAGAATGTGAAGAAATACACATTATCTTTTCATAGATTTGAATGAACTCATTTTCCTTTGAGAGTGGCACTTTTAATATTTGAACATAGTTTTTATAAATTGGAATCATGCACTTCATAACAGGAAATATTAAAAAAAATAAAATAAACTTTATTTCATTTCTAAATGCATCTCCCACTTTAGTGAATTAGATTTTGAAGCATGTTTTATTTGATGAAATTTTTCATCTTTAGTTGTGAGTAGTTAGAAAAAAAATCTGCAATGCAAAAAGAACCTAATAAAAAATACTTCATGCGTTCGGTGGGATAAAATTTGAAATTACCGTCGGGAATAAAACTCGATGCATTTAAATGACCTCTTGATTGTCGATAAGTTGGCCAGAAACCAAGTCGCAATAAAACTAACTTGATTACGAATTCCTCAAACATAAAACTTGCTAAATCGATCAAACACTTTTACTCTCTGGACTCATTTCTTATAAATTTATTTTTCTACAACGTGATGAACAAAAGCATCCGAGGAGAGAGGGGTTTCGAAAAACCGATACTTCGGCTGCTCTGCGTGCGCACAGAGAAGTCAAGATGGAAGATTCCCTCCTTCTCTTGCCTATATAAACAGAGTAGGGCTTGAAGCAGTAGATAACCGAAGCACTATCACCTCGCGTTTCGCCCAGGATTGGTGATCCAATTTAAATTCTTATCTACAAATATTTGGCGACTTTCTGTGAATTTCAGCCTAGAACGTTTTATTTGTGAGAATAGAGTTAGTTTATTTCCAGGCAATGCGATGCGTTGATTTTTATACCACGTGTCTCACTGAATTCCCCGAGCACGTGGTGACCTAGGGAAATCTGGGGAAGCCAGAATGCGTTTTCCCTCAAGTATTATGATATAGACTTATTTTAACTAAACATTTTAAAAACTGTCAGTACCTGGTGCTTTTTAATATGGCTGTTTTTACGATAAGGTATTGCAGAAAAACTAAAACTATATTCGCTGTTGTAATCCTCTTCGGATTAGTAAGACAAGGTAAGTCATTTTTGTTTATATGTTTTAAATTATGAGTATGATTGCTACATTAACTAATAGAAAACGTTTGCTTCAAAGTAAGCTTTTACTAACAGATATCAATGAGAAAATAAAATAAAAAAACTTTTTAAATGTTCAACCTCTCCAAAACATCCAAGAACCTTCTGATATTTAATGACAAAATGCTAAATTTAAAAAGTTTTTGTTTACTGTGTTCTTTATTTAAGATAATCTTATCTCGAATAAGACTGAGTTATTTGAATGAAAATTAAAAATTGCATATTCAGAACTATTAAAAATTCAGATTTTTGAAAGAATTATTTCGTTTGAGATTTTAAAGTAATTGTTACAATTTGTAACGTATTTTAATCTCTATCTTTTAAAAATGCTCCTTTTGCAGACATTAATGGATAAATCTATATATTTATTTCCATTTATTTACTGAACACACATAAAATAATAAGCAAAAATCTTTGTAAGGGAAAAGTCCGGTATAAAATGTTACTGAAACATTAATTACCAACAAAGTTAAGCTGAATATTTGGCTTTAGACAATGATAGATGCTGTAACATCAATTAGAGATTTAAGTACTGAATATTTGTTCTTTCATGTTTATAGTTTTCTATCAGGTTTAACAATTCATTTTTGAATAATAGCAAAATTAAAATTAGGTCTACCAAACAAAATTCCATTAGGAATAAATACCTCTTAAATTTGAAAACAAATATTAAATCTCACCTTTATAGTCAAATATTTATGTAAGTGATCAAATATATGTTTCAACCTTTCTTTGAAAGAGTACGTATAGCACATCTAATTACACAAAGCACTAGTTATACATCTAAATAAAATTTACTGTAAATATGATTTTATTATGCAATTCATTGTAGTTATGAAAATGTTACATTCAATAATTTCAAGATTAAAATATTTTATATTTTAGTGATCTTTCGAATACAAAATCAGGAATCTATTAGTTTCAGTTATTTAGCTGTGTGCACTACTAATTTTTTTTATTTTTAGATGTTTTATATTTAATAAAACTATAAGAACAACACTATAACGAGTATTAAAGACTAATTAGGAAAAAAATTAATTAATTTTTTATTCAAAATATTTCTTATCGTTAATGATATTTTGAACGTTAAAAACTATGGAGAAATGTGTAGAAAATTTTGGGTCAATATAACGATTCTTTATTGCATGTACCTGCATATTTCAGACTGAAAATTCCTTAACAAACCCTTAATGAAAAACTGCTCTAGGATTGATGATACATCCTGGTGAACGAGATTTTATTTTGCAGTTATACTTGAATCAATTCCACTCCTTTCCGAGAGCATGAATATTGCATGCCTCATCCGGCAATATCGAGGTATACGGAATAAATTGTTTGTTGTGACAGAAACAATATTATCCTTATTCTACTTAACTGCTTGAATAATGGGCTTTTATTAAGATTCATAATTGAAAGACGGTTTAAAATTTAAATGTATCATTAAATATCAATATAAAAGAATAAAATATGAGAATACATGACAGATTTCAAGCACTTTTTAAAAATATATATTTGAATCAAACTCTAGCCATACTTAACCTTAAATTACAATGCATTTCAATTACTTATAATTAACATACATTTCTGGAAATCTTTCTTTAGTTCATATTAACTATTACCTTGTGTTAATATCCAAGGAAGACTGCCAGAACTAGATAATCTATTGAAAAGTGTATCTCTTAAACAGCTCATTTTATCAATATGAATCCCAAAATACACTATACGAAAGCCACAGCTCAGTTTATCGTTATTATTTTCTCAAGACAATTCAATAATAATTCAGTTTTTCAAAAACATACTTTCATGCTTTGTAAATCAAGAATTAATTTTTGTCTGTAATACAAACGCTTCTCTACCTCTCAGTGGATTAAACGTATAAACTGACGTAAATAAAAGTTTAAGATAATATAAATGGGAGTACCAATGACCTTAAATTATCTATCTATCTACATAGCTCTCTCTCTCTCTCTCTCTGTATACACACACACACACACACACACACACACACACACACACACACACATATATATATATATATATATATATATATATATATATATATATATATATATATATATATATATACAAAGAGAGAGGGACAGACGTAGATTTGTGTGTGTTTCTGTGTGTAACTATAATTAGAAATAATTGACATTATCAACATTAATACAATAGCAATCCTATAATTAGTGCACTACTTTCAATGAATTGATTTCATAAATTATAATATCGACAAATGATGTCGTCATAAAATATATTTCCTAAGTATTCTTATAATGATTTTCTTCATATGATAGGATTAGTTTATAATTTTAACATCATAGTAAATTATAGTTAAATGACTCATTATTTAACTTTAAAAGACCATTAGTTGTTTTTCCCTTAAACTAAAATTTAAGGGCTACATTTTTTTTCAGGCTAGACCATAAAAATATTAAAATAATTCTTAGCTTATTCACTATATAAATATTTTAAATGAACGCTTATCTGTCGGAAAATTTCCACTTGAGTGTCTTCTTATTTTTCGTTTTATATTTATATATGGTACAACTGTGCCAGTAATAACATTTATGCGGATAACGTGATCTTTCCGTGGAGTTGAAAATGAGTTCTTAATGTAAAATTATTTTGCTCTTTGAATCGATTTATGAGGAAAGTTGTTATATCGGTAAACAATTTTGCTGGTATATTTAAACACGCTTAAACATCTAAAACTATCCTCTTGAGATAAAAAAAAATTATTGAGACAATTTTTCCCCTTTGCACCTATTTACTGCATAGAAATAAATTTGATATTAGTATATTTTGAAAATCTGCTTTATTAGAGATTAAATAACATACCAACTTTTTTGTCGTAACTCAAAACGTTAAAACATTACAGCTTTTATAAGTTTCCATACACGAGGAAATATGCATTTATTTCGTAAAGCGCTAAATGAATTTCAAATCTCATGTTTATTGGTTATCTTATGTCTAAAATTGTACAGTGTAAGCATTAATATCCTGTTACGAAAGATATAAGTGTAGTTTAAAAATCTGCTTTATTAAAGGGTAAATAATATGCCAAATTTTTGTTGTAATATATACTCAAAATGTTAAAACATTGCAGCTTTTATAAGTTTTCATACACGAGAAAACTTACATTTATTTCGTGAAGGGCTAAATGAATTTCAAATCTCATGATTATCGGTTATCTTATATATATATATATCTGTACAGTGCAAGCATTAAAATTATGCTACAAATGATATTAGTGTATTTTTAAAATCTCCTTTATTAAAGAGTAAAGCATGTTTTTTTGTCGTAATATATCCTTAAAATGTTAAAATATTACAGTTTTTATAAGTTTCCATACACGAGGAAATACACATTTATTTCGTGAAGGGCTAAATGAATTTTGAATCTCATGTTTATTGGATATCTTACTTCTAAAATTGCACAGTGCAAGCATTAATATCCTGTTACAATGGGCCATTAAACTAAGAAGCAGATAATTTGGATTCCGAAAGCATTAATTAGCTTCCTTCATTAAAGCTTAGTGTTTCCTTCATTAGAGCATCCTTCTCAGAGGCAGAAGAATAAGGGTGGTATGGAACTGCATAACGCTCATAATGGAACAAATTCAATTAACTCATAAGAATCCGTAACAAGTATAAATTAAACGTCTCCCCATTATCTTCGGAACATTGACTCGGACTTTTCTGGTGTTCGTAGCATAGCACATTAAAAAATTCGTAATTGCAAAAATTTCTTCACTAGCCCTATTTACAAAGCAGGAATTTTGCATAAATTCTTAAGTATATTATTACTTTTTTAATAGATGTGTTTCTTATTTATCATAAGTATCATTTTATGGCTGAAAAATCATCTTTTGCATATCGCTGATTATTTGTACATGGATTGTCCGTTAGGAGTCATCCTTGCATCTCATTAAAAAAGAGTTTCAGATATAAAATTTAAATTGTACGAAAGACTGCCTATATGGTTAATGAACGGAGGATATAATACACTCATTTTGAAAGAAGTATTTTATTATTCAGTTTAATAATCTGAATCGTTATGCATTTCCGCGGAAAGCTGTGTAATTGGCACGTGCATGTTAGAGGGTAACACAATATCTATATAATTAGGCGGTTTTCAGAGTTTATCACATAAAGTTTTGTACCATGAAGGCTAATCAGCTTGACACTTTCTGTTCAAAGCAGGTACCGCACGGGTGCAAACGCTCTTGTCAATTCATGACTAAACCTTTAATTCGCAGAAAGCAGACAATTAATCGTTGAAAGCTTTAAAACACTTGAAAGACGAGTGCCGTCATTTTGACGGATTTCGACATATTATTGAGCGCTATGTCTGTATTTATGCCATCAGGTTTCTGAAATTTTATGACTTTTTCTAATTTTAAGTGAAATATCCACACACTATTACAAAATTATATTCGATAGTAAAGAGGGGGAGAAAATGTGCTGTATACCTACTGAGACTGAAAACACAATATTATAATTAGGCGGCCTACAATTATTTCTATATTGCCGTCAAATTGACGGCAATATAGAAAACAGGCAGAAATCTTTAAAATAATACCGGAAAAATGTTAGTTAGTTTTCGTCTCTTTCCCTTTTCGAAATAACAGGAATACTGGCTCTTCGAAAATATTGGTGTTGAAAAATAAGGACTGCACAAACCATGCATATATTTTTACAGATAAACCATACCAGGTTGTTGGCTCGGCATACCTGCATAAAAATATGTCTAAATATATGCTAATTTATTATATACTAGCGGCCCGTCCCGACTTTGTCCGGGTTGAACAAAATATTATACCAATAAATTTCCAGTTTATAGCCAATAAATTGTAAATCTTTTTTTACCTTAATAATAACCTAAATAATACCTTAAATTAATTTTATGTTAGTTAATAATTAAAATAAATTTTTTAAAAGAAAAAGGCGTGCCGGAGAACGGCTAGGTTTGAACCGCTAGCGTCAGAACAGAAGCCCACCGCGATAGCACCACGCTAAGGATCGTTGAAGACTTCTGCACAAAAAGCGGTAGAGGACAGTAGCGGTAACAATGGAGATTGTGAGGATTAAGCCCCTAACTTTATTTCTACTGATTAGATATACAAAATATATAGCCTATGTCCATCTGGAATACTGTACCTTTCAAACAGTGAAAGAATTTTTCAAATAGGTACAGTGGTTCTGAAGATTACCCTCCACCTACAAAATCGCTCTCTCTTTATATATAAGTATAGATTGGTATGAAATAGCTCAAAGTTTAAAGTATTTAACCATTTTTTTTAAAATATTAAATATTTTAAATTCTCGATTTTATATTTAACCGTCAAAATGATGGTGTTCAGTCTTTTTAGTAAGAAAAAAAATCCCCGTCTTTCTAGTGTTAACTCGTTTTATTTCCATTCGTAACACTTTTACACTCTTGGCACCAGATTTTATACGAAGAAACAACAAATGGCCTAGTGCAGCTGTACTCAACCTCTTTTTCTCTCGGACCGCATGCATACGTTTGCTACGTTACATACCCGCAACATAGTACAACTATACCTCATAATATGGTAATGTAAAAACCTCATATGGTAACAGTCAAAACCTCAATGTATTTCAATTTTTCATTTTTGATGTTAGACAAACTTTTGACTATTTTAGACAAATCAGGGTATTTCTTCCTACACGCTAACTCTCAATACGTCGTCGAGGTAAGAATCAGTGAGTAGATTTCTACCTACGTTCTTCCCATATTTCGTTTTGGAATAGGATGATTCCCAAAAGATATGTTGATGGGAATAACATGCGCCCCAGTTTGTACATTTTTGCATTTTTCCGGCACTAATTTCAAAAATTGTGTTTCCAAAAGCACCCGCCTGATAATGAATATTAGTGTTTCGGGCCGCACATAAAAGCTGACTGGTCCGCAGTTTGAGTATCCCTGATCTAATTTAATGATGTACATTGCTAGCTAATGCTTTTTTGACCCTGAGCATGTAACCATGAGGTGATACTATCACGCTCTGCCAATATAGCCGTTTTTAAAACTACAAATTTATGAACTACCAACATGTATTTCTTACAAAACATAAACTGAAGTTTATTATGGTAATTCGAGAAATATTTCAATCAAGTGTTTGTTCTCATAACGCTTGATGTTATAAAGTAGGATTACGTTCCTCCATAACGATCCTCCGGAAATCAAAATTTCAGAAGCATAAATCGTCCGTCGTCGCGAGTCATAATTTTGGTAGCACACCAAACCCAGTCTATATCGCTTGAGCAAGCAGTAAATAGTTAATCGGAAAAGTACCAAAATGCATCAAAATGTTGACATATATATATATATATATATATATATATATATATATATATATATATATATATATATATATATATATATATATATATATATATATATATATATATATATATATATATATATATATATACATATATATATATATATTATATATACATATATATATATGTATATATATGTATATATATATATATATATATACATATATATATATATATATTATATATACATATATATATATGTATATATATATATATATATATATATATATATATATATATATATATATATATATATATATATATATATAGAGAGAGAGAGATACATATATACATAACACATTCACACCTATATACATAAAAAGAGGTAAGCAATGATAAGTGATCCTACGTTAATAACCCGCGGTAGTTTCGTTAGAAAAGACTACCTGAATATTTTTTTTCTTATAAAAACTCCACAGATCAGTTAAACTACATAACTAGAAATTTCCTTGTATTAAACAAGTGTATTGTAATGTCTAAGTAATTTCTTTTAACGGCGTCTTTATTAAGTTCTATATTTTGCCACAATAATGGGAAGATATCTGTGAAAATAATGGGCTATTTCATTTCGTTTAAATACGTTTAAAAATCATTTACCATTGAAAACATTACATTTTTTTTAAATAACCGAACGGGATAAGCGTTTGTATTCTCAGTTTATATATCAAATGTTCTCTGTAATTTTTGAGATTTTTAAGAACATTTTCACGGGTTATTTTTTATTTTAAAAAACTAAATTATTTATTATTTTAATTATATCCTGAAGTAATCTCAAGTATTAATCTTACATCATAATAGATAAACTTTTACGTATATCAAACTAAAATCAATATATTTTCAACGTTGTATCTTGTTCCTCAGCAATATGTATTTCTAGAGATTTTATTTGTATTCATCTGTATTTTCCTATAATTATAAAAGAAGCAATTATTGCACATATTCCTCCCACACGTTTTGTTATTGACAATATTATTGACTTGCGAAAACAAAAATTGAAATGCAGTCCTCATTAATGTATTGAGAAATACTTCAGTATACATCCCTGCTTTGCTTGTGTTTGTTTTGAAATCTTTTACATATAATGCAATAAATTTGTTGAAAATTCTACATACAAATTTCATACTCTGTCACAAACTTTCGAAGTAGATTGTATTACTTATCAAAATATATTTTGTGGGTTAAAAGCTGCTGTGCACTAAACCTATTGGATTCTCTCACCTCTATGTTAACCTATGGAGAAAAATATTCTACTATTTACAGCTACATAAATACCGATAATCAAATTAAAAATTGTATTTTCAGATAGCTTGAACGCTTTTGCACCTTGCAACAAGATTCGCTTTATAAATTCAATCCACCAAAGGAATTTATGAACGTTTAAAACGCACTATACCATATTTCTTCCCGGAATAATTTAAATTTTAAGATATTATTTGCATTTAAAAAACGAACAATGCCACAAATTGTAAATTTTCTATCTCTATTACATTGTACAATTTAAAAAAACGACAATCCTTGTACAGATTTTTCTTATAAGTTAACATTGAGGAATCCAATAGGTTTAATACATAACAGTTTTAAAATACCTGCATAACAATCATGCATAATTACGAGGCCTTTTAACAAATACGACCATTCAGGAAATATGTTATTTAAATTTATTTTGTTTGTATTAAATCATTTAAGTTGTTAATGATATAGTTGGCGTTTGTTGTTAACGACTTAAGAAAAATAAAATTTTAATACCACATAAACTTAACAAAAGTCATATATAAACAACTAAATTGGCGATGAAACAATCTCCCTTAATTTCGCCGATACATTTATTGAAATGCAAACGGAAATTAACTAGTATTTTCAAAATATGCTTTAAAGATCGTATCTGCATAGTTTTAATAACCCAAAGATTAAATATATCTACTTAATATCTCTCAATTTCGACCAAATAAATGATGATTGTTTAGTGATTTACAAGAATATCCATTGAAACATGTAAGCTCTCAACTAACACGTTTTAATTCTGCGTGAAAACGCATTGTTCATTAAAATAAATGGCATTCTTAGCAACCATTCTTAACACTGTTCTTACTAATTTCATAAAGCTCTCATCTATCCATGCTAATTAAAGTCCCGGCATACATAGAAGACAATGTATACAGTAAAAAAAAATATGCTGATATTTCAAATAAACACAAAATTCTGAATAAATAAAGCATAATAGAAATAATAATAAAATACAGATTTTTAGCTCTTCACGTGAAATAGATCTATTACACTCGGTTGTATAGATTTACATTGTTATTTATTTGCACAGTTTTTACATAATTTCATTGTTTGAGATTCATGGATAATATTTCGGAAATTTACTGCTTTCCTGAGATAACAATTTCAATGATAATTCCTTTGTCTCACAATTTTTTAAAAATAATTAGTCCAAACCATTTTAACAGTAATTTTTCCAAACTTGTCAGTTTCACTAGAAAGACAATGGGATGATAACAACAGGTACACATGAATCATAAAACTTAAGTATATCAAACATTCGTTAACAAATATTTGTGTGTTGAAGTTCCTGAATCACTACTAAAGCAAGGCTTTAAGAATTACTGATTTAAAGGGCATGTAGGTTGCAGTTTCTCCTTCTTTAAAAATTATATAATATAGTTACACACGGCCTATATATATATATATATATATATATACATATATATATATATATATACACATGTGTGAGTGTGTTTGCATGTGTGTCTTTCCCTTATATAACTTCTCGCGTTTTTCTGTCCCTGGGATAACACTGTTACTGGCCATGTTGCACCACACATAATCACTTGGTCAAATGAAACTGAATTTTTCTTTGTGCTGGTGTGAGTGTCAAATTTGGCATATAGAGATTGGGCATGGATTGGGATTGGATTGGCGCAAAATTAGTTTAAAGTATCACAAAAAGAAAAGAAACCACGTGATCAGCATTTAATAGATTAAATTCTAAAAATTACTCTATAAAAATTCACCAAAATTCAGAAAAAGGAGGTAAAGATTTGAAATAGATGTAAATTTAAAAGACTTCTTATGATCTTTCTCGTGGTATAAATTTTATAACCCTCAATTTATTGTTTTAAAGGGAAACTCAAAAAAAGTTACAAAAACAGCTTAAAATTTTAATTTAAAAAATATAAAATGAATTTTCCAAAAATCTTTCTTAGTGCACCCCTATACTATAAGAAGAATAGCCATGCAAAGTTTCAACCTTAAGTTCCAGCGGTTTGGCCTGTACGTTATCTGTCAGTTACGGAACTGATATATATATACAGTGGAATCTCGATCAATCGTTTTCGGATCCAACGTTTTTCCGTAAGTGTCGTTCATTTTATCCAGTTCCAACTATCATATTGCTTTGTTATGTTTCCGCATCTATCGTTTTCACGCATTTATCGTTCATTTCTATCGGTCCCATGAAAAACGATAGATCGAGATTCCACTATATATATATATATATATATATATATATATATATATATATATATATATATATATATATATATATATATATATATATGTGTGTGTGTGTGTGTGTGTGTGTGTGTGTGTGTGTGTGTAAGTAATAACACCGGCGCGGGCCGACGAATGATTGCTGAGTGGTAGCTTTGGAAGACTGTACTCGCCTTTCTACTTGAGGTTAAAAAGATGAAAACAGTTCCCGCAAAACAGTTCCCTCTATTCATCTCAACCCTCGGACACACAAATCATACCACACATTTCTCGAACTACATATTTATTAAAATCGCCGGCTCCTCCGCCGGGTTTTTCGCAGCAGACAAAATATTACAGAATGCGTCTAAAATTAGACATCAGATAGTTTTATAAAGTCATTCCATCACGTTGCTAAAGGGTGTGATTTAATAGCTGATTGGTTAAAAGTTTCCTGTTTATGTGCAAATCTGAATTTTTCAGACCCCACGCCGCGTCGCGTCTAATTTCGTCAAAATGTCAGCTATCTTGAATGATTTTGCCGAAGACTGTAAGAATGGAATTTAACACGAATGCCCAAGGGAAAATTAAGTACTTAATAAGATTAAAAAGGGGTATGTAATTTTGAATAGTAGAGTGAGGAATTATTGGTTTTCAAAAGTTAAGAGTGTTGACTTTAGAAATTACTAGTTTTTTTAATATTATATATATATATATACACTCAAGAGCCAAAACATTATGACCACCTGTCAATAACGAGTTGGTCCACATTTGGCGCGCAACACAGCTTCAACCCGCCTTGGCATGGATGCCACAAGTCCTTGGTAGATGGCCGGAGACAGATTGTACCAGATATTTAAGCAACGGTTACGTAAATCCGAGATATTGCGAATTGGTGGTCTTTGAACTCTGAGCTGCCGTCCCATGACATCCCAAATATGTTCTATCGGATTGAAATCCGGTGAGTTAGGCGGCCAGGACATTAACTGGAATTTAGCATCATGTTCCTGGAACCACTCCAACACAATTTTAGCCTTGTGACACGGGGCGTTGTCCTGTTGGAACATTCCATTTCCAGCTGGAAAAACAGAGGCCATGTAAGGGTGCAACTAGTCCGCAATGATGTTCAGATACCCTGTAGCATTCATGGTCTGCTCTACCATAATCACGGGTTCCAGAGACGCCCAAGAGAACGTCCCCCAAAGCATAATACCGCCACCACCGGCCTGTGTATGACCTACTGTACATTGAGGGAGCAACAGTTCGAATGGAAGACGGCGTATCCTGACACGGCCATCGGCGTGATGAATGACAAACCGTGATTCATCTGACCAGGCAACTCTCTCCCACTCATCCATTTACCAGTCGCGATGTTCCCGGGCCCAGCGCAGGCGCAGATGACGCTTGGTCAGCAAAGGCACACGAGTGGGACGTTTGCTGCGTAGCCCCATATCCAACAGTGTCCGCTGAACAGTGTCCTGCGATACTATTTTACTTGGCCCTGCATTGTATTGGGCTGTCAGCTGAGCCACTGTCTGGCTCCGGTTTTGCTTCACCATGAGAGACAGTCTCCGACGACCTTTTTCTTTGATAGCGTGTGGACGTCCAACACCATGTCGTCTACTGCTGGTTTCACCGTCATTCATCCACTTTGCATAAGTACTAACAACTGTAGGTCGCGAACAACCCACGAGTCTTGCAGTTTCGGAAATACTTGTTCCGAGCCTTCGAGCCATTACAATCTGCACTCTATCAAAGTCTCTTAGATCCGCAGCCTTTCCCATCACATACAGAAGTAAGTGAAAGAATGATTCTTCAGACTCTCCAGCAGCAGTTAAATACCACTTCCACCTGATCACGTGCCTTCCACGTCATCCAGGCGAATTCATTGCAAAATGTAGGGATGGTCATAATGTTTTGACTCTTGAGTGTATATATATATATATATATATATATATATATATATATATTAGCTGAAAACCCGCACTTCGCTACTGAGTACATTCAAATTAAATACAACGGTCAATGTATGCAATTAATCCCCCCCCCAAAAAAAAAAAATATATCTATATAAATCGTAATGGATATTTTATAGACAAAATAATGTAGAAGAAAATATTCAAATTAAATGTAATAGGACATACTAAAGAATATAGTACAGTTAATAGAGTACAGTTTGAGGAAAATAATATAATTTATTTTATTTTAATATTTTTTGGATAATCTACAATCGTCTGCGCATTAGCAAGAAAAAAAATATTTTGTCTATTTAGTTTTTATGCACGTGACGATAAATTTATTTAAAGTACCAGAAAAAGAAATCACGTGATAAGCATTTAATAAATTAAATTCTAAAAATTAATCTTTAAAAATTCCCCAAAAATCAGAAAATGGAGAAATCAGAAATGGATTCGAAAAATATCTCATTTTAAAGGAATTTTTATGATCTTTCTCGTTATAAAAATTTTATAACCCTCAAAATTATTATTTTAAATGCAAACTTAAAAACTTAAAAACAGCTTAAAAATTTAATTTTTAAAAAATCTATAAAGAATTTCTCAAAAATCTTTCGTAGTGCACCCCTACACTATAAGCCATGCAAAATTTCAGACCTTTTGGTCCAGTGGTTTGGTCTCTGCGTTGTATGTCAGTCAGTGAGTCAGTCAGTTACGGAACTAGTGGTCAGTTACGGAACTATATGTCACGGTATTAGTGGGAAAGGAATGATTAATTTAAAATTAAAGGGAGCTTAGGAATCAAATTATTTTTGTGGCGTAATTCGCCACTATTCTTATATCTTAATTCGAAACACATCGAGAAAAAAAGGGAAATCCCCTGGTTTTTCGTTGGTTTTGAGTGACAGCTTGTGCTCCGCCTCTGCCTGATCTTCGGTGTATGCATCACGAAGCTCTTGTGGGCATACTCGAAGGTTTTTCGCTTGAGTTTTAACAAAAGATTTAGCACAGCATTCTTGGGTTCTGAATTGAGAGGTAGCGCACGTCAACGAGTTGAGAGATCGAAAATGACACAGATTGAATAGGGTTATTAATCAGTAATTTGAATAAAGGATTTGGTTGTAAATTAAGTGTGTTTAATTCCACAGGCCTACGATTGTACTGACTGCATATATTTTAAGAGTAAGTATCGGTGGGACGAGTTTGGAGGGAGTACGAGATTTTAAGCTTGTCATGTATATATATATATATATATATATATATATATATATACGCGTATGTGTTGTATGTTCATATGTATTGTAGATTTACATCGAATTTCTCTTACTGGAATAAATGTCACTGGATTGGAAAACTGATACATTATTGAACATAGTAAGATAGGTAGACTCACGTACTCATTTATACAGAAGTCAATATATAAAAATATGCTCTCTATTTCAAAATACTTTTTTTTATTTTGTTGTTGTTACTTTTTCACCAATAATCTTTTATTTTACCCTTGTGAACACTTCCACCTTATCGTATCTCATCGGAAGATTTTCGTTCGAATACACGGAGACAGGAAGGTAATCCCATTTCTTTTATCCCTGGAATTAGAAATAAGACTTCTATTTCTTCTTTATCAATACAATCCTTTTTCTCGATTACAGATCTCTTGTCAGACGTCAAGAGCTGCGAAATAGATCTCAAGAAGTTATGACTCAATTTTTTGAACATTTCCACAGCTAGTTCTCTTGTTTTTACTTTTATAAAAGAAATACTGATCTTTCGAGAGTGGCTTGAATTTTAAGCTTTGTTCTTTGTATGCTTATGATACGGTAGTATAAAACATATAGATATATATATATATAAACAAATAAGTATACTTGAGAGTATGTTTGTATAGTCTCAGGTGGGGTAATTGTAAACGGTATATGAAGGATTAAAGTAATTTAACTTATAAAAATATATGATTTGCGTTTAAAGTTAGAATTACTATCAATAACGGTTATTTCGACCTGTCTCAATAGGTTGGATAAAAATATGATTAAATATCTTTTTTAAAGAGCACTAAAATACAGTATACATTCATCCGGACAATATAAGTGTAATTGTAAACAAGTGTTTTTCTTTTATCTTTTAACATTAGAAACACAGCTGCCGTCATATTGACGGTTTTGAACATACTATTGAGCGCTATGTCTGTATATGCGTCCTCAGTCATCTGAAATTTTATGACTTTTTCTAATTTTACGCGAAATATGCACAAACATTTAAAAATTATGTTCGATTGTAAAGAGGGAGAGAAAATGTGTTTTATATCTACTAAGACTGTAAACCGTCAATTTGACGGCAATATGGAATATAGGCGGAAATCGTTAAAATAATACCGGAAAAATGTTAGTTACTTTTCGCCTCTTCCCCCTGTTACAAAAAACAGAAATATTGGCTCTTTGGAAATATTGGTGTTGAAAAATAAGGACTACACAAACCATGCAAATATTTTTACGGATAAACCATACCAGGTTGTTAGCTCGGCATAACTGCATAAAAATATATCTAAATATATACTTTTTTTTTTATCCAATGCGGAGGCACTTGTATTCAAACATTGGCCCTTACTACGCCGCAGTTTTACTGTCCATTTTATTGTGGGGGCACCATATAGGCGGACAGCATTACCTCCTATGAAGGGACGACACGAACGGAGGCATTTTTCGTGACGCAACGCTGGGACTCGATCTGAGCACCCTCAGCACCGAAAACCAGCGCGCTGTACCACTGGGCCGCCACAAGACCCTAAATATATACTAATTTATTATATATTGGTTTGAAATATTTCAAAATTTAAAGTATTTATCCATTTAAAAAAATCATTAAATATTTTAAATTCTTGATTTTATTTTTAATCGTCAAAATATCTTTTTAGTAAGAAAAAAATCCCTGTCTTTCTATTGTTAAATATAATATAAATACAACAGTGATGGTAATTGAAAGTCATTTGATATTGTTTAGCTTGGTGTTGTGCTTTTAAAGTCAACCGCATGCTTGCATTTCCTATTATAAATACCAGATAAGGTTAGCGATGTAAGAAGCAATAACACCAATTTTTGGTAGACCATCTATAAATAGTAAATTGAGATGATTTACCTTAGCATATTCAACGATAATATCAAAAATACCACATTGACAACAAGATTGATAACAATATCATATTTATTGTACAGATAACCCATTCCAGCTCTAAATTTCCTACAATTCACCAACCAAGTCTTCTTCCTCTACCTATGTCTATAACCGTCTCGGGTAGGCTTGGCCCAATATCTTCAAGCCTATTCCAACTTCATTCGATATTGCTGTAGGACGGCCAGCATTTAATCTAATAATATAACTTTTATGTATTACTTTCCATGAAAACAACACATAACTTTTAGCTAACGGGGCCCATTTTTTCCGATTCCATTTTTCCGACATATATATATATATATATATATATTATATATATGTGTGTGTGTGTGTGTGTATGATCAGGTCTATTCAGAATTTTGCTATAAAGTGATATCTAACATTACAAAGGAATATTTTATTTAATTTCTATGATAAGTAATATTTCAAATGTGCCTTACTTGTAATTACCCGCGTAATGGACGTAGTTTACTACTTAGAGTCTGCAACCACACCGCCCATGAATCTCCTTCCACAGCCGTCATTTGCTGAACCAATTCCAAATGTCACTGTATCAGCCGGACGAGACGTTAGCCTTCCATGCGTCATCGAAAATCTAGGAAGCTATAGGGTGAGTGACATTTCATATTCTCTTCTGCTGTTCCATTTCTCAACATTACGCGAGGCGTCGTTCATTCAGGGATTAAATCCAACTACAGTTACTGTTGTCCCTTAAATCATATCTTTATGAAAGCGTGAACGTATATTGCCTGTTCATTTATTGATTTAGTATAAATTTTACCCGGGCGCTTCTCTTTTCGTATCCAGTTTTATGACCGAGATGCATTAAAGTATTTACGAAAAGAGTTTTAAATTTTATGCTGATTAGCAGAAAAGCTGCGTGAATCTCCCAAGAATCTTTTATGCCACTAGATTACTCCTTTGGCGATATTATGCATAGTTTTTATTTTAACAAAAATCAATATTTCTAAATAAGTCCATTATTTTTAGATGTCTGTAGATAATAAATTTTTAGATGTCTGTACTGAAATAAATTCTGTATAAAGTTGACATTTTCAATTTATTTATTGACAGCATGAAATGGGCATATATATATATGCACGTAACCTAAAATAAACATATATCTGAAATAAATTTTCTTGTCTGGAGTAAAATTTTCTATCTAAAATAAATATTATTTTTATGTAGTTTACCCTATGATATGCATGCTAACTAAATAAAAATCGATATTTTATGAAATAAAATTGAAAAATTTGTAGACTATCGGAACAGAAGATAGTAAAACATATAAAAGTGCAGTAACATTGAATCTTTTGTTAAAATTTCAGTCACAGGAAAATAAAAAGTACAAAATCTGAAAGTAAAAAAAATCTTAAAGTAAAATAATGGCTAAATTTAAGAATTAAGAGTTACAATTTCTGATACCTTATATCTTTAAAAAGTAAATAGAGAACGAAAAATAAAGTAAAAAAATCTGAAAGGGAATGATTGATTAAGTTAATAATTAGTTATATATTAAATTAATAATTACATCAATTTTTTGTTTATGCGCACATCAAATTTTTATCGGGTACTTCTATCTAATGAGTAAAGAACAAGTTTGTACTCTTCAATTAAATTGATTATTTTGCAGCTTTCAAATTTTAATGACACTTTGCAATTATACACTGTTCCTGAAAAAGATACAAAATTACCGACAATTAATGCAAATTCCTCAAAATGAATACTTTGTTGAACAAATACTGTTTGGATAAACATGCACGTAATATGGCAAAAAAATTACATCTTGTTAACAACATAGCTTGCTCTGTGTATGTAAATATCGGGAAATTTCGTTTATAATATATTTTCCTTTTTAACTTATTTATATTTTCTTAAGGAATGACATTAGTTTATTGCTGCATTAAACTAATTCACTCAATGATATCAAATTTTATGTTTATCTTACTTAATGTAATTTTAATACAGGTTGCTTGGTCGCACAAAGATAAAAACACACTCATTAGCATCCAGACAAGAGTGATAATGCGCAATTCTAAATACAGCGTGACGCATCAAAATTTTAAGGTATGGTATTTGCACATCAGTAAAGTTGGCGCAAAAGACAGCGGACATTACATGTGCCAAGTTAACACCACCCCGATGATAAGCCAAATAGGTTACGTGAACATTGTTGGTAAGTGACAATACAGACTCAGTACTCTATTTGCATGTATATCTTAAAAGTTTAATTTCGTTACCTTCATTTTAAATGGTATTATTACAATAAATATATTTAACGCTAACTTTATCCAAGGTGTTTCTTTTGTGAGGTATTAACATTTTCAACTGAAGTAGATTATAGTACTCCAATTTATTTAATATGAGCTAATTTTATTTGCAATAAATAATTAAGTTCAGCCCACCCAAGACATCCGGTTGTCAGTGTGAAATGGCTTGCTTTCCTTTCTAATTAAATAAGCACTCCCTTTCTTACTGTGGGAAACAACGAAAGAACACGTGCATGTTGAGATACGCAACAGCTTGTCTTCCTTTCGGGTGTAATCCCTTTTTACTTTAGAGTAGTGAGTCTAAATTTGGATGCTATAGTCAGAGGAACTGTACAATGTTGCACGGAATATAATTCTTAATTGCTTCTTGGATGAAAATATTTCCCAGGCTGAATTTTTTTTCCAAGACAAAATAACTTTGCAACTGAGCAATTGTCTCAGTTAAGACAGTATGTTTTAGCAAAAGTGCTTCGATTTCGACAATACCGTGTGTAGAACAGCATGTTAAGCTGTGAAGAACATGGAAAGAAAATTGGTACTTCTTTTGTCGATTTACATGGTTTGCAGTCACTAAATTTTCTCTCGGTTTAAAAGCCCTTTAAATACAAGTTCAACTTAATATTTCTAACTGGAGAAGGGATTTCTTCGATGAACCTCGAGTAATAAAGGAACAGGATTCAGTGTGTTTTAAGGCTGCTATGTACTAAGAAAAAAATCGTATTTCCTTTTTCCTCTTCATGCAAACTCTTGTGGTGGGAGGAGTCCAGTTGACAATTCGAGAATTCCACTCCCCTTAGGATTGACATTTTGAGGGATTTTAATAGCTCTCTCTCTATAGGGGGGTTAAGCGCTGTCCCTAAATTTTTTATTTAAAATATATTTTTGTCAACTATTTACAGGTACATAAATGCTAAATGCTGATAATCAAGTAAAATTGGTATTGTCAGATAGCCTGAACTTTTCTGCAAAGCGCTACAGGATTCATCTTATAAATTTCGTCCACCGAAGGAATTTAGGAGAGTTTAAAACACACTATACCCGATTTTTCCCTGAATAATTTAAATTTTAAAATATTAATTCCATTTTTTAAAAAAACGAAAAAGGTACAAAAATGTAAAATTTCTTTCTCTATGACGGAGTACAATTTTTTTAAAAAAATCTTTCAATCCAAGTCGGCAATCCGTGGGCAAATTTTCTCCATAGGTTAACATTGAGGTGAGCGAATCCAATGAGGTTAGTACATAGCAGCCTTAAGCAAGAAAGCCTGTATTATCCCACGATTGTTTTAACGCTAGCAGCTTTAAGGAAAATGAAGTGGACAGTTCTACCTCATTCCTGTATTGCCCTGAGATGACCATTTCGGATTTTAATTTGTCTTGTCCATTTGAAAATTTTATAAGGTTCGATCATCTGGTGTAATAAAGCCGTCGTTGCAGCTGTGTAAGGAAGCATACGAATAAAACAAGAGACGTAAATTAAGAACCAAGAAAATATGAATGAATGCATTTCGTTCAATTGTTTTCTAGAAATAATCTCAAATAACACCACTGATGTTAAGCTTTAAAATGAAGCTTATAATGTTCAAAGTCGATTTGAAGAATTGTGATAATGTACAACTGAGACTATTTATTTCGCGTAAGACTAATATGAAATTTTCAATTTGAATATTTGTATATAATTTTGCTGTGTAAATTCTTAAATTTATAAATTGTATGCACAATTAATCTGTTTTTATATTATTTAAGTTTCGCATTTGAATGATAACCCCATTCTATATTTATAGTAACTCCAGTTATTCAACATTCTTTCAATCAATAAAATTTATTAATAAAATACATTTGCATGTTTCTTTCCATTATGTTTTAAGACAATTGCCTTGTACTTGCATGTACTTACATCTTACTAAGAGTTTGATTTTTTGATCTCTAATAAAATAATCTACTTAGTTTATATAAAAGAAAATTTCTTTTTTAAAACGTTTTATACAATGTTGGCAAAAGCAACAGAATTTTGTTTATGTATAGTGGTCTTGATTTTTCAGTTGCTCCGAATATCGTTGAAGAGTTAACAAGTTCAGACACAAATATACGTGAAGGAAGCGATGCGTCAATGAAATGTTCAGCTGATGGATCCCCAAAGCCAACAATAAAATGGAGAAGAGAAGATGATGGAGAGATAACAATAGAAAATGAAAAAGGTTTATGTTAAATTATTTATCTTAATATAAATACATAAAAATATCAATTGTTGAAAAATCTGTTAGAACTTCAATAATCTTTTTGAGTGTTTACTATTCTTTCACATGATATAAAAATATTTTTAAGAGCAAACTCTTGTGACACACAGAAAATTAGTATTCCATATTTTGAAATTCTACTCAATACAAACAAATGTTTAACCCTCAGCTATGCTAGAAGTTGAAAATCCTTTGAATTTTACGAACGAGTATGGATCTAAACGAATCATACTATTGTTAAGGGAACATGGCACCTAACAGTGACATGGAGCTATACTATTACTCCATATTGCCGCCCCATAAATTATCATTTAGCTCTTCCACTGAGAGGTAGGTAATTAGCACATTGTTAAGAGTAGCTTCGACAACTCGTATAAGAGAAAGAAAACTACTTGTGGGAACTTTGTGGGAATTTCGATCCTGACAAGTGTCGATCAGCGTTTCTAAATCTTTTTCTAACTTTGAACCCCTTGATAAACTTTTTTCATTGATTGTACCCCGGGATCAGACAATCAAAGAGATTATATAAATCATAGTGTGTCTAAGATTTTTTAATTAAAATTATATAAGCGAAAAATAACTGATAAAATGTGATAGAAATTTTAAAAAATAATAATAAATTAAAATGTTTAAAAGTACTTAACAGCTGGATAAAAATAGTTTTTTATTTTTTATAATGTTTTTTATTACAAGATGCTGGATTTTCAGCCACGGATACAAAAATTTCTTCGCATCCTTGAACAGTCCAGCAAGTACCCCAAGGGACACGCTTACTACAGGTTGAGAACCGCAAGTGAAGTCTGTTTGATCAGGAATCCCTTGTTTACAGCTATATAAAATTTGGTTTATAATTTGGCTTTCATCCCAACCTTTATTTCGTAGTTTGAATGCATTTGCCTTTTTCGAGGCAGTTTATTTCTTACAAGGTTCTTCGACCTAACAAAAACATAAGACACAGTGGACCCCGAGCAATTGAGAATAAATCAAAAAAGATTTAAAACATTTTATCATAACAAATTCAGATATTTTTTATTCGCTTTTATGCAAGACGTGCCATTTAGTCTTACAATGTATTGAAATTAATATAAAAAAACACAGAATTGAAATTAATTTAATAAAAATTATTTTTTTAAAAGGCTTTTGATTAAATATTCATTGATCAATTAAAAAAAAGTTTCATATTTCAATCATATCGCTTTACCACCTTACTTGAAACTCCAGAAAAATAATGAAT
The DNA here is from genome assembly GCA_907164885.2 of Dolomedes plantarius. NCBI lineage: Eukaryota > Metazoa > Arthropoda > Arachnida > Araneae > Dolomedidae > Dolomedes > Dolomedes plantarius. The sequence goes on along the minus strand of OU015497.1, from coordinate 49,147,942 downwards.
TTCTTATGCACTCATAAAGTTTTAAGTTTTAAGCAAATTTGTAAATTACCGAGTTTTTCATGAGGTAATCTTACTATTCATACTTTTGTCAAATGTTTCAAAATTTTTAATTCACTTACGGGATTTCTTTCAAACTGACAGTGTTCTTTCAATTTTACAGGTTATTCTTTTAATTAAAGTGTTTAAGATATTTAAAAAAATTAAAATAATTTAGAAAAGTTTTTTTTTAATATACAAAATCTTATTACGTTTATTTGAGTAATGAAAAATATTTTCTAAATACATAATGTAATCATTAAGAGAAATGTCTTTTATTTTTTCCTTTTTACTAAAATTTTCCATTTACGGTATAATAAATGTACAATAAATACAAAAAAAAGTCTTACGGTGCATAATTAGATTTTACTAAATAAATTTGTATTCAAAGAAGACGGGACAAAGAATAAAAGGAAAAGAAAGCCATTGCATTCATGAATGAGAAAATCTTCAAGAGATAAACGGTTCTTGAAGATAAAGAGTGTAGATAAACATGGAATTTAATGAGATCTTTTTGTCTGTTTTCTAGTGGTGTGTATTTATTTTTGTTACGCGTATTTTTAATGTAATGATTTGTTTCATATCTTTACATCCTAATTTTGGATCTGTTATCATAATTGATCATATGTTTCAATCGGAATATTTATTTAATTTTATATCTAACATTTGGGATATTTATCCCGCTAATACAATTATTATGCTCATTCAATTTATCCACAGTTTTCTTTGTCCAGTACTGTAGATTTAATTTAATAAAAAGAAATAAAATTTCAAATGTTTCTTTGACATTTAAGAATACTTTTTTCGCTTAATGTATAACCGTGAAAGTTTATTTCTCAGCTAAATGCTTCAAAATATTTAAAGGTCGATTTAGGTGTAATATTGGTAAATTTCTGTACAAGAGATAATCGCTTATTCATGAGAAACAATTATTGCGTAATACTTCGCCTTTCAAATTTATAAAGTTATAGCTTACGTTAGAAATAATTTGATATTTGAGACGTCAAGCTTATAAAAATTAATGGCGTTTTTGGCAGTATGTAATGGTACATTATTCCAAATTTGCTACATAAGTTTTTTTTTTCAAATTACTCCTTTCATTAAGGAAAGAAATTAAGCAGAATCATCTTAAATGTGCGTATATTTGCATTTATATCAGTGTGGAGGAGATGTAACTGTGATTAATAACAGGTTTCTCTTCAGAAGATGAATTGTTACAAATGTAGAAATGAGTTTCATAAATAGCAAATCAAATGAAGATAAAATCTTGTAGATAAAATCTAAGCATTTATTAAAAGTCTTTGGTTACATAAATAGTAAAACTGTTGCTCTTCATAACCTAAAGTTCACAAAATTAAAGTAAACAGAATAAATAAATTCTGTGTTTGATGTGCAAAGTGTGTTAAGTCCAAAATGGGCTAAAATAAGTTATCAAACGAGACATGTTTAAAAAATCCAGGGCTACTGCTGGGTACGGAAAGCTATGTCCAATTCCATTCCTAAATATTTTTATTCATCACGGAAAATGTGGGGTGTGTGAAGCAAAACACAAACATGTTAGTGTTGAAGGAGTTATGTCCCAATAAACACTGCTTACTCAACAAAAATAAAATTGGAATAATTTACTTTTACAAAAATAATTAAAAATTAAACTTAAAAAACTGACTTTACAAAAGCCGTTATTTTTTCAGTTCCGTTTTTCTCAAAACTACGATTTTGGACTTGACACTCTTTTCACTGCATACACAGAATTGTGAAAGGTTCTTTTATTCTATTGCTTCTTAGATGTGAGTGTATAATTGTGAAGCCCTTTTTTAATATTCAAAGGACTTTTTCTATATTTCTTCAATAAATTAACCATTGTATGTGATGTATTTTATTACAACTTAATTCTTTGCAGTAAAATTTTCTAACAGTTTAAATCCTTACAAGGATAACGATAAAATGTAATTAAAACTTAAAAGTTCACTGAAAATTTCTCTTTACAAATCCCAATTTTAAAATCTTCTAATTTTCTACGTATTGGAAATTTCAAATACTTTTGTTTCGAAGGCCTTACCTATTATAATGTATCTTTATACCTCAGAATAATTCAGATTTTGTTTACTCGGAATGAATTAATTTTATAACTAAAAGTGTCGAATGGAGAATTTTTCAAGATCGACAAACTCCAAACTCAATTCTAAGAACTTTGCAAAATGTATATATTTTTATACTTTATTAAAAATGATTTTTTTATCTTTATTTATAGTCCACGATGTCTCCGGAACATACTTAAATCTGACAAAAGTCAGTAGACTGAGTATGGGTGCCTATCTTTGCATTGCCTCAAATGGAATCCCTCCATCCGTTAGCAAAAGAATCATGCTGAATGTTAAGTGTAAGTTATATATGTAAAATACTCTCTTTCCAGGCCTGTTATTTTGCAGGAAAACAAATGACTGAAAAAAATGTACATACTTATGGCGTAGAAAAGTAAGACAGAATAGCTTATAACATTTTACTTAAAGCTGCTGAGTACTAGCTATATTATAGCTATATTGCTTTAAGCTATGTACGTTTTGTCCAGCTAAAGCTAACAGGCACTTGGAGCCAAGTCAGTCTTCTACCTTCGATAGTTCCTTGTCCTTAGCCAACAGAAGCTGTTCCCCTTAGCCTACTTGTGTGGCCTATTTTTCAATGAGATGCCTGACATCCTAGCAAACGAGGGTACCGCTGAACATTCACCAACTTTTTCGGCTCTTACTTCCAAAAAGCACACGGCGGGTCCGACATAGCAATAAAGCCCAACTGGGAATAGTCCCGCTGGCGCAGATAGACCCCAGCAGGCAGCTACACCGCGCAAGGCCAGGACAAGATAACCCATACGGCAGCAGGAAACCCACACGGCCCCGCACAGCAGCAGCAGGAACAACGCAGCATGCAGCAGGACAAACGGATGCATAAAAAGTTTTAAAAAAAGAAATAATAAATTTTGAAGAGAAGAAGATTGGTAGAGGAAACTCACGAAAAGCCAACCCAGCGCAAATGGCGGAAAAAGAAACCGGAGGCAAAAAGAAAAGCAAGCCCAAGGAACGACAATGCAAATAATGGAGGTGAGCGACTCCGCGAAAACCAAAAAAAAAAAAAGACAAAATACCATAAAAAAGGACTAGCTGTAAAACAAAAACAGAAATCAGAAGACGGTATCATTGCAAGAACAGTACAGGGAGACGACCTGCTTCAGCTCTTACTTATTTGGAGGCATATTCCGTTAGGGAATCTTTTATCCAGAGTACTTGGTGATCTCTCCCGGTCCATGACTGACACATTGGTGTCTGCCCTGGTAGGGATCTTGCCTTCAAGGTTTATAGAGCTGAACAGACTGTAATATCAAGGTTGGAAAGTGGCCACTTGAGGTGACTAAAATTTTATAACCAGGACAAAACCTTTCTCACTTGTGAAAAGTGTAATAATGAGCAGGAAAGTCCTGGTCACATCATAACTTGTCTAAATTTATCTCGGAAGTATTTTATTACCGATCCTCAACTTTGGATGGACCTGGGGATATATGAATTATGGTCCTGATCTAGCGACGCTAGTTCAGGAGGGATTAGTAACAACAACAAAAACCACATCTATATTGTATTCGTTTAGCTCAGTGATAACGTATGAAAAAAAAGGTTCCGACGATTGTCGACTGGGGTTTAATTGTTTTTGGATTGTACTTATTAATAGAGGAAATATCACATGCTTTGGTATTTTATTCGTTTTATAAATAACCTCCACCAAAGGAAATTATTTGCGTTCAAAACACAGTAAACCAAATTTTTCACCGTATAGTTCAAATTTTAAAATAATATTTACGTTTCTTTTAAAGAATGAAAAGGATGCCCGATATGGAAGATTATTTCTTTATTAAGGAGCACAATTAAAAAAAATATAATAAATCAAAGACAACAATCAATGGAAATATTTTCTCCATAAGTCAACAAGGAGCTGAGCGGGCTATTTACTCAGCAGTCGTAAGTGAAAGGAACATGATTTGCAATGTCCTTCACACATAAACACGATTTTGAAATATGAATTATTTTAAAATTTTGGGCAAAATATTTATATTTAGAAAATTATTTATGAAAAATATTTACATTTTGAAAATATTTATGAAAAATATTTACATTTGAAAAATACTTATGGAAAATAATTTATATTTTGAAAAATATTTATGAAAAATATTTATAATTTAAAAAATATTTATAAAAAATATTTAATTTGAAAAATATTTATGAAAAATATTTATATTTTTGTGAAACATTTTGGATAAAATTTTAGGTAGAATATTTAGATTTTCAGACCTAATAAAAATATATGTAATTTTTCAGGAGCCATGATTGATATCATTTATTTTATAAAATATGATCAGTCTTTTTAAATAATGCTTGAACAAAAAGATTCAGAGTTGTTTAGAATGAACATATTTAATGAAATATTTATTGATTAAAATTATTTCCTAGTTTTCGTGATTCAAGCCAAATATGAAGTTCATAATATTTTTTGAATTGTCAGTTGCCGTTAACCTCAACTGTCATTTTAGAAATTGGCTATTTAAGAATAACAACATTTAAGTATAGTGTATATTTCAAAAATTTATATCATGATTAAATTAACAACAAATATTTTCTGACTATTTTAACAAGCCATTGCTTAATTTTCAGTAAGCAAATGCAAAGATCTACGTAAAAGGCAATAAAAGGTCATAGTTTCCTTTAAACAATTCCATTTTAAATATTTTGCATTAATGTCTGAGAGTTTGTTTGCATTTCGCTACAGTCCCTCCAATGATCTGGATTCCAAACCAATTAGTCGGTGTTGCAGTTGGGAATGATATATCGCTAGACTGCCATCTCGAATCATACCCCGAGCCTGTAACTTACTGGACTAGAGGACCAAATCATATCGTTGTGCTGTCGGGTGAGAATCACGACAGTGTCGTCATGAGATCTGGGATGTACAAGATTCAAATGAGGCTGAGAATTCGAGCTGTTACAGCAGAGGATTACGGGGCTTACACTTGTGTCGCAAAGAACTCCCTTGGAGAAACTGAGGGAAAGATACGTCTATACGGTAAAATATTACTATTTTAATGTATGAAAATTAACTTATAAATAAATAAATTTTATTTTGTTTCAGTACTGTAGAAGTGTCATATCCACTAAGCCTAAAAGTGACTAACAGTAATATGAATTTTCATCAATAAGAAACACAGATAATTCAATACTTGTTAAGGGGGCACAGGACCTTCAAGCTCGATGGAATGACTTTAAATATGGTCTAATTCTAACAACAAAAACTCAAATAATATTAGAAAAAGAAACTTTCTTTCTTTATACATATAAAGTACATATCTCTAAATATGTCATGTATAAAAAGGGAAATTCTAAATCTATAAATAATTTTCAAATTAGCTGTTTAGAAGTTTATATGATTAACTGGTGAGTAAAAATCATAAAGTGCTGCGCGCATCATAAAATTGAGATATATGCTTATTGAAAATAATTAATGTTCAGATTACACTTGTAATGTATTTACCTGTAATGTAAAATCAAATAAATTGTAATAAATATTATTTAAATTAAAAATTGAACATAAAATTGGAAAAATTCAAATATTATCACAATTATTTGCTCAGTTTTACCGTATATAAAAAAAGTATTCCAGAATTGTACATTTTTCTGGTTTTAAATTGTAGAGTACCATGAAATATACATATGAGTGTAGTTTTATCAGTTTCCTATTGATAGTTAAAAGTAATGCTGCACACAAACTCAAATTAGCCGTTAATCATATAAAATTGTGAACTGCTAATTTGAAAATTATTTATAGATTTATAATTTCCATTGATATATATATATATATGACATATTTAAAGATATGTACTTTATATGTATAAAGAAAGAAAAAAAATTATATTATTTGAGTTTTTGTGGTTAGAATTAGACTATATTTATAGTTATTTCGTCGAGTTTCAAGATCCTGGTCCCCCTTAAATCTGTGATCAAGTTACCAAATAATTTGCTTTGTGTTAAAATTTTGCAACTGCCCGATAAATGGTGGTGTATTGCAATATTCAGATTTTCAAATGCTGATCTGTTATGGAAGTATGAATATGGAAGTATGAGATCCGTTATGGAAGTATGGAAAATTATGGAAGTATGAATGATGTGTCACCACTAAGTATGAAAATGAATATTTCATACTCAAGTTAAATATATTTCAAAAATACCAAATACATATAAGTTTTCTTTGACAGCAAGAAACTTTTTAAAATTGCTAAGAAATTTTATTCTCTAACACAATGTTCATTGTAACAAAACTTTTGCACAAATATCTCATATTTAGAACTACAAATTGCGAAATTTTATATAACTAGGGAATTTCTTCCATTACACTACATAAATGTAATGTCACATCCTTCGTAATTTAAAGCTTTATCAGTCCTATGAATAAAATTTCCTTCCCAGTTGAACTTCTTGATAAGCAAAATTAAGGAAAGTGAAGGCTTGAGAATGCAAAATTATTCATTTAATTAATTATTTATTATAATTATTTTTAAACCAATCTTAAAATCGTGAGATATAGCTGCCAAAGTTCATACAAGAGTCAACACATTTTCAATGGCTTAAAAGTAAGTTTTGTGAATTTATTTCTATTGCAACGTTGACCTCTAAGAAACTCCTTATAAAAATACGTTTTTTTACTTATAAAAACATATTTCAGCTATTCATCAATTAATATTAGAATTCAGTTAATTAAATAGTTGTAGAATCTAATAATGGAGATGATTATACCACAGGTTTTATCTTTATCCATAAAACAACTAGGCTGAGTAAGTAATCGAACTCGAAGAGGTAATTAAAATTATGTTTCCAGACAAGTGTGCTGTCCATTACACTGTCTATGTATTTTATGATACAGCTTAGAGACTGTAACAATCAATTTCAGTTCTATGGGTTTTTCGGAAGAATTTCAGGGTTGTTAAGATATATCAGATCAGACTGAACAGACATATTATCGCAATAGGCATGCCGCAAAAGAATAAATTATTTGCTTGAACAACACGTGTGCACAGAGCATGATTGTACGTTAAAATTTATATTCAGAATGCTGCAGCAGAAGAATAGATGTCAAAACGAGTTCAACTGATATAAATAATGAAAACAGAAGTGTCGCCTCCAAATAAATGTCATGGCACTAAAGGGGATCAATTAGCCTTCTAAGCCTTCAAGTAATCAAATTGGCGGTTCTCTTTTGAATATTTAACGCATGTCCTTAACACCTATCGTTTGAATATTTAACACGTACGTAATTCAGGAAATTTATTAAATCTGTGCGTCTACATTTCAGGTATTAATGAGATTTAAAATATGATTACCTAACAACTAGAGAGATTGACTTCATAATGCTTGTCACTCGACATATATTCTGTCCGAGGAATTAGCAACCTCAAATGTACCAGTTGGAAAGCAATATCCAAAGAATATGTATCTGAAGTAAAAGTATCAGTTTGTATTCAATCCCTCCGTCCTATTATGACGGCATTGATAAACCGTATTTTAAAATATTAAAACAAGGTAGATAGTGGAGTATAATAGAGACAAATGATATATCACACAACAGGTAATAACTCACCAAAACAAACGATAAAAAATACCTCTTTCTCTGTTAACCAAATGCGCTTTTAAAATTATATCTCATCTAAAATATGAAATGAAAGATTTTATTATTATTATTTTATTTTTCTAGAAATTGCTGCAACATCTACCGATGCAAGGACAGTCGAAGAACCTTTTGATTCAAGATCCGGACTGTTGCAAAAGGAGTATTCATTGAAAGCCTCCGATTATGAAAGTAAGTAAGAAACTTAAAACTAAATTTAATCACTCTATCAATAAAGAATGAAATTTTTTTCTGCCGGATATTTTATATTCCTTGGACTTCGGCACGAAACCATGATGTCTTGTTAACTGGACACCTACGCTTATATATATATATATATATATATATATATATATATATATATATATATATATATATATATATATATATATATATATATATATATATATATATATATATATATACATAGCTTTATGCATTTTGTCACTGGCACTAACATTTTGCATAATTTATAATGACATTGATTTATTAGCAAATATTTAATTACATTATCAGATGTAAAGGATTAGCAATCGAAAATGGAGTAAGTGACTGTTTAATGCAAATGAATTTCATTTAAGTAAAATTCCAGATAATTACGGTGGCTATTGAAGAAAAGCTGAGGCTGATTTAAAATGAAAAGAATTTATCTTTTATTCAACATCAGGTTCTACACGTTCTTTAATAAATATTAAAGGGACATGCATGGACTTCCCTTTCTTTCAAGCAATTGAACTGCAGGGTACGGCACATAGCTCTCTGAAATGTTCTCTTAGAACTCTTGGTGATCGTATCTGTACATTTTATTTTGGTCCAGTAACTTGAAATTTAATTTCGAAATGATGAAATTGATGAGTTAAGTTTATGTTTCCGTTCAAGGATCGATCAGTGGTGCGAAGTGTCAACGTTGTTCGTATCAAAGTAATTTTAAACAATCACAGGACACCTAACTATTCCTTACTCGCATCGAAATAATTTTAACAAATCACAGACATCCGGACAATTTCTTACTCGTATCGAAATAATTTAATAAGCAATAAAGAATCCACACATATAACCAATACATATAACCAATCAACACAATCAACACATAAATCCAATAAACAATCAACAGAAATAACCAATCACAGACCTCCTAACAATTCACCACGGAATTGTTAATGTCTGCGATTGGTTAAAATTATTTCGATACGAGTGAGGCTGGCCTACGGAACTCTGAAGGACACAACGTGAAGACAATCTCTATCACTGATAATATAATTTGTCAGCGGATTCGATAATTTTTCGATCCCGTCTTTTGTTATAATTCACATTATAATGGCAGTAATACGTTAAAACTGTTTTAGTAATTCTTTTTTAAGTTTGCATTTAAAATAATAATATGAGAGTTATGAAATTTATATCAGGAGAATGATGATTAAAATTCCTTTAAAATGAAATCTTTTTCGAATCTGTACCTCCATTTTTTGATTTTTGGTGAATTTTTAAAGATTAAATTTTAGAATTTAATTTATTAAATGCTGATCACGTGATTACTTTCTCTGGTACTTTAAATAAATTGATCGTCATGTCCATAACAATGAAATAGACAAAAAAATATTTTCCCTTGCTAATGCGACAGACGATTGGACATTATCCAAAAAAATATTAAAATACAGTAAAAGATACATGTTCCTCAAACTGTACTGTATTAACTGTACTATATTCTTTAGTATGTTCTATTAGATTTAATTTTAATATTTTCGTCTACATTATTTTGTCTATAAAAATATCACTTACTATTTTTTTATAAATATATTTTTTGGTTTTTTTTACATCAATTCTATTTATTGATCATCGTATTTATTATACATATATATAAATATTTATTTTTTTGGCATTAATTGCATACATTGACCATTGTATTTAATTTGAATGTACTCCGTAGCGAAGTGCGGGTTTTCAGCTAGTTAATTCATACAATGAAGATCGATTTCTTAGAATGTAGTGATTGAAAGGGACATTTGGATAAATCTTTTGGTGGTCACATGAAATGATTATCCGTTACATAAAGCAAGTGCAAATGCCAAACACTCTCTGTACGTTTATTTGTTTATCGAACTTATTTTAGTAGTTCTTGAAACATTAAATCTTATGCTTCCATGAGGGAATACATAGAGCACAACAGTTCTTTAAAAACAAGAAAAAAGGTTATTTTTTTCACTTGAATAGAACTAACGAAATTAACGGAGTTAAAGAACTACCAGCATGATGGGTATCCACCTAGCGTACACAAAATACTTTGTCTATGAAATTTAAAAAATGAAGAAAAATCTACCGAGAAATAACAGAAAAAACACTCTGAAAGAGAAGACAAGAAAAGAATATCTTTACTATAAAAAGTATAAACAATCTTTACACAATCTAATAAACAGTATAACAGACTTTTATTTTATTTTCCCTTGTGTATATTTAACTATAATTCTTCTCTTTAAAAGGAATTAAACCATTATATAAGAGTATATTTAACAGCTCAAAGCTGTCAATTGTTATAGACAGAGAAACGAGGAATCCGACATAAAAAATACGTATATTGAAATTAAATTTTAAAAGTTTAGATAGAAAAATATAACTCGGAATAATTGATGACATCGCATAGTCAGCATTTCAAACCTTTTTGACATATTAAGTCATAGGAATGAAATATCTTAAGATTTCTTTGTCGATCAAGTTTCTTTAAAGTCGATCAAGTAACTTTAAAATTATTTATGTCATAATGGCAAAAACAATCCCTTGATAAACTATCCCTAGATGTTTTTGAGCTTCTGAAGGTAAACTATTATTTAAAAAAAATTTTCTTTCAGCTATCCCACCCGTTTCTGCTAATAATTGGAATTCAGAAGGTTTCAATACAGTTTGGAAAAATCCTGCACAAAAGGGAAGTATAGAGTCAGGTATGAAACCTAGATTAAAATATTATCTGCCCATAAAATTACCTGAAAAAAGCAATTATGTCGTTTAAAAAGCATGTTCTTCAAAATATTTATTCAAAATTTTAGAAAAGTTTAGTTTTATACGGAAACTCCCCGGTGTCCAAATCTGTATGTTTGCAATACAGTTACTGTATTTTATTTTATTATTACCTGTACTTTATTTTATTTAACTAATACGTATAATTTCTTTTTTATATACAATGAAATTCTTACATGCTGTAAAAATATATCGTCAAGTTTAGAGAAGGACTTAAGGCAGGGATTTTGGGATTATTAAGGTTTAACAAACCAAGTCGTCAAATATTCAGGAAATGGTAACTGCTGATATCTACTACTAGAGTATTTTCTTTAAAAAGGGGGAGATCACCTTTGCACATGCAAAAATTCACTGATTTTACTACCAAGCTTAATATGTTGTGAAACAGTTAATTTGTAATTAATTTAAACCAATTTTTAGGATGAATTGTACAAAGTTGTATCTATTAGAAAAGAAAAGCAGAATTGTTGGAAGATTATTAGAAATTATTTTATGTAAAAAATAATAATATTTTATGAAAAATGAATATTAGGTCAATGAATTGCGCACAGATTTGTTTACCAACTATAAGAGATTATATTAAATTATTTGTATATATTCTATCCATAGGTTATAATTTTATATACACCTAAAATACTTTCCATATTTCACATAAAAATATTTTTCAGGCAAATGTATTTTAATGTACAAAAAATATCGTAAAATATTTTTTTTTAATTTCTGTAAAAAAATTAGTAATATGTACTTTCTTAAATTTAGGTAGAAATTGTAGAAACATAAGAGATATTCATGTATACAAAATTTTAGAAATTTGTGACGATTAGTTTTGAATAAAGAGTGCTAAGTTTGAAAATAGCAGTTTTTAGAAAAATCCATTTAAAGTTAAAAGTTCCCATAAATTACTTTACTATTAGCTTTATACATTTTGCCATAAAATCGGTTCTAATTTTAGTATCGGACTTGATTTTTTTTCCAAAAGATTCCTTATATTCCATTCTTTAAAATTAAATCATAAAAAAAAATCGAGTTCTTTTTTTTTTAGGTTTTAAGTTGATCTCCCTTCTTAACGAAAGTAAAGCCCAAATATATTACAAAATCTTTTGAATTCAGAGTAACTGAATCGTTGAAAACTTTAAGGTAACAGTAATATTCATGATAATTATGTTTAATGCATCTCAAAATAATAAAGACTCTCCAAGTGATCAAAATGTTAATATTTTTATTATTATAGAATATATTTAAGAAAATAACTCGTACATTATTTAAACATATTTTTGTTTACAAAATTTAATAAGCCCGTTTTTTAATATTATTAACACATTCTCGTTTTATAGGGAGACATTTCTTTTTATACGTGTTCTTGTGTACTGTTTTTTCAACAGGTGAGAGAAATGGAGTCCAACCTTTTCCAGAGTCCACCCTTCTGCAGATTAGCCTATGCGCCATCTTATATGTCATTAGTAGGTGCATGGAACGAAGAATATCCTGAGAAAAATTTACAAGGATCGAATTTTTTGGATATTTCAGAAGACTGCTGAAACATTTAACATTTAACTAAAATACATTTCTCCTTCATGTGATTCGTACATGCTCGTGATTTTCTTAAAGTAAAACCTCCAAAGCAATTTCTAATATTAATAATTCCAGTGGCTGTTATTATTGTAAAAAGAATATATTCTTACAATATTTTCAATGCAGAATGTTGTTGGCATTTGCGTTCTATCGAGTGCAGATATCCGGTTTTGTAGGATTAACTTTTGATAATAGATGGAGTTGTGTGCTTAGTAACTATTTATGCGGGATTTATGTTCAGCTGTAAAAAAATAATAGATACTTTTTTATAATTTTAGGCAAAAGAAAGATAAATGTGTATTTATTTTTACTGTATGTTTAATTGTAAATCCTAGGCTTAAATTTAATCCTTCTAATATTTTGCAAAATATTAATCAATTATACCAGTGGTGTGCAATTTTTTTTCGACCTCAACACACTATGTTTAAATAAAAAGTCAATAGATCCCTTTTTAACAGCTTTTGGTCGTAACAAAATATTTTAAGAATTGGGAAAATAGTCACAAAATATAAAGAAAAATGCAAATTTTGACAAACTATTTTTAATATCAATGAATTGTAGATTATGGGTATATATTAACTTCGTATAATAATAATTAAAAATGTCTACACTTGTTTTCGTCAAATCCACTGTGACCAAAACTTTATATTTAAATATTAATACATGTATATGTACAGTGGAATCTCGATCTATCGTTTTTCAAGGGACCGATTTAAATGAACGATAAATGCGGGAAAACGATAGATGCGGAAACATAACAAAGCAATATGATCGTTGGGACTGGATAAAATGAACGGTACATAAGGAAAAACGATAGATCCGAAAACGATCGATCGAGATTTCACTGTATTTCATCTATATAAAAATTAACAAAAATTACAAACCAATTTAAAAAGAGCATGTTTTCAAATGATAAGCTACGTATTAAAACATCGAAAATTATTTACTTCATTTTTTAACACTTGTCGTTAGACATTTTACCTTTTGTTATTCACAGCTATTTTACAGGCTACTTTATTATGTTAGAACAATATAGGCCAACCAACAGTGCTCCCTATGAGGGGGACGACACGGAAACAACCAAACCTTATTCGGGATATGAAACCAAACCCACTGAGTGCCCAAACCACTACACTATGTGGGTGGCAGAAACATGATTATTAAAATTATTAACTTCATTTACTTATATAAAATTAAAACAGCAAAAAATGAATGAGCAGAGAGAACGTGGACCTTTAATAATATTTGCTCAATATTGAACAAATATTAATGAAATAATTGAGAATGCCTGAATGTCTGAAATAATTGAGAGCGCTACTCTCGTATCATATTCCGTGTTAATCGTTGTGTGGTATTTATAACAACTCAATTTGCAAACCCACTCTCTCGCAGATTGGTAGAAGCGAATAGAAGCAATGTAAGTATATCCTTGCAAGACTCTTCGACACTTTATACAGGGTGTTGCCGAATTCGACCGACAAATTCAGAGAAATGTTGACTTTTCATTTATGCATCTTTGTTTATCGTCTAGCTGATCAGGTTTGCGTTTCCGGTCATGCATTCCTATGTGATTCTGTTTTGTTTTCGAGTTTTCTACCTCCTCCAGAAAAATGCGATATATCCGACCATCCTGTGAGGTTGGTAAGGGGTATGGTCCGATTAAGTAAACAGCACCCTCCAGCGTCAGGTTTACAGTCATACATTCATATGTGATCATTGCTCGCCTTGATGACTACTATCACCCCTCTGAATTTGTCGGTCGAATTCGGCAGCACCCTGTATAACTATGTCACATTACATAATATTTAACATATGAAAGTTTTTAAATAAAAATATTAAAAATACGTAATTATAGAAATTTTAAAGCATATTTTTAAATAATTAGTTCAATGATATAAATTTACTTCAAACTATCCACGACCCCTCTGTGGGTCTCAACTCCCAATATTCGCACCACTGAGTTATACAACTATTAAATTAAAATACGTATGAAGCGTGGAACATATTAGAAACAAGAAAATGAAATTTTACTTGAAAAGCCCTGGTCTTAAAAACATTACCAGTATGCATTTTTTCAATTCCAGGTTGAAATAGTTTGTCTTCCTTTTATTTCCAATTGATCCTGATATTTAAATAATACATTGGGAAGAAGAAGTATTCTGAAAAGGAAATAATTATAACGAAAGTCTGCCAAAGTAGCATGATAATGATTAGGCTTATATATAACTCCTCCCCAATTAATCACAGAGAGAGGAAATCTGGTTAAAATACAAAGCATTCTCACCTCTCTTTTTTAATTGATTCGTAATGTAAAATATGAGACTGAAAGAAGTATTTTTAAAAGGCAATTATTCTACCGAAATTTGTCTAAAGTACTTGACACATGATAATGATATGATGAAGATAGCGTTTTATTTAATACTTCGTGGATTAATTACATTAATAATTCATTAGATTAGTCGATATACAAAACCAAACACAAAATTATAAACAGGTCAAAAATATCTAATGTACATTCCCTGTAACTTACAGCCATCGAAATTAGCTATTATTGAACTGACCAATAAAAATTTATCAAACATTTACCTTCCATTGCTGTAAATTATAAGTATATAAGAAATATTAATGACAACTTTCTACCTTAAAATTCATTTTTACTTGCTGAATGCAATTGGTTATTTTTGTTTATTTTTGTTTATAGAAACGTCTTTTTCGCTCTCTCTCTATATATATACATATATGCCCTATAAATATATATACCTTAAAAATGAGAAGGGGAGTTCACAAAAAACAAATAATACATTTTATATCCCTTTAGTTATTTTGCATTCATAGAATAAAATCACATGTGCACTCATAGAATAGAATGTTTCCTGACATTCTAGTAAACAGAAATAATTGGCAAGTGAATATAAATTTTAAAACAACTTTATTCTCTATCCAAAGTATAAAAGAGAAACTCTGAACTTGTTTGTTTGGATATAATAGGTAGTTTTATCCGATATGTATATATGTTTATATACATGAATGCCTTTCTCTAAAAAATCTGTGCCTTTTTAAGTACATTGTTTGACTTAACATAAGCTAATTTGTGTCTTTATAAATATGTGTTGCTGCATCGAATGCGTTTACGTCCTTCAGTAAATATTTGTTCTTGTATGCGAATTCAGAGTTTTCCTGATGTAAAATGTGTTGTATGTGTAATGTACTTTAGGTAGAATACATCGGAATAAATCATCAATGAAAAGCGTATTTTTTCTTCACTCTCATCAACATTTGTGAGTCGAATGCACGGAATCGATACTGAATATTTTCTCATTTTAGCGTGCTTATAATTTTTCATTCATGATTTATTAATTAAGTGTAAAAAGTATCAAAATCGCAAATAAAGACTTGAAAGTAATAGACTTTTATTTTATACACTAGAGCAGTGATTTCTAACTTGTTTATACTTGAGTACCACCTTAGAACTTTGTAGAGTCGTGGCGTACCACTGGTTATGTTTTAACTTTTTGAGGGAGGTTAAATTAGTTATGTACACATATGAACAACTTTACAAAATGTGTTTAGTTATAAATTAAACAAAATACAGAAAATAAATACATATAACTAGAAAAAGGCGTTTGTACGTAATTATTATTAGCATATCGCAAATACAATTTTTCAACACTAAAATGTCTTTATCAGGAAGCTTAATGAGAAACTTGCTATTGCTTATGAATATTTCTTGTAATATCTTCTGTGTCAGAATCAGTAGGGCCTGTCTTCAACAAGCACATTTTACTTATCATTATTGAACCCTTCTGCGTACCACCAGTGGTACACGCACCACCAGTTGGGAACCTCTGCGCCAGAGATAAAGACTTCTTAAAAAGTAAAAGGATAATGATAAATACTTTTTTGAGTGGTAAATAATTATTTTGGATCATCACATTAGTTATTTAGTGGCATTCAACTGTCACATAATTCCTTAATTAATCTTATATATAAAGAAGAAACGGGAAATGGGTCGAGTTTGTATGTGTGTGTGTGAGTCACAAAAACTCAAGAACCGTGAGCCCTACCTTGATGAAATTTGCACGGTCTAATGTGAGTGGAAAATCAGGATGAATGTGACTATTTTCCTCCCGCTACGACGTTCCATTCCTGAATTATGTTACAACAAGTTTGCGCGGTATCAATGGATATTTTTGTTCAACGCCATTGTAACATTTCATTGTTGCCAATTAAATTATAACATTTAAGTAAAAATAAATAGACATGAATTAGAAACGTGATTTATTCATATATTGGTGCATGCAAGAATTAATTTGATATATTATTTTCATATACGTGGCAACGGCGGAATTTTTCATTTTAAAAATGAAAATATAAAGATGGAAAGTCTTTCATTTTCAATAAATGTGTTTCTCAATCCATTTTACGCATTAAAACTATCCCAAGCTACCTGTTCAAACTCAAATATACTGAAGGACACGTTCAATTAGCTAGAAACAGGTGCGTTTAGCCTCCAGTGACATTGAAACATAGCAGACGATTTAGTTTTGAGAAAGAATTACAATCATGAAATACGTGTATATTCTAATTAAGAAAGGCTGAAAGTGGCATTGAACGTAGCAGACGATTTAGTTTTGGGAAAGAATTCCGAGCATGAATATGTGTATATACTTTTTCTATAATAATTATCAGATTTCCTGTGTTTTAAAATTGAATGTGTTCTCAATCGATTCAAACAATACGAATGCTTTATTACTGAAAAAAGGAAATTAATTTGTTTAAGAGTTGTTATAACTTTAGAACACCATAACATCAGACTAATCATTGAGAAATAATAATAACAGAAACTGAATCCCTAGTGAATCCAGGTAATAAATCTAGTCGAACTTATAAATGCATATTTCTACCATTATTAAGAAAGAACTCAAACCATATGATTATTTCGTGTTAGAGTTCTCTATAACACTTTAATAAATACACTAATTACGATATCAAATTATCATCCAAGTATCATCCGTTATTTTTAACTCTACAAACCAGCATTAAATACCATTTAAAATGAGAATAAAGATTCTTTAAAATATAAAAAATGTAAAATATTAATGCTTGTGTCGATTAACAGATTACTTTCGAAGACGAACTGTTAAACATTTAGATTTTGAGTAAAGTCCCCATCTATTATGGACGAATAGCTCAAATGTAGGCATTATATTGTACATTCAGAATACAAACATATATGTTAAAGGACTTATCCGAGAACAAATCGTGTTCTAATATGTATGAGATGATATGCGAAGAATGACAACAAATGCAAATGTGTGTGTAGTTGTTGTACTAAAGGGACTGAACTTATTGAGGTGAGTTTTCTTTGTTAATGGGATTATGACTCCGAGGAAAAATTAATTTTTTTACGATATATACTATATGTGATCATGAAATAAATCCTCTAAAAATAAAACGGTTATATAGATTACTATTTTTAATTCTATAAAGAATTTTAGCGAAATAATGAATCTTCTTTTCTCAGTAGAGGAAATTTTGAGAACAAACTTGCCCTCCAATTTAATTGATATTATGTGTTTACAAATCATAATAAGAACTCTGCTACTTACAAATCAGTTCACGTTTCTGTAGACTGATTCTGCAGACTTCAGTGGACCTTCATACCATTTAGACAGATTTTGGACGTAATATAATTTGGCGATATCGGTGAACTTGCGTATTCATTTAATGTAACTGAAAGGAAATGCCTTGGTTAAGATAGTCCGGTGAGCTAAAATAGCTTTAGACAAATACATAGGCAAGCTTTTAAAGTCCTGTAAATAAGCCAGAGGAATTCGGGAAATCACCAGGATGAATTTTCATACTCATGTACATACGTCCGCAATAAAACACGTCTAAGAGTCTGAAAATGACAGAAATTATCCACAGAAAAGTTTTCTGAACATCATTACCGTATCTTAAAATATTTTCAAAGACGATTTAACATAGGTTAATAGTGTGAATAAGTAGTGTAACCTCGACACTAGAAATGTAATCTGTATGAGGATTACACCTTCGCATACATTGAAAGTGATTCTAATTACTTCAAAACTTAGTAACCGGTATAGTTATGGTCTAGAACAGCATATCCAAACTGAAAACAAATGTAAAACCGGGTGAAATTTTAATCATAGGACATTTTCCCTCCGGGTACTTCTTTAGAGTAAATCTTTTAAAACATATATTCTACAAATGTTTCTAGAAAGTTCGCGTGAAACAGGAAATGCACACAGTATAGTGAAGACATCAATGCAGCTGCTGCGTAGTAGAAATAGTCTTCCAAAGCCGCAAGCACATGTTTTGACGAGATTCGGACAGCCGTATCGTGTATCATGGTAGCACGATACAGATGAACTAACTGCTCTCTTTGCAGAAATAGCACTGGAATGCTCAAGCCTTACTCGGGATTTATACTGAAGCACAGTCATAGGAAGTTTGTGACGCTAACCACTATACGATGTCGGTAATTGAAATTAAATATATTAAGGTGACTACCTACGTTGAAAATGCCTTTTTTTGGCTATTTTGGTCAATTTTAATTTTTGCAAGAGTCGTGTAATTCAATATTTTCTCTTCTAAAAACCGTTTTGATTTTCATTCTACATCAATTAGAAGCAGAGTTATAGCTAATTTAAAAACATCGTCTGCTACAAAATTAAAGTGACGAACAATGTAAATGCCTCTTTCTCAGAAGTATGTTTTTTAGAACAAATCTCTACCTTTATCATGATATCTCCCATAATAATGCATATAATTTGATAAGATATTCAGGAAAAGATTTAGATGCTGTTGTTAATGAAATGACGCACAATAATTGATGTATAATAAATAGTTTATTTTTATTTGAGGTTGTTTTTATAAGGAAAGGAATGACGAATTGGAGGAAATTTTTATATTGAAGCATAAAATTGTCTGTATTAGTTTTGCATTTTAAAATTTCTCTAAAATTGTAGGTCATTTTGAAAAATAACTCTCATATCACGTATTTTTTTTGCATTTTAAAATTTCTCTAAAATTGTAGGTCATTTTGAAAAATAACTCTCATATGTATCATGTGTGAGAAGGAAATTAAAATAATAGCATTAGAATTTCGTGCAGAGTGATAGGCGTTTTAGCTAAATTTCATTCAAATTTACTTCAAATTGACCAATTTATAAAAAATTATGGTATTTACAAGTAAGTTTTTGCTCATTTTTTTATTTTTAAGTGCTATTTTACCATAAAAGACTAAGAAATCCTTAAAAAAATTGATTTTTTAAAAAATTTGCCCCCGAACGTAGGCAGTCACCTTAAATTGCTGTTTTATTTTTCTGAAATCATGATAAGAATATATAGGATATATAAATGCATAAATGTAATTATTTGAGTAATCGATCTACGTGGACAATATTTGGGTGGCGGAATTAAACGAGAACGGCTCATGAGCTTTTTATTTTGAGTTGAGGTGATAAATGGGCATTACTTTTCTGATGATTTCATCATTAGGGCCTTAAAACAATTTTTGATAGTCTGAGAATAGGAGAGAAGAAAAACGCTTCCTTCAAATATCATATTGATTGTTCAGGTTTCATGTTACGTGAATACCATTACCCTGATGTTGCGGTAGAGCAATATCTAAGGTTAGTTAAAGTCAGAGCCAAACAAACCACTTTAGTTTTGATGGTAGATCTTTAAAAATAAGGAGGGTATTTTATGATTTATTTTATATTTTGTGACGATAACATGAACCGCTCTGAAGATAAACTTTTAGAGTAACAAAAGTGCTATTGCATTTATGACATTTAAATTATATTTTTACCCTTTTACATAATGTCTGAGATCTCTTCCAGATTCTAGCAAATGTTAACTTAATTTACCTTTGAATTTATTTTTCTCCGACTCGGGAATTGAACAACACTTTGCTATTTCTTTGTGTACTAGTTTTTAAACTCCTTTTAAACCGCAATTTACAAGAATTTTTTTCCCTCTGTTATCTTAAACCCTCAGTCTAATTCTACCCGTCTTTGCAAACAGATCCATTTTTGCACACGAGAATGCCGATCTCTATCTGTTGCTCTAGATTTGTCTTCGCTTGTAAAATTAGATCCCTCGCTCTGGGTCAGGGATATAATCCTCACAATAATAATAAGGTTTTTTTTAAGTTTCTTAAATCTAGATACTCTTTTTTTTGTTTCTCAATATAGCAATTTACAAGAGTATTGTGATAACTGTTCCTTCTTATCGATGTATAAAATTTTGAATCTGCTTCCTCGGTTTATTTTATAGGTTGATTATTTTTATATCTTCAACAATCTGAATTTTCATTTATTGCAGCGCAATATGACTTTTGTTTTTCACTGGTATACTTTGTATATTTCTTGCTAGTGCAGACCTCGACTAAGGGCTTGTAATTATCGCCTGAATGAGCATAAGAACTTTATGCTTATTGTTTTTAATAAAGTATATATTAACGTCACCTGACGCTTTCTATTCTTAGAAGTTCAATTTTTCAAAGGCAGGTATCCTCTTCACTCCATAATTGAATTTTGAAGAAGATTATTTTTGAAATTTCATGAAAACTTGGAATGCTGACAATATTTTCCTTTTATTTTAAGCGGAGGCACTTGTCGGTAGACATTCGCCTATAATTCCCCGCAGTTTGTTGGCCATTTTAATATGGGGGCACCATACAGGCGGACCAGCATTAATCCTATGAAGAGACTACACAAATAGAGGTACAATAGTGGCGCGTGCCAGGATTCGATCCGAGCTCCCTCGGCACCGTAAGCCAGCGCGATTACCACCTTGCCACCACAATCATGCTGACAATTTAATTCATGACAGAATTTCTACTCCGTTTACGAATTTTGCCTGCAAGGCTATTATGAAGTATATTTCTTTTGAATTTTTATTTTGTTGAATATATTTTTTTTCTCTTACTGTATCTTGTTTTAACAGTATATATTTATTCTCCTCTTTTAAATCTCAATTTCAAAAATTTGATTTGTTAAATTTTTCTGTTGTAAAAACAACCTCTCTTTAGCCGCTCTTTAGGTTCTTTTTAGCCGCCGTTTCTTGCACTGTGCCCAATTTGCTGAATCTCCTCATGAATAAAGTTGTATAGGCATTTTTTTTATTTTCAGACAGTCTTTAATTTCTAATTTGTTGTGAATACTTTAAGGCAGTAATTCTCAACCTTTTTATACTTGAGTACCACCTGAGAACTTTGTAGGGTCGAGACGTACCACTGGTTATATTATAACTTTTTGAGGGCGTGGGGGGCGGCAAATATAAAAGCTATACACATATAAAAAACTTTACAAAATATATTTAAGTAAAAATAAAACAAAATACAGAAAACAAATCCGTAAAACTTGAAAAAGCCATTTAGACATAATGGTTGTTAACCCTTGGGAACATCTTCCTCTCAGCAGCTATGGTTTCTTTATTCAACGCTGCCCCCCCCCTCCCTTTAACCTTGGGTACTGTGAGTCTACACAATCTTCAGTCAACACAATTTTCAGTCAACACAATCTTCAGTCAACTTCTTGTCTTCAGTGTGGAAGGGTAATTTGCGACGCCAGCCTTGTATGGTTCAGGAAAAAATTTGATTAATCAGAGCAAAAATTCAAAATCCCAACCCAATCACTCGTTTGACTAACTAAATGCCTCTACAAAACGAACCGTAATATATCCTGTGATAATCGGTTCTTTTCAATAGAAGCTGGTCAAGAATTAAGGAGAAATGTTTTGACAATTGTGGCTACCATGAAATGTAATAAACCATAAATACCCTCTGAATTTCTAGTTAGGAATACCTGGGTAAGAGACATTCGGCCTATATATGCCTTCCAGGCAGATGTTCTGACTAAGCGGGGAAAGAATCATATTCCCACCGAAGGGATAACAAATAGCAAATGCAATTTTCCAACACTAAAAAGTCTTTACCAGAAGGCTGAGGGAGAAACTTGCTGTTGCTTATACCTATTTCGTATTAGAGCTTCTGTGCAAGGTTCAATTGTGCTTATCTTTAATCTTAAGTCGCTTTGCACACTCAGTCTAGTGATGCACTTGTATTTCACATGCACTAACTCTGAAAACGTTCACTTCCAATTGCAGGGCGTAGAAACAAAAAAGCCAGCCCACTGTACACTTTATTACTGAACTCTTCTACGTACCACTTCAAATGCTTTAGCGTGCCACTAGTGGTACGCGTACCACGATTTTGGAACCAGTGTTTTAGGTATTTTAAAGTTTTTAGGTCCACAGTTATTATACCGAGTATGTATTGCATCTTGGAGTGTCTCCACGAACCTCACAGGGGGGGGGGGGGCAGAATCAAAATATTGTTTACCCCAAAAGTTGTACCCAAAAATATTGTATTCTGTTACTACAATGCTACGATTGTTTCGCAAGCTTTAGTAAATAAATCTGTATTTATTATTAAGTATTTAATTCTTTATTTGCACCAATTATTTATTATTTTTGATAAATAAATCTCACTGAAAATGTTTAATAATATTAGCAATTTCACAAATACAAAATTTATCACTGTCTTGGAATTCTAACATTTACTATTAAAACTCGTTAACCTTAAGGTTTCTTCTAATATACATAAGAGAATATTTTGTTTTGATTGATCTAAAAAAAATGAAATCATATTAAATATACCTTATTTCTAAAATAAGAAATCCATACCAATGTTTAAAGAAAGATTCAGAGTTCAGAAGTAATTCTAACTTTACATCAGCTTGTATTGACTAATCTCATCTTATTTTCAACTATTTTGACCGATAAGTGGATGGGAATGTCAACTTAAGACAAATCACTTTCTGGGTATGATATATGATCTCCTGTTTCCGATCGTTTCGTTGTAAAAAAAGGGTTTTTCTTTCTTACGGGCATTTATTACATTTTTTCCCCTGTTAAACAGAAATATATTTTACTGATTTTTTTCCGGATATATATTTATTTTACGCTAACTAAATACTTCACTTCTTATGCCTTTCAAGGAGAGTGAAATGAAATAATATCATACAAATTGATATTTGACGCAGACAGTAAAAGTTCTTTAAGCATATAATAGCAAATTTGAAGCATTTATCCACTGGAATATATATATATATATATATATATATATATATATATATATATATATAGAGAGAGAGAGAGAGATAGAGAGAGAGAGAGATAGATAGATAGATAGATAGTTTTCCCAAATAGTGGCAAGAAAAGACAAAATGAGAGTAATTATTAAATAAATAAAATTGGAATTGAAACATACAATGTAAGCTAACATTTTCTAATATCTCATATCGTAAATATAAGCATTTTTAAATGTGTAATTCTCGTCAACTGTTTACAGCGGACAAAAATGAATCCAACAGCCATGCGGTAAGATATGCATATAATCTCGTTTAATAAGCTGTGCGATCAGGTGTAGCTCTACGCGCTCGATTTCACCTCTCTATGCTACAAATCAGGTTATCAAAATGTATTAAATATTAATAACCATTCGCTGAGAATGGCAATTTTAACTTCCAAAAGAGTGGATTTACAAGGTTGCGATCATTAATTCCTACTTTAAGACTGTCCGATTTATGGATGGTTGGGTTTAAGTCACCTTAATGGGTAAATGTGTTAACCTCAGATTCTGAAAATTTATGAATCCTGTTTTGGTGAAAAAGAGCGTGAGAAGCGCAAAACGTGATTTTATTCATCTCCTTAGGAGGCTAATGATCCAATTTAAAACTTTATCTTGAATTTAATAAGCAGACGTTTTTTCCATAAAGATGACAGATAATAGCCATTTCTCGTTGCCAGAAATTCTAATTTGGATTATTGAGTACCGAAAGAAATGTTTTCATAAATGATGTCGTTTCACAGCATTCCATTTTGTCCATATAACTTTCAATTGCGGGGCATTTAGCATCGTCTACTAATTGTTATAAAATATTTAAAAGTTCTATGTTATAATTTTCTGTCTCCAGACTATAGTTTTAAAATTTTCTCTCCTATCTGTTAAACTCTAATTCCGCTGATAGTTTAGCAAACTTCACATCATATGAGTGTCGCATAGGAAAACGTATACTTGATATAGCTAACTAACTAACCAATGGCGCAACAGTCCATTGTGGACCAAGACCTGTGGTGCCCATCTCCGCTTTTTTGTCCGTGGGCTTGGGGTGCCATACAGCATATGTCTCGGGTAGGTGGCCAAGCCTGTCGCGGGAGACCCAAAGTTAGTTTCCAAGCATTCTTGGTCCTCATTTTAACGACCTACTCAAGGGATGAAAGGCTGAGTCGACATTGCCCAGTCGCAGGGTCAAACCCTGGACTTGTGGTGTGGTATCTTAAAGCTTTTAACCACTAAGCCACCGGGTGCTATACTTCAGATATTGCCATGCAATATCCAAGAAATTTTGCTATCAAGAGGCGGTAAAGAACAGTCAGTCTGAATAAGTTGAATATCATTGCAGGTTCATAGACGAAATTAATCAAGCTTGTGACGAAATAGAAACAATGGAACAGATAAGTTAACTGAAATGCAAAGGATTCAAAAGGAGATGTCAAAGTTTGGGGTGTAGTGACAAACTTTAGTTAATTACTAGAAGCGTCAAAAGATAGGCTACCCCGAATAGTGTTTATAGTTTGTAAAAGAGGTGTATTGATATTTTGTAGTTAATTGTTAGTTCAGTGCGAGTAGAATATAAATGCAATCTTTTATAAAATTGATAACATAACCTCATATTTACTGGATCTTGACAATCTCAAAATACGTCAGGTTCATGGAAATTAAAAACTATGTGTAATATAAAAGATTTATATATTTCGAAAGTCATTTTTGCAACACGATTTCTGCTGGCCTGACTTCAGTGCCATGCACGTGGCAAGCCATCAAATGCCTAATCTGATATTCCCCCTCAATTACTTCAAACCATATCAGGGAATAGAATCAATCCACAGGGTGAAATTTGTTTACAAGCTAGTACACATTACAAATTTCCTCTTTACATATTGACTCTATATGTACTGTATGCGGCTGTATACAACTGTATGCTGTATACATATGTAAGTCTAGCTTCTATACCTAATACAAGAGAAGAATAGCTATTTATACCATGATATATATATATATATATATATATATATATATATATATATATATATATATATATATATATATATATATATATATATATATATATATGCAAAGGATTCAAAAGGATATTGAAATGCAAAGGATTCAAAATCCCTGTATTCAAAATCCCTGTATATATATATATATATATATATATATATATATATATATATATATATATATATATATATATATATATATACAGGGTGATTATAATTAAAGTTTAAGTTTCAAAACGCTATAAAAAAGAACCACTGATGAGAATGACGTCAAATTTGAACGGTATGTTATTGAAGAAGGCAGAAAGCGTATGGCAGAAGAAAAGATTTTGTTTCAAAAGTTAGCAACAGATGGCGCTGTAAGCGGCAGAAGATGTAAATTAAAATAGCTGTCATGCGCACGACACATTTCAGTGTTATAAAAAACCGCCAGGTACACGGCTGTTCCTCGATTCAGAGTCCTGCCTCTGTAGAGCGCGGACGTGTTTTCTCTGCTCTCAGCGTTAAGCCTCGCGCTAGCGCACGTGCTTTCCCTTGCCTTCCCTCTCGGTCCTATGCTCGTGACCTTCCGGGGAGTTTATGCTCTTGCGGATGAGTAACGGGCCTGAAATAGTGACATTTACAGCTATTAATACCCCTCGATCGGCCATTAATACGCCTTTTGCTGCAACCAGTGGATCTACCGAAACGAACCTGGACTTAGAAATGGATCAGAACTCGACTTCAGCTATGGACTACCAAGCAGACATGACCGCCCAGCGACCGCCATCGCCGCTAGCTGCTTCGATCATGAAATACCCGATGACGAAATTGGAAACGTACATCCTAAAAAAGTGCTGAACCCGACAACGAACGAAGAAATACGCCAAGAATTGATGTCTACCTATCCGAGCGTGGAAGCTGCGTATACAAGACTGGGAGGTAAGCTGGATTATTATTTGTCGGCAGCAATTAACACAACTAACAATTTCTTGAACACAAACACACCAGAAAACTCTAATCCTAAGCCCCCCCAAGAGGGCAAACATAGCTCTTAATCAACTAACAAATGATCAAAACTCACTTAATAATAACACACAGAATAACGGATTTATTTTTCCCAACGCTAGACATACTGCTAGACAGTATAAACCCCTTCTAGCAACACCTAATTCCATCCAAACAAACAATAAATTCAGTGGATTAACTGAACAAACTCTAAATGACACCACTATTCAAAATTCAACCGAAAACAATAAAGTAAAGCCTATCTGCATCCTTAAACTAAGGGATGATAAAATCATTTACAAAACTGTGCTAAAAAAGTTCGGAGAGGCAATAGGAAACTGCTTTTACGCCAGGCCTGCCAACGACATTGTCAGGATTCATCCTGACAGTGTCGAGTCCCATGCTAAAATTGAAAAATCCCTAAAAGAAAACAAAATCCAAGGCTATATCCTCCCAATGGGTGTTATCAAACCCATTAGAGTAGTTATCAGGGGCTTAGATATTGATACCACCCCAGAAGAAATTAAACAAGAACTTGATCTGCTAAACATCCAAACTACCAAAATTGTGCAAATGACCTCCAGAAAAACTAAAAATCCCATCCCCTTATTCCAAATTACCCTCCCTAATATACCAGAATCTAAGAAAATATATGAAGTAAAATCAATAAACTATATAGGCATCAAAATTGAAGATTACATCCCCCCTAAACGCATAATGCAATGCTTTAAGTGCCAACTCTTCCACCATCACCAAATTAACTGCTTCGCAGAACCAAGATGTGTCAAGTGCAGCGGTGAACATCTTTCCCACCTTTGCCCCTCTGGAAAAACTATTGAGTCCCCAACCTGCTGTAACTGCAGTGGTAATCACCCTGCCAGTTACAGAGGCTGTGAAAAATTAACCAAACTTAAAATCAAAAAAGATATTAGACAATCCCAACCCCCCAATCCCATAAACAACACTGTCAGGCCAAATTTCTCCTTCGCCAATGCCCTCACTAACTCCACAAACACCCAAAATCCCCCACAAACCCAATCCCACCCACCCCAAGCTAATATTCAACTATCCCAAGCCCCCAGCGTTGATCAAAACTCCCCCCAAAACCAAGTCTCTGCACTGATAAATGAAATCAACCAAGAAATTAACAGCATTGACTACAATGCCATAATCCCCCAACTAAAGCACATCCTCGCAGAAATTAAACAACAAACTAACCACGTCAATAAGCTGGAGATATACCTTCGTTATCTCCCTAACCTGATCTCCATCCCCCATCATGGCTAATTGCCAAAGGTTTTGCCTCTCCGCTCTTTCTTGGAATGCAAATGGTCTTAGATCCTAACTCCTCGAATTTCGGGATCACATAGATGAGCACTCTCCTGATATCATCCTCGTTCAAGAAACACATCTACACCCAGGTGTCAGAGCAAATGTTACAAACTACCACACTTACAGAAACGACACACCACCTAACCCTGTCCCCTACAGGGGCACTGCCATATACATTAAGAAAAACATCCCACACTATGAAATCCCACTTCCCAACCTCACTGCCATCTACGCCACTGCTCTTAAAGTCACACTCAATAATAAAACCCCCTTCTTAATTGTCTCCACCTATATTCCCCCCCAACAAAACCACACTGACGTACATAATGATTTAATTAAAATAGCCCAACTTGATAATAACACCATAAATTTTGGAGATTTCAACGCCTCACACACCTTTTGGAACTGCAACACTAACAACACACATGGAAACACAATCTACAACTTAATAAACAATTATGACATTGACATACTAGCACCTGAAAAACCTACACATTACAGCCACCAAGGTAATGGCTCCATTATTGATTTTGCCCTCATTAAGGGAGTCCCTTACCCCATGAACATACAAACACTCAACACACTTAACTCAGATCACCTTCCAGTCCAACTTACCATTAACTTCAACTCAAATCTCAACCACAACACCCATAATACTATTACTGACTGGAATCACTATAACCACATACTTAAGAATACACCATATAACTTTAACATCCCAAACACTCCTGATGAAATTGACAATTACACTAAATACATAACCGACACCATCACTACAGCCTATAACACTGCTACACAAACAATTCACAACAATATTAACAGAAAATCTACTGACAAAACACTCAACCATCTTAAAAATCTCAGAAACAGCACCAGGAAAACATGGCAGCAATCCAGACTCCCTCATCACAAAACACTCATGAATCAAGCTCAAGATAACTTAAAAACATACATCAAACACAAGTCAAACACCAGATGGAATTACTATGTTACTAACTTAACCACACAAAACAACTCCATCTGGAAAGCCACACGACAACTTAAAACTAGGAAGTTCAACATGCCACCACTTTACAATAACACTACAGGTACACAAGCTCTTACCCAGGAAGACAAAGCAGCATTAATTGCTCAAAAGCTAGCTAAGCAGTTCACCCCCCATAATTTATCCCACCCCCCACTGAGAGAGAAGTAATTTCTAACCTAGAAAACCTACTTGACTCCCCCATCCCTCCTATTGATACTCATATCCCCCCCTCTGAAGTTATTAACCACATCAGAAAGCTTAAAAATAATAAAGCCCCTGGTGCGGATAAAATCACTAGTATAATGCTCAAAAATCTCCCCCCTAAGATCTTAATTAATATCACCACCCTCATTAATGCCATTATTCGCACCAGCTACTTCCCCTCTCCCTGGAAAAACTCTATTATTATCCCCATCCATAAACCTGGTAAAGCTCCCACTGACCCCTCTAATTACAGATCCATTAGCCTACTCTCAACTATTAGTAAACTAGCTGAAAAATTCATTCTTAACTTAATTAACACCCACCTTGATAATAATAACATCCTCTCCCCATACCAATTTGGTTTCAGGCGTTCTCTCTCAGCCCCTCATCAATTATACAGAGTAGTTAGTGATCTCGCCAAAGCTAAAACTTACAGCAAATCTACTGCTGCTGTCTTTCTGGATATCAGCAGGGCATTCGACTCAGTCTGGGTACAGGGACTCATCCACAAACTCATTAATTACAATTTCTCACCTAGCATTATACACTTAACTTACAGCTACCTTACAAACAGAACTTTCCAAGTCAAACTTCATAATACACTCTCACAGAAACACAACATTATCTGCGGTCTGCCACAAGGCAGCTTGCTGGGTCCAGTTCTGTACTTAATTTACGTAAACGACTTCCCAACACACTTCAGAACACACACTGCTGTTTACGCAGATGACACAGCCATATACATGTCTTACAACAAAATTAACTTTGCAGTCAACCAGCTTAACATCCACCTACACCACATTCAAAAATGGACACACAAATGGAAAATGAAACTCAATACAGACAAATGTGTTGCTGTCATGTTTTCCAGAAAATCACCTACCTCTTACAAAGACATTAACATCATTATAAACAACACTGCTCTGCCCTGGAACAAATCCTGTAAATATCTTCGAATTACTCTTGACAAGAATCTCACTTGGCGTCCCCACATAAAACACATTATTGATAAATTTCGAGCTGCTAAAAGATCACCCTTCCCCCTAATTGCTCGAAATAATTATTTGAACTTAGATATGAAGTTGCTCATCTATAGTGCATTCCTTAGACCTATCTTAACCTATGCTTGCCAGGCCTGGTCTTACTGTCCAGAGTACCAAATAAATAAAATCTGTGCTGCTCAAAATAGTACTATTAGAACTATTGTAAATGCCCCTTACTACTTTAGAAATTACAAAATTTACGAAGAAATTAACTTCCCCCCCCCTCACTAAATTCATCCATTCCCTTAACATTAAATTTTATGAAAGCATTGAAGCAAATGAGCTTACTCTACTAACAGATCTCTCTGATTATGACCACAGAAAACCCTTTAATAGAAAGAGGCCAAGAGCCTCTTTGGCTCTTAACTGGTAATTCCCCTCCTCTAGGTATGTCCCAGTAGCACAGACGGTAGATCGCGGAGCTCATAACCTTTAGGTTGTGAGTTCGAATCCCCACGAATACACTTTTTCCAAAACTCCCCCCCCCCCTACCAGTTAGCTGGGTTCTGGCTTGCAAACTCCTTTCTAGTGTCTATCCTTAATTTATTTTATTTTATTTAAAAAAAAAAAAAAAAAAAAAAAAAAAATTAAAAATTCTCAAAATTAATACGTAGACCCCGGTCTACGGTAAAAAACATGTAAAAAATTTATAAAAATAATACTTGAGTTTGTTTTCAAACCCAAGGTAAAAAATATTTATTTATAAACATTAACCCTCCTTCTTAGTTATTTTCCTTTTCTCTATCCACTAAACTTTCTCTGGTCGCAGAAATTCGAGGAAACAAACACACTTCTCTCCTATCTCTTTTAACTAACATCTGTCGGCAAATTTATTCCGGTGAACTCCAGCAAAAGAAATGCTATCTTCTAGAAGTTGGGGGTAAACTTCTACCCAGGCACTTCTCCACAACCAGTCGCAGTCGCAGTCGCTGTTCCTCATTTCGCGTCTCAGACGTTCGCCATGGGTGTAGCACTGCAGGACTGCGCTCTGCTGGTAAAGCTGTATTACAAGAACGATGATTGTGCAAGAGTAGCTCTGCAAAAGTTCAGGACACTGAAGGGTATAAAAGAAGGCGTTGGTCCAATGAGTGTCGTGGGTCTGAAGAAAATGATGCAAAAATTCGAAACGACAGGTTCCTTTGATGTGCAGTCTGGTAGAGGGAGAAAACGAGTGCATTCGACGGTAGTTGAAGAAGTGGCCGCAGCATTATAGGAGGGGTCGGCCGGTGGTGTGCAACCGTACAGTGCACGAGGAATTGCCCGAACATTGGACAGGCCTACGAGCACGGTGCTGAAAATTGTACTAAACATCCTGCAATGCTATCCGTACAAAATTGGCCATGTGCAGGAGTTGATTCCGTCTGACCTGCCAGCAAGGGAGACGTTTGCGTTAGAATTTCTTGGTCGCAGGGAAATGGATAATGAATGGCCGTGGAAAATTTTGTGGACAGATGAAGTCCTTTTCCATCTGACAGGGTACGTCAATACCCAGAATTGTTGAATATGGGCAACAGAAAATCCACTGGCAACGCACCCCGTACCACTTCATCCTGAAAAGGTCACGGCATGGGGCGGCTTTACGACATCATTCTTCCTACAGCCATATTTTTTCGAGCAGACGGGTGCTTCCGGTCCTGTTACCGCTACCGTCACTGGTCAGCGCTATGCGTCTCTTTTGCGCAACCACGCCATTCCAGCTCTGCAACAGCGTGGATGTGTGGATGAAATCATTTTTATGTAAGATGGCGCTCCTCCGCAAATTGCACATCTCGCGAAGCAGCTGCTGAGGTGCCATTTCGGAAATGCTCGAATTATCAGCCGTCATTTCCCTACAGCCTTTCCGTCTCGATCACCTGATCTTACTCCGTGTGACTTCTGGCTGTGGGGTTATCTCAAAGAAGATGTGTTCCGTGCTCCAATTGCAAATTTAGCGGAATTAAAGGCACGCATTTCGCAACACATTCTGAGCATCACCCCGGAGACACTGCGATCCGTTGTGGAACATGCTGTTTGTCGCTTTCAACTTGTTGCACACAATGGTGGACACCATATTGAACATGTTTTGCGCCAGTCTCGCGACTTTTCCGAACTTCTTTGATGAACGGTTCTTATGAGGTATGTCTCCGCAAAACTCTGGAAACCGATTTGTCCCTTTCGATGTGATATGTACAGTCATGCAAATAAAATTACACAACAATTCTAATTTGTCAATGCATTTTACTGTGTAACTTACACCTTAGCCGTTGTTGTATGAATCATTTCTCATTTCTCGTCGTGATTCTGCCGCTTACAGTGCCATCTGCTGCTAAAATTTGAAACTAAATTCTTTCTTCTGCCATACGCTTTCCGCCTTCTTCAATAACATGCCATTCAAATTTGACGTCATTCTCATCAGTGGTTCTTTTTTTTTATAGCGTTTTGAAACTTAAACTTTAATTATAATCACCCTGTATATATATATATATATATATATATATATATATGAAATATCATAGCAATAGACATCTTTGGAACAGCTGGTACTGGAACACCTGTAAAGGAATTCTTGGGACGCAGTAAACAGGCGACTGAATTAACACAGATTTATTTGTCGTTTATTACAAAGTTCCCCATAGGAAGGGAGCTAGACCGTGTGACATATTATATGTTCAAACTTTATCAGGAAGAGCCCGGCTTTTAGGCGTGTTCACATTTTTATATCGGGAATATACAGAAGAATTGGAGTAAGCGTTAATCCCTATGACGCTATGTTACGTCATGGACTAGGGAGTGTACGATGATTCTTATCGGCTCGTCTCCCTAGACAGAGGCTGTTCTATGAGGATATTTCTCTGTCTATAGGGGAACGAAGGGATTAAGTACTGCAAACTTTAAGAGCTATTACATCATCATTAGAAATGGAATAAATTATGTTTTACAGGAATATGGACAAGTCAGATAATTAATATAAAATTATTTTTATATTATATATATATATATATATATATATATATATATATATATATATACAGGACTAGATTTGAGGCGGAACGCGCCGGAACGGCGTTCCGGTACCTCTCTTTATCAATAATTTGGAATACCCCTCCACACACCCCGGAAGGTTACCGTTCCGGCACCTCTATTTCAAGAAATCTAGCACTGTATATATATATATATATATATAATTAATCCCAGTATGTATTCAATATAAATAGAATTAACCATACATGAATAAAATATTGTACTTCCCTATTTTTTTCATCCAAATAGTAAAACTGACAAAAACTTTATTCGTTGTAAATAAAATTTAGTTTGTGTTCTTATGCATAATGTAAAAGGGATAATAAAGTATGCATTAAAATGTTATTGATCAAAAAATGATTTTTTTTCAACCTAAGTGGAAGAGATGAAGGTGAAAAAAAAATCAGTGTTTTTCCAATTTCATCTAACCTTACTTTCTAGGATTTACGTTTCTTATTCCCAAATTTGTTTAATATTATCCGTTTTTGTATTTCGACGGAGATTGCACTAATTAGCTTTCTAGTATTAAAAGATTAGAAGCGAGAATATGATAGAAATTACCCGAAGTGCATTTTGAATATGACGAAGATGCAACACTTAATCATGGACTACTAAATAGAAAATCTCAGATGAAGTCGAAATAATTGTGAAATTCAAATTCCTTTTCAGTATAATGCAGGTGCATTTCGAAGTGAGTTACCAACAAATGCTGTAAAGCATTTGCATGTTTCATGCCACTTTGGGTTACTTTTCTAGAAGAATATAAAACTGAAAATTAATTTCATTTCCTCATTTTAAATCAATCATTTTATTTATAAAAATTCAAGTATTTTACTGTTACAAAAAAGTTTTAATGCATTTCCTGTTAAATTTTTAAAATTAAAAATATGGTCAATAAACTTTTATAAAAGTCATTTTCCTTTATGAAACTTCTATGAAACTTCTGCAAATGTATAGGATACTTGTAGAAGATGGAGGGATACAAAAATGCAGATAAATATTTTTAGGATTGGTTAGTTCCTCTACAAGTAAGCCATTTGGGAGATCCAATGCACAGTCAACATTTGATAACTGTCCATAAGGACAATCACACCAAATTGTCTTGTGTCTGATGATAAAGTGTTGATTAGTTCGAAGCATCTAGCCATCCCATTTTTTATGTTTGGTATTTTAACACATTGTGTGTTACCGTTGGCACAAGTTAATTAGTTTTTTTTTGTTTATTTTGATTTAAAGGTGCAAGTCCTGCCTTTTTGGTATAAGAGATAACTAACAACTGCACCACAAGGTCTGAGCGAGTATTATATAATGAACTCTGAATAATATAACTAAAATTAAATATTCCAACAGAGCTAGATAATTATAGGAAGAATGTAGATAAAAAATAAACAGAACTCAAGCGTTCAGGGCTCTACGCACCATAAGGAAAAGCTTCTGTAGTAATGACGGAACTAAATCAGAAATCGAGGTAACCGACGAGTCTCGTCATCAGGGAGCCTAACCAAATAAATTGGGGAAGAACTTCCCCTTGAGGTAACTGATTTGGTTAGGTTCCCTGATGATTACATTGATTTCTGGTTTAGTTCCGTCACTACTACAGAATCTTGCCTTATGGTGCGTAGAGCCCTGAGTGCTTGAGTTCTGTTTATTTTTTATCTACATTCTTCGTATAATTGTCTCGCTATGTTGGAAAATTTAATTTTAAGTATTTTTTTCCGTTTTTAATATGAGGATTTGCTGCAACTGAGCAATATTTTATTGAAAAGTTAAAACTTTTCGACGCTAGGGTAGGTTTTCAGTTAATTTGTTCGGCAGTCTATGCCCCCTTTATAAATTTTTAGTTTGTGTTGAATTGTTTACATTATTATACCTCTGAATAAAATGTCCCACATAAATTTTTTTGAATAAAATCAAGGAATAGGCATTCTTTAATTATAGTACAGATAACTTAACTCGGCTGCATAATCAACAAAATTTCTTGTACGGAGATAAAAATGCCATGCCAGTTGAAGAAGTCGATTAATTATTAAGAAATTTTATATTAAGAAGTCGATAAATATTGTATGCTCTTTATAAAATGAAAACCTTAATATGTATTAACGCCAAAGTTTTCTTTGTTGTCTCCTAAAAAGAACGAAACCAAGATCAGTGACTACTGGGTAAGATGAATATGCCCATATTTGCGTGACTGACATTCTTTTAAGGATATATTCGATTTTATTTCATTCTCTTCACTTGCATTAGTTCCTACTTTAATGCAATAAATATACGCCTAACTTTTCCCTTTTAAATCATTTCCTCTTTACAAACTGCAACTATGTAAAAAAATACATTATATATGGGAATATCATGGTATATCAGGAAACATCAATATATGATTTTCAATATGGTATATCATGGTTATATCAGTATATATCAATATTTGGTTGTTTCGAGATTTTTTTTCACATGCAATCTATCCCGAGAGTTAGAAAAGTTAAAACAGGATACATTTATTTGATTGCGTTGTTTATTTTTTAATTTACCCTTTTGCATATGTAAAAAACTTGTATGTAAAGGAAAAGTTTCTGCTGAAACGTTGCTTACGTAAACTCCGGGACTAAGATGTCGGCATTTTTCTTCTACCTACATAAGTTTTAGGGAGAAATTTTCTAAACGCTGCCTATGTTAATACTAAAAGTTTATTTTTCTGTAAAGTATTTCTTTGAGCATGCCAGAATGAACAGAACATCATCGTACGGGCCCTGACATCGAAGTGGTTTCAGTTTTGAGGAACTTTACTCCTATAACATATTTGTTATGTTTCAGCTTATGCATTCTATTCGTCGTAAACATTTGAAATGACATTCTAATAGACTCAAGCGTCTTTAGAATGTGCAACAATAAATGATATATATATATATATATATATATATATATATATATATATATATATATATATATATATTGTTGCTCATTCTAAAAGCGTAGTTGAGATAAGATCGTGTCCTTAATATTACTAATTATACTTTATTTATGATTGTATGGCTACTAATAGCAGATAAACTGTAAATATTCAGTTACCTTCTTTTAATTAATGGAGGATCCTAACAAAATTTACAATTTGAATCAAGAACATAGAGAAATTCTGCCTGGCTATATTTTTTTCAATATTTGGTTGAATGTAAAACTGTTCTTAAAATGTTACTTTTAGGATTTAAAACTGTTATTTTTTAAAAGCAGTGTATACATATTTAGTTGATATATCCTATACTTTTGTAAGAGATTTTCCTTTCATATATGAGAAGTTATAGCAAATCTAGTTAGACTGCACTTAAACATAAAAGTTTTTATTTTCAATACCTATGTTATATTTTTTACAATAAGTAATCATTTGTGCAACAAATCCTGTCAATTAGTAGATAGAAAAATAGAATTGTCTATTTTACCACATTTTTATTCATACGATTTAAAAATGAATCTATAACAGCAGTTCAGAAATTTATAATTTTACTGGTGAGATTAGCATATGAATGAATGCAAAAAGATGTATTATAAAAAAGGTGAAAAACTCTAAATTATATTTTTCCAACACGCCTGCCTCTAGTCATTGCGAAAGCTACACATCCACACCGTGATAATAATTATTGGCTACATTATTGCGTGAGAACCATGCAGGTAAACAAACATTGCTCTCTCTATGAAAGGACAACACAGCAACGTCTTAGTCGGGAATCTAGACCAAGCAAACTCCATGGAAGCTCGTAATAGAAACAATAGTATGATATTGGACCGTACCTCTAAAATATAATATTTTATAAAATGATTAGCTGAATACCCGTGCTTCGCTATGGAGTACTTTCAAATTAAGTGCAACGGTCAATGTATGCAATTAATTTGTATGTATATTATCCATAAAACATAGTAATTTTAATAAAATTCTTTGTCAATTTATTTCGTTGTTATGCACGTGACGAAAAAAATTATTTTAGAGTATCACAAAAAAAAAGAAACCACGTGATTAGCATTTAATAAATTAAATTCTAAAAATTAATATTTGAAAATTCACCAAAAATCAGAAAATGTACGTAAAGATTCGAAAGAGATTTCATTTTAATAGAATTTTTATGATCTTTTTCGTGATATAATTTTATAACCCTCAAATTATTATTTTAAATTCAAACTTTAAAAAAAAAGTTACAAAAAAATCTTAAAAATTTAATTTTAAAAAATCTAAGAATAATTTTTCAAAAGCCTTTCTTAGTACACGTTATGCATCTTCTTAGTGCACTTAGATAAGCCACTGCACATCCTAGTGTAGTGGCTGAAATTTAGCACCCCTACACTATAAGAAAAATCGCCATGCAACATTTCAGCCCTTTCGGTTCAGCGGTTTGGTCTGTGCATTATCTGTCAGTTAGTCAGTCAGTCACGGAACTATTTTATATATATAGTAGATTATACTAAACATCATACATTTAATTATTTACCTTTATATTGTGTAATAGTACCAGTTACATGATTTGAGACTATTTTTTTCACTTTACACCATAAATAATATTCATTATGTATGAATGAAAATTCAATTTATTCACTTAGATAAAACATTTTAAGAATGTTACTGAAAGAAAAAAAATATTAAGCTTTGTAAACACGTCGTTTTCGATGCTAATCAAAACATGTAATCCATTAAATTCCTTCTACTGCTAGCGAAACACTTGCAATTAAAATAATTATCTGCATTACTTCATCGTTTTTCCTGCGTTCTATTCTTTAACTTTCCATTCTTGAGCGATATTGCTTCAAATCCAATATGATTAAAAAAATCCTCTTTAAATCGTTAACTTATATCCTCATTGGAAGTAAATCCGATTTGTTATATTAATGCCTTAGCTCTTTCCTTTAGGAAATTTTAATTTAACCCCAACTTTGGATATAAAAGACCAAGAGTTAGTACAATTCAGTGTTTACTGCCAGGTTAATAAGTCTTTTGAGAGAAGGAAACTATAAAATACTTTCAGGTATCTAATCTCATGAGCACTTAAATATAAATCTCACATCCATTTCTCAGTTAATGTCTTAAAGTTTAACATAATTCATTAGGGTTTGTGAAAAAGACTTAATTAAGTGTATTACTGGTCATATAATTTACTCTCGGACAAAATTTCTGTGGGTATATCAGAGAATTCAGGTACTGAAAATGAAAATGCATTAATTAATTTATGAATATATCCTCTTTTATGAAAATTCGGTCTACATAAATTTTCTCTTATCTGTCAAAATTAAGTCTTCGGGTTATCTTTTTTTTTCTGGAATTCAGTTATATGAGTAAAAAAAAATTCTTTAAGTTTCAGATGAATTATAATTAACAGCAAATAAGTTAATATAGCTCCCACTTAGGCACACGTTTTGACAGAGTGACATTTTGTTTTATCTGTCAAACTAAGCCTTCTGGTTATCTTTTTATTTTTTTATACAGCTACATGAGTGAGGAGAATTTTTATTTAATCTTTAAATGAATTATAATTAATAGTAAAGTTGTTCTTATATTTCCATCTTAGGTACACAATTTGACATAGAAAATTCTAAAACACAGCAAATTCTTAAATTTTTAATTGGGATTTAGCAAACATCTTTTTCTGTTGAAAAGTAAATTTTTAACTATCATCTTCCAGAATAATTTGAAATCCAGAGTATTGTGGTGCGCAGTCCTAAGCATTGAAGGATATTTATAAATACTCTGTGAGGTAAAACCAACCCCCTCTAGTTTAATTACATTCGCCGTTTGAAAAAGTAGAAGCACCTTATGCAAATGAACGGCGCTTTTCTAATAGATAGGAATCCCCATGCATAGCGTACATGCTTGAGAGTGAGAGAGGAAAAAAAGGCGAGGTCGGACGGATACGAGCAACGAACGAAAAACAATTGGAGTGGAGATCGCTTTGCCATACAGCAGACGGATATTATTAAGTTTACCGAAGGCGTTTTGTAGTTAGCTATCGTTCCAGTGACCTGGTGATAAAGTGAAGACAGAAAGGTTAGTGTGGCGTATGTACAAGCAGTGGTGTGGCTGAATTCTGGTAAGGTTTCCGTAATAAAACTACCGGGATTAACACATGCGATAAATAATTCCCCATTGCCTGCTAGCAATTGAGTACGGTATTTATGTAGTCTAATTGTGTTGTAATAAATAGTTTAGTGTAGAAATCGTCATCGGATCTTGTTAATGGTGAGTTCATTGTTTAGTATATACATTACCTTAGGGGTAAAGGAAACAGGGAACTTCACAACTCTTCAAAATAACAATCAGTCTTACTCGTAACAAGATTCACATTTTCTCAAACAACTTGCATGACAAAATGATACTGAAAATACGTGGTAAATATTGTAGCACCTGAAAGGTGTATACAGGGTGATTCCAAATTCATGGTACAAAATTTAAGGGTTGGGACAGCCCAGTGTAACAATCATTTATTGCATAGGAATGTATGGATGCAAGTGACGCGTTGAGGCACAAACACTGAAAAAAGACATAATAGGAATGCAAAACGGAGTGATTGGTTGGTTCCGTGGCCGTAGAGAGCAGTAATTGGCTTGCCGCCAATCAACATTATGCATTTGCGGGAACATACCATTCTCATTGTGCTGTCGTCCGTGATAGAACACATTACGTACAGCGAAAAAGCAGACATGAATCTCGCCTACAGTCGTGCAAATTGTAATGGCAGAGTTACTCTACGAATGTATCAGGAGCACTTTCCTCATAGACAAATGCCAGACCGACTGTGGTTTCAGCATGATGGGGGGTCAGCCTATTTCAGCACTGTTGTGAGCAATTATCTGGATGCCACTTTTGAAGAGCGATGGATTGGGCTTGCTGGACGAGTACTGACTTATCGAGGCTCAATTAATTATTATGGTCACACCTGAAGAGTCACGTTTATGCGATTCCAGTTCATTCTGTAGAGGATCTCTAAGCTCTAATATCAGTTGCTGCTGCACGTTTACGTGAAATACCTGGCATCTTTGAAACTGTACGTCAATTGCTACATTGACGCTGTCAAGCATGTATTACTGTTGGTGAACGCAATTTTGAACACTTATTGTAAACATCACTTGTCAATGACACTGTCAATAAACAGTTTTTCTTACCTCTCATGCCACTTTCCTGTGTATGTGCCTCAACGTGTCCCTTGCGCCCATATATTCCTATAAAATAAATTATTCTTTCAGTCTGCTGTATCAACCCTTAGTACGATTTGTACCATGTTTGTACCATGAAAGTTTGCACCATGAATTTGGAATCAACCTGTATTTATGCATTTTTTCCATCAGTCTTATTTTCTGAGCTAAAGATGCCTTTGGCCATCTATGATTATCAATCCATGGTTAATCAAACAATTAAAAGCTCACTGGATGGTTTACTAATTGTTTACTAATTAAGCCACCCAATGAGTCCACAATCACTAAATTAAATTTTCAGAACCACTCAACATTCATTTTAATCATTCTTTTCCATTTTTTAACTACTGCTCATGCAAGACATACACAGTCATCTGCATTTGTATTTTGTAAATTTTGCATCAAATCATAACGGGGAGGAGACGTTTGGAATCAGCAAATTATGAAAGATCTGAGAGGAAAGAAAGCATCAACGACTGTAAAGTAGTTACCCTCTAAAAATAGGCAATCTAATGATTTACGCATTGACTCTTTTACATCAAAAAATAAGTTGGAGGAGACTTGAGGCTTCAGAAAATTATGAAAAATCTGAGAAAAAAATAAAGCATCAACGACTGTAAAGTAGTTCGTCGCTAAAAATATGCAGTCTTATGATTTAGGTATTGACTTAAATTTAAATATTGATATAAAGTTAGTAACACACTAATTCTTGAACTACTCCAGTATTGGTGTATGTTTTTATAAGATCTTTCTATAAATTAGCCGGAAGAATGACTTAATTAAAATGCACCTATATCAAAATTTCTACTTGTCCACGAGGTTAAAATTATAAAACTACAAATGAAAGACTTCACTTTAATTTAATTAAGTTTTTATAAACTTAATATCTAAAGTCATTCTCGATATTTGACTTCAAATCAAGAGATATAATGTATAAATCTCCCCCTCAAAATAAAAAGTTATCTCTAGTTCCAACAATTACAATGATATCAGATGTCTAAAAAATACATAACACAGTTTTTTACTTCTGCCAAGGACAAAGTTTTACAAGTAAGACTTCTTAAAACCATTATCCTCATCTTTCACAACCTTAAAATAAAACAAACTTTTTAACTTTCCTCAAACTATATAAATTACTACAATGTTCCATACAAACGGTTTTAAATTTGATCCTTTAAAACATTTTAATCAATAATGATCGTTATATAAAAGAACCTTTAGTTCTTATTGATTATTTCTGGTCAGCTTTGATTAATGGCCCCAAACTCACTTAGTTGAGTAAAAGCAATGTCATGGAGGAACGTATAGCTTCCTCCATATGAAATATAGTCTGCAATTCTGATATTATCTCTCAAAATTGAGAAATAGCCTTATCTCGGAAAACCTAATATATCCCGCTTATTGAGTTGATTAAAGTTTATTTCAGGACGTTTCATACTTTATAATTCTACATTTCCCCCTTTATTGTTTGTAATTTATAGCTCTTTATAAACGAAACCATGCTTTGAAAGTTTAATGGCCTAGAGTGGAATTGCGTTTCTGGAAGATATAAAATCATTAAGTTTTCTAAACTATTTCTCCAATAATGATGTTACTTAATGCGCTGTAAAAGGATAACATTAACAACGGAATTTTATTTCATTCTATTTCAAAGAATTTAAAAGAATGTTTCCTCATATTATGAGGTTTATTCAGTAAACAGATCACTCTCCTGATTGAAAATAAAAGAAATATGAGCTACAATGATAGGAGTTCTGTGAACAAAGAAAAGTTCCTCTTACTCTTATTCTCTACATATCAACGTTAGACATAAGCAGTCACATCTTACCTGGGTGGTTGATTTGTTGGTTTAGAGAGCTTACGATAGGGGTTCTTCGGGGAACAAAGGGAAGTTCATCTTATTTTGTACTTAACAATGTTAGAAATATTCAATGAACACCTTTCCTGACTTGGGTGGATGCTTGGTTGGTTTAGAGCACTAACATTAGAAGTTCTTCAGTGAACAAAGATAAGTTCCTCTTACTCTCCTTCTATACATAACAACGTTAGAAATATGAAGTAAATTTCTTTCCTTATCTAGATGGTTCATAGACGTGGTTGGTTGAGAGTGCTATTGATAGTTCTTCAGTGTCATATAGACTTCTTCAGGGAACAAAGGGAAGTTCCCCTTACTCTTATTCTGCGCATAACAATGTTAGAAATATTCAACCTGCATCGTTCATGTTTTTTGTGGATGGTTGGTTGGTTTAGACCACTAATCTAACAAGTTTATCAGGTAATGAAGGGAAGTTTCCCTTTCTCTGATTCTGTACATAACAGCTTTAGAAATATACAGTCAACGTCTTTGCTGACATTGGAAATTGGTTGATTGATTTAGTGTGTGTGTATGTGTAATTTAAAAGATCTCTTAAAAGTTTATCAATTTTCAACTAGTTAAGATTTTACTTATATGAACTTTGGGAGGATAACAGCTTGTCAAAATATACAGCGGAAATCAAAACTGCATTATAAATTTCTATGATAATTTTAAACACCATTTTTAATTTTAATCGTTGATTTCGGTGAGCTGTAACTGATTAACTTAAATTTTTTTGTTTTGCTCTTTTATACTTAACACATCAAATCTGAACTTCACATGACTCTTATACCTGTCACGTGAGCAGAAACTAAAATGATGTCTTTTTTATCTAGTTTCCAACAACTAGCAAGATGTAGTGTATTGAATGTAGAATAAATTTAATAGTGATATAAAAAACATCTCATGACTTGTGAACGAAGGTCTACGGCAATATGTACGAAGTAAGAAATCTTTAATAACTAAAGCAACTTCTTACTTGATAGTTGACAACAAATAAAACGTAGAACATAACTTATGTTACCACTTAACTCTAATCTAATTTCAGTTCTATTATCTGCTGTACGGCTACAGTTCTGCAATCGAAGGTCATTCTAACTTACTTCGGCACGCTCTCGTTCTGCCGAAAACTTGAGTCCTTATTACACCTCGCAGTTTGCGCGCATGCTCAATTCAGGACACGTTAATTTGCGTATTGGAAAACACATCGTTAAAAAGTCCAACAACAACATTGTAAATGTATTTATTAACAAATATCATTGTTTAAACTTATTTTGTTTCCACTCAATGTATCATCTCCGCGTGTCGATTTAATCTTTATTGCACTCGTTGCAATCTTCGCAACGGAAAACAGGACAATACTAAAAATTGAAAGCGTTTCTCTTTGTTTTATGAGCAGAATGCAAAGTCTTTCGGAGGGTTTTTTTTCAAGCTAGTCTATGTTCGGAATCTGATTATTCAAGTTATGATGGAAATCTCACTGCAGTATATTATTGTGGCAAAGTAGCTTCAGTGGACCATGGTTAGCTTATTAACTTCTGTAATTGTTGTAATCCTTAGGTCTTGCCTGACCAGATATTTTATACATAGTCAACCATTGGGATTATCCATGACGATATTAATTGATTGTCCGTTATATATCATTGTGGCAAAATGCCGTTATTGGAACAAACTCAGCGTATTAAGGTAATGAAACCCTAGTTTCTCAAGCCTGATTAGATATTTTATTCCCATCACTCCCAAGTTATTCGCGAATTTGTCATCAATAATAATTTCTAAATATTTTAACCTACTCCTGAAATTTAATTATCAGTTTAAAATCACGGTATTGTAGTGTTTAATACTTAGTTTAAAATTATTATGGCTGTCTAAGTACTTAACATGTTGCACACAGAATACTGTAAAGGTTTTATAATGTTTTATTCTCACTATCCGTGTTTTAGACTACCTTTTTCATACTGAGTATTAAATTAAAAAAAACACACCATGTTGCAAAACAGTGTATTGCTTTGGAGTTTTCTATTAAATAGTATTAACTGTGTTAAAAATTGGGTGTTTAGTTTTATCTTCGAAAGGTTACCTTAATGCCCGTAACTACGTAGGCACTACTGCACTTCAAAATCATTCAAATACAATCGTTCTTTCCCGAAAATAAGTTTTCAAATTTTAAGAATGTATTTACGGAGAAAAGTGTTGTCCAGTTGAATTTAAATAATGATTTTTTTATAGATTCCTGAAACGGAATTACTTTTCTGTTTCTGAATATTTTACGCGGACATGGTAAACATGTCGAAGCAGATTTTCCCGTCAACCAGTTTCATAAAGTTTAAGCTGTAAT
The DNA here is from genome assembly GCA_907164885.2 of Dolomedes plantarius. Lineage (NCBI taxonomy): Eukaryota > Metazoa > Arthropoda > Arachnida > Araneae > Dolomedidae > Dolomedes > Dolomedes plantarius. The sequence continues at coordinate 49,103,525 of OU015497.1, read as the reverse complement.
AGACGAGATAGACTAATTAAAGGCAAGTAAATACTAATCTTCTGAGAATAATGACGCATTTTAATGATGATATAAAAAAATTAAGTTATCCTACATAACTTTTATATGAAAATACAACTACCATTATGTAAACACCGGGAGAAGCTTTCCAAATAAGATTAGGACTGATGGAGACTTAGAAATATTCCATAAGGAAATCGACAATTTCTAATTTAACTCTCATATAACCGCATGTTTCATTGATTCCAAAACCAGTTTTATAATGGTGGTATATGAATTGCTTCTGAAACGTTATTTCTAAGCGTGACGGATCTTTAAAATGAGTCATCTCATTTATATTTTAATTTATATTGGAAGTGTCTGTTTACTTCTACCTCAGCTGATGTGTTTAACATTAAAAGTAGCCGCCTTTTACTTCATTAGGCACAAAATTACGTTATCAACAGCAGAATTATATAATAAGCTATTACCTAATTATGGATTAAAATTAAATATACCGACAGAATTTAATGAATTAACATAGTCATTAAAATTCCTTGTTATTGACTCTACGTATGGAAGGAAAATACCTAAAACTTTAATACTGCGAGATCAATTCAATTCACTATGGCACATAATATAATCTCATTTGCTTGGAAATAAATGTATTTCCCGAAAACTTCGGTATCATATTATGTTGTATTTCCAAAAATTCTTCTAAACAGAAATATCCTGAGGGACACATTATCACATCAGCAATCGAAAATGACACATGTATAGCACACACACGGTAATAACATTAATGAAATCTTCGTTTCGTTCGAATTTTGCATGACATTAAAATAAACATTAGGATTTCCAGTTGAATGTTGGAATAAATTACATGTTACGGTTTGAACTTTTCCTCCTTGAGAATGAAAATTATAACTTTGGGAATAATTCTATTCTTAAATATGATAAAAATAGAATATTTAGATCTTTTTAATAGGAAGAATTTTATTTATTTCAGAGAGTGTTAATCTGCTATCACCTTTTTTTTACGAGATACATTATTTGTACTGTCTGTAGAAATGTATTAATTAAGCGGATGCACATTACGCTATTGTGCATGCTAAAAACTGTTTCAAAAATTTATTCTATGGTCTTTTCAGCCGTTAAGTAAGGAGTCATAATTCAACCTTTCAAAACTACAATATTTTCTTTATTCTATAGAACAGCAAAAAATTATCTTATTTGTAAAATGAAACTCCCTCAAAAGAATTAAAAACATATTTAAAAATGCCTCTGCGGTATATTTCTTTCCATTAGCTTTATGTAGCAGTTTGATCTGGTAACATCACCGTTATTCCAAAAGCCAGGTCGTGATTGAATTACCAATTCATATTGCATTGACGAAAAATTACTCTTTAATGTTTTTGCTTTGGTTCACTGTTTAAATCTACACCTCAAGACGGAACTCAAAACTACATTTAATTTCCATCAAGGTTCCTGTGCAAAGTACAATTTCTTGTTTTCCGTGGTTAACGTCAAGCAATATTTTCAGTCAGTATCTACAAGATATTTCTCAGCGTTACTGACTATCATCAGTGGTTATTGATCTCTGATTTTTCAAAGTGACAATTTTAACAATTTTGAACTATGTCCATCCTGTTAACTATTATAGTTACCAATTTGAAGATTTCAGGATTTATGCTGAACTATATGTACTTATACATATCGGGTATGTTATTAAATTTCCATTACAGAAGGGGCAATAAAATTGATCTTATAACCTCGGCGTTTCTCGTACATTTTGCCCTTCTGTAGATTTTTTTTTTTTTGATGTTGATTACAAAAATTCTGGAATTGAAGGAAATACTTTTGGGATCTCCGATAAATTCCTTAGAAAAACGCAAACAAAAGGTTTCTTATAACAGATATGTAGATGGCTAGTGCACTTATAATTCTTTGGGTGAGAAATATATGACAAATAAGGAAAGGTCCTCAACATATACACAACATAGAACAGAATTTCAAGCCAATATTTTCAAGGATGTATTTAACGACACAGGTTCAAGATCTCTTGAGTTTTGGAAGCCTTCTAAAGATCAATTTATAGGGACGTGTGGGAGGGATTTAGGGTAAACATATTCCGTTTGAATCCCAATCAGCCTTGAGATGCAAGAGATATCGACGAGTGACCGGAGGTTTCAATGAGGAATACAAGCAAAACCCTTCGCACATGATGATGAGATCGATGCCTCAACGATCGAATATCTCCACTCTTTCACAATTGTAGTATAGGGAAAGGAATGTGCAAATATGATAATGTCGTTTTCATTCAGTAGGTTCTTTTATAGTTGTATACAGATCGAAAAGAAATATTATTAATATAGGGCACAAATATTTAAAGGATGTGTCAAAGCGAAAAGTAAAAATTTATGGAATTTTTATCTATATCTTCTCTTTCACACTTTCGCAGTGTAGTGCAATTGGTTTCATAAATACTTTGATGAATTTTTATTTTTCAGCGCTAATCTTAAGACATATAGACATGATATTCCGTCAAAATTTTGTTCCCATTTTTAAAGATATTTGTTAAGTAAATATTCAGAAACTTTAGTCATAACTTCTCTTTTCTCTAATATATTTACCCCTAGTCAAACTGTAATTTTATGAGCGTGAAGGTCATTTCCATGCGACACTTTGAAATGATTTTTTTTAACAAATGTGGTTAGTTTTCTAGGTTGTATTAAAAAAATATAACATTTTCACAATATCTCAGATTGCTCTATTTTATATCACATTTATCAGTAACAAATAGCGTTCGTTATAGAAAATCATTCCTATATCCGAATCATTTCCAATATATGGGCGGTGTGCGCATTAACATAAATTTCAACATAGACAAGATAAAATTTTATTAAAAAATTGCACCTATATATACGGCTATTAAGAGCAAAAGATACAAACCCTCAACATTATCAAAACGAGAGACTAAAAATTTGCCCTGATTATGTGTTCCTCACCATGACATAGAAGACTGAAAGTTGTTGTTAAGAGCTAAAGATTTAAAGCTATAAAAATGACTACAACTACAAGCGCGCACGCACAATATGTGTGTGTGTGTGTAACATGGGGACCCTGCCCCGGAAGAACGAATTAAAAAGAAGTTTCGGTTCCCCATGTCACATCGAAGATATAAAAATTGAAGTAGTCTTGACCGAGGAATAAACCGCGACACAGAAGATTATCGAACTAAATTTTATTTAATAAGAAGCACGGAAATACAGCTTCTCGGGGCAGCTAAGAACGACGAAAAGCTCTACATCTACATGAGCGAGGTATTTTATAGACGATCTCGTCATGTGATCTTTGTAGTGTTGTCTAATTGGTTAATGTTCAAAAGTGACGTGATAATGCTCAGTAGTGTTTAATTTAGGTACCCACACTACGATGTTGAAAAAGGAAGCCACCTTGGGGTTTTCGCCCGAGGGAATTTAGAACTTAGAATCGAAAGTGAAATTAGCTCGAACGCCCAAGGAAATTTAGAATAATTTAGAATTTAAAAGTGTTATGGTATTTTTAATGTTATATCTCCCCCGTCCGAGAAGAGGCTGACCAACAGTGCCTGCATTGGAGGACAGACTCACACAGATGAGTGAGAAAATGTGGGCTTTACAAAAATTTGATAAAGCTTATGTTAAGAAATTATCAGTACTAGCTAAATTAAAAAAAAATTTAAAGATCACGTGACGAGATGACAGGACATCATTAACAAATTTACTGAAAGCATAAAAAATCACTTTAAGAAATACAAATAAACTTAAATTTTAAAACTCTACCTAATCATCAACTGAAAAGACTGTTGAGTATTGGACGTTTCCTCCTCACAACAAAAATCTCAGCACAAAATTAATTAAATCTATATTGAAAATTATAAAATTAGAAAAAAAAAATTTACCTGAAATATACATTGGAAATTATTTCTGTCACCACCCCGAGTTACTCAATACAAATAATATATTTCAACAACAAGAATATAAAAAAAATTAAGTAATGAAAGTATAACTTGACAATAATTCAAAATTTAAATTCTGTAATATTTCTCTTCAACTTTCACTACTATGGAGTGAGTCCAAAAAAAATTTTTATATATATATTTCTGTTCTCAATGTAATGACTTATCTGTCCATCATAACTTGGTAGACCTTTCACAACCTGATTCAGAGTCATTACTATGTTGAGGAAATTACAGTAAAAATCATAGTCTTTGTGGCTGCTGTGCCTTATCAATTCAAAAGATCAGAATACACAAAAAATTACACACTATATTGACTTGTATATAAAAAATAGTATTTTTGTATGTAGTTGCATAGTAAAAATCACATTTCTAATAAAAATCACTCTTCAATATTCAATATTATATAAAATAGCATATAAAAATTACAGAACATGTATTACACACAAAAAAAATCAATCACTTCAAATTCTCAATATATCAAATTTTTAATCATTTTATTTAGTTGTATATCTTTATTTTTCTTATTATTCTCATTTCACTATTCATTATATTCATTGTTTTAACATTATTTACTTATTCAAATAAAAATCTCTATTCAATATTCATTATTTATTCTATTCATTTTTCTTCTAACATTTACTTATTTTCAAAATATTTTCACTTAATATTCAACTTATTCACTCTATAGTCATTTATGCACATTTATTTTAATTCTACGTCGATATACAAGTTTTTGTGTTGAAGGATCCTTGTTGTATGTGTGTCACCCAAACTCTTAGTTTCAAATTCTCTCTTAATTCTACCTCTAAGGAGTGAGGGGTTGTGTTTATGTTTGTGAAAAAGTGGGCATCTTTCTCCCTATTGTACAGCGACTAATAAGGAGGAAAGAATGTTCGTACTGTGGACCAACCGTTAATCTCCCAACAGGATATGACAGCCAAAAATAACATCTTACATAGTACAAAGATGGAGAAATAGGAAAATGTGCAAATGTCATAACTGTGGAAATGTAATTTAGAATTGGGGGTGGCAAAGGAGTGGCCATCCCATAGTCTGTTTTCGTCTAGAAAGTTTCATTAGTTATTGTTCAGCACCTCTGGTGACTGAAAAAGTGTTCTTGAGTTAAATGTTTTTGCAGGCAACTGGGATGACTTCCAAATATCGCTGATAGCAGAGGGAGATAGGACAGAATATTTCAAGAAGTAGGGAATTTACGAAAGATAAAAGAAGTAGAAATGTCACATTCGGGGTTTAATTTCAGATCCCAAAAAAATTCACATGTAACAGTTTTCTTAAAAAAAAGTTTAAGTAAGATAGAGTTTTTAATGTTTATTTTTAGTAGGACAACACATAATTATATATTTCAATTAAAAAAATAATGATATTAAGCATCGAAAAACAAGCAAAAAGAAAAATGGATCTGTGATTTGTCATTATTCGTGGTATAATTTTAATTTATCTGGTGCATTGTAATATCTTAATTTGCAAGCATAGACAATTTCAGAATTTTGTTTGGTGTGAAAATTTGGTTTATAGATTTCATAGTTAACTTTTGACATTTGTTTTAAGATAGTGTAAGGTCCAGAATAGTGTGAACTTAGTTTTCTTGTATTAGGATATTGGAATTCCTCATATAGTACTAAATTTCCAACATTAAATTTAGATTCTACAAAACGTGCATCATATTTTACTTTATTCCTATTATGATAATTATTTTCCTTTCTTTAGCTATTTTCCTTGGTTCCTGTACCAATTCACATCATTATTACACTACCAAATTATAAACACATCATAACTTACATCATCTTAATCGATATAATCAAAAATACACAAAATATGAAATTATTAAACACATTATAATAAAATATCTTGGTTTCTAAAGTGTGGAATCAAAATTAGCATCACAAATCTATTATAATTAAATGTAAAATTTATCCATTAATTTTAGTAATTTAATTTTAATGTTCAAATTTCAATTTTCAAAACAAGATACTACCCACAATTATTTTATCAATAACTATCATCTTAGTTTCTTATGTAAACATCAATTAAGTAATTCTAAGTTATTTATCTTTTATGATATAACATCTTGGTATGAATCCCCGTTGTATATTTTCTATATTTTCTTATTCGTATTCAATATTTTATAATCATATATCTCATTATAATATTCTCTTTCCTATTTATTTATTTATTAACTAAGTTTCGTCAAAATATACTCACGAGAGTTCAAAACAAAATGTAATATTTCATTATAATAAACAAAATACTTAAATTCTTAAAACACTTATAATTTCTATGTATAGTAAATATTCATGTGGATTGCAATGAAATTTAAATACATAGAACTTAAATTATAATTCTTCACTTGAAATCAAAACCTTGAAATCAAAACCAAATTTATAACGGACGAGAAAACAGAAGTACATCATGATTAAAAATAAGTGAAAGCACTTTAAAAATATATACAATTCATGTTTACCGAGGCCATATAACTAATTATATCAAATTTATATTATGCAAAATCATTATTAAATTTCTTTAAAATTTGATCTAATTGTATCAGAGTATCAATATTATTAACATCCTAATATGTATACATTATGTAGAATTTTTCATATAATATTATAAGAACTTTTAAAATTTCATTGACAATCTGTCTTACCTTCAATTTTCGTTGATTAAAGTCCCAGTTTATTTATTTTAATTTTAATACGGATCAAAAAAAATTTAATTTGGTGATGATCTGTCACAAATTATTACATATTTTTCAGCAAATCCAAAAGCCGGAATAAGTTGTTGACGCAGGAACATTTTCTCACTTCTCTGAAACACCACTGGAGAGACACACAAAATAAAATTTTAATGATATATATATATATATACATACACTGTCACAAAAAATTTCTGCATCCAGAAGAAATCGAGCTACTAGCACGAAACTTGGAAGAATATATTCTGGTAAGACATATGCAAATGATCAAATTTAGACACCAATGAGACAGGGGTAAGCGCGCTATGCGCATGGGATGCGCAGAAGGGAGAGTTTAAAAGCATGGTTGCTCGTGCCATAGGGTTATTCAAACAAATCTGTCGACTTGGATGAACTTGGTATTCTGACTAGAGATGCCTCTAAGACGTAACCGGTGACAGTACGAACAATTGTCGGACTTTCAGAGGGGTGCTTATAGTAGGCCTCAGAGAATCAGATTGGTCGACAGGCGTATCGGCCGCCACCTCGGTCGGAGTGATATGGTAGTTGCTCGGTGTTGGCAACAATGGATCACGGAAGAGTTTGTCTATCGTCGCGGAGCGTCAGGGCGTCACAAGAACACAAATGCGCGCGACGATCGCGCAATCATAAAAGCGGACAAGTCTGCACCAACAACCTCGCTAGAATCGGTTCGACGCCATTTACCACCTACCAGACATCCGGTGGTATCAAGGGAAACCATTCGGAGACAACTCGCCGACGCAGGTATAAGGAGCCGACGTCCATTAAGACGCCTACCACTGACCCCACATCCTAAGCAGTGTCGATTGGATTTTTGCCGACCTTGGGCAAGCTGGAGTGTGACCGACTGGAGGCGTGTGATCTTCACTGGTGAATTAACTGCCCGGTTGTAAAGATTATGGCATGATCTTCCGCAGGAGGTCATAGGTGATCTCACTGATTCGATGCCAAGCCGTGTTTCGGCTTGTATAGCTGCCAGAGGTGGATTTACTACTTTCTGATTTGTAACCTTTTTCATGCCATATCTTCTTAATAAAACGGTATGTTCTTCTGAATTTGTAATCATTTGCTTATCTCTCCATACACTACATACATGTTAAGTTCCGTGATAATAGCTCGTTTCCTTCTGGTTGCATATATTTTTTTGTGACTGATTGTATATACAGACACTGACCAATGAATTAGAAACCCAGAATAAGTATTTTATTGGACCCCCTTTTGCACCGATAATAGCGTGAATTCGTGAAGGCATCGATTCTACAAGCTTTTGGAGGGCATTTACGTCCAGAGAATACCAAGTACTGTTCTACACTGATCTTAAGATCCTGTAAATTAGATGGAAAAGGAGATTTCTGTCGGATGTGGAATTTCCAACATGTCCCAAACATTTTCTATTAGATTAAGATCCGGTCGGAAGCGACGGTCAATGAAGCTGTTGGGAGTCTGTTTGATGTTCAGTGAACCAATCTCGAATGTTTCTGGCACGATGTATAGTTGCATTATCGTCCATGAAGTATCCGTCACCTGCGGAGTAAAAATATAACATTGCAGGATGCACTTGATCTGCCAGTATGTCGAGGAATTGAATGGCTGTGTGTTTACCTCAACGAACACCAGGGATCACTTCCATACCAGCAGAACATGCCTCAAATCATGATACTCCAACCAGACCCTTCCACAGTGCGAGCAAGGCAAAATGGGTTCATGGCTTCATGGGAGTTCACGCCAAAATCAACGTCTTCCTTCATTGCAAAACAAAGTATAGCGTTATTCATCTGACCACATAACCTTTTCCAGTCCTCTTTTTGTCCCGTTTCGTTTTTCCAGACACCACTCCAAACGAATTCTGGCAAACCGGGTAGAAATTAGAGGTTTCCTCACAATCATCCGAGTGTGTAATCCTATCCTCTGCAATTCTCTGCGCATGGATCGTACCGAGATCGGTTGTTTCGAACCTTGCTTGAAGATTTCTGTCAGTTGAAGTACAGTAGAGTCCCTTTCCTGCCGTACAATCCGTCGGAGACGTCCCCGACCACGGTCTTGGTTGATTGTGTTAGAACCACAGTTAACTCTTTTGGACAAGGACTGTGGGTTCTACTTCCAGTTGTTGAACACCTTCGAAAAGGTGTTCAACATTGGAAGCAGAACTCACCGGGTTCTCAAAAAAACCTTCTGATTTTGAGAACCCAGTGAGTTCTGCTGTCTTCACAATCGTGGCTCCTGTTAAACGGGCTCCAACAATAAGCCCTTTTTCAAATGACGAAAGATCTGCCGTTTTCCCCATTCTACTGCGTTTATCATGAAATGCAGCCGCACTTATATTAGAATTCTGATGACGTTTCATCCAAGTCGTAAACATGTTTTGCATAAGCGGGGGAAGGGGATCGTTGCAATGAGATGGCAAAACCCTAGGCATTCGCAAAATAATGTTTGCAGTTAATATAGAGAATCGAAAATTGTTTTCTCACTTTGGGTAACAGAAATACAAAATTTTAGAAATACTGCGTAGATGAAAAGGAATTTGAGGCGAAACTAAAGATTTAAACTCATACTCAGTTTCTGATTTATAAGCTAACAGCCTGCTACAATTATAAAATAATCCGTATTAAGTATTTTGATTACTATTACAACATATTTCCTTTACGTAGCTATGCTTTTTTTTCTGCAAATTGCGGTAATTAGATATTTGTAAGTAACTATGTTTACTGAAATTCTAGATAAGAAAGATTGCAATTTTTTTTCTTTAAACATATGGAAGAAATTAATCGAGAGAAAACCGAGCGAATAGTTTATTGCAAAAAAAATTGTTTTTACATCCATTGTAGGAAAAATAAATTACTTAAATATAAAAGTCATGAGGATTCTTATTTCCTGTTGTTAAGATATAATGATTTAAAGCTATAAAAATTATATATATATATATATATATATATATATATATATATATATATATGTATAATGTGTGTGTGTGAGTTTCTGTGCTTCAAAATTACATATAATATCAAACAATAATAGTGAACTGTCCCGAATGCATAAGATCAATTAGAATTTTATTTAAAGGAATGTATAATCTTTACTTGTGACTCGTAGTTGCTCTAGAGGGAGAAAGGTTTTATATGAGGCTGTCAGGAAGTCGTCTAGAGATCGGATACTCACATTTTATGATCCCCGCACTAGTTAAAAGATGTTTGGTGCCAGAAAAATCCATGATATAGACGTCAGTAACTCGTGATGACGCAAGTATGATGGCATCCATTTATAACTAAGAAAAATAGAAATTATTTTTAATGAGAAAAATTAGTCTGATAGGCTGATTTCATGAGAGGTTAAGCTACATTATTTAGGTTATGTGTAGTGTGAAATGAAATTTACTACATTAATAAAGATAGCTCCTCATTTTTTTACGAAACCTTGAATTTATCTTTTACAAGTGCGATAATGATGTTGTACAAAACTAAATTTCTCTTATATTCTGTGCCTATCATAGGAATGCGGTTTAATTAAGTTTGAAACCTGATTACTGTAATCTACTACTATTAAATTTAATATTGTGTTTCTACAGTTTATTTTGATACAGAGTTTAGAAGTTTTGCAAGCTAAATTTTAAAAACATAATTTATATGTGAGGTTTATCTGTGACTTACAGGGGCATAGAGCAAGAGGGCAATTTCCGTTATTCCTAAATCTCCATTGTGAGTCCTAATACAATCTAAATTTTTCAAACTGCGCAGAATAAATGAGAGGAAATGAGGAAAAGAGAGTTACATTTTCTCAAGGAATAATTGAAAATTTATTTCCAAGAAACTGGACTTTTAACCAGGATTTAAGTTTATTTAAAGCGAATATTTATATGTCGCGATATTTTTTGGCAACACGGTATTTTGGCTGGATTTATGAAAAATAGTATCACATCAAGTGTTTAAATATGATTCTTCAGAGCATTAAATTCAATTTAGTGCTTTCAATTTAACTTTAGGGAGATACAATCGGCAGAACGTCTGTAACCATATAATGATATATACTAGATATAATCTACACTCAAGAGCCAAAACATTATGACCACCCCTACATTTTGCAATGAATTCTCCTGGATGACATGGAAGGCACGTGATCAGGTGGAAGTGGTATTTAACTGCTGCTGGAGAGTCTGAAGAATCATTTTTTCACTTACTTCTGTGTGTGATGGGAAAGGCTGCGGATCTAAGCGACTTTGATAGAGGGCAGATTGTAATGGCTCAAAGGCTCGGAACAAGTATTTCCGAATCTGCACGACTCGTGGGTTGTTCGCAACCTACAGTTGTTAGTACTTATGCAAAGTGGATGAATGACGGTGAAACCAGCAGTAGACGACATGGTGTTGGACGTCCACACGCTATCAAAGAAAAAGGTCGTCGGAGACTGTATCGCATGGTGAAGCAAAACCGGAGCCAGACAGTGGCTCGGCTGACAGCCCAATACAATGCAGGGCCAAGTAGAATAGTATCGCAGCACACTGTTCAGCGGACACTGTTGGATATGGGGCTACGCAGCAAACGTCCCACTCATGTGCCTTTGCTGACCAAGCGTCATCGCCAACTGCGCCTGCGGTGGGCCCGGGACCATCGCGACTGGTCCAGGGATCAGTGGGAGAGAGTCGCCTGGTCAGATGAATCACGGTTTGTCATTCATCACGCCGATGGCCGTGTCCAGGCCGATGGCCGTCTTCCAGGCGAACTGTTGCTCCCTCAATGTACAGTAGGTCATACACATGCCGGTGGTGGCGGTATTATGCTTTGGGGGACGTACTCTTGGGAGTCTCTGGGACCCGTGGTTGTGGTAGAGCAGACCATGAATGCTACAGGGTATCTGAACATCATTGCGGACCAGTTGCACCCTTACATGGCCTCTGTTTTTCCAGCTGGAAATGGAATGTTCCAACAGGACAACGCCCCGTGTCACAAGGCTAAAATTGTGTTGGAGTGGTTCCAGGAACATGATGCTGAATTCCAGTTAATGTGCTGGCCGCCTAACTCACCGGATCTCAATCCGATAGAACACATTTGGGATGTCATGGGACGGCAGCTCAGAGTTCAAAGGCCACCAATTCGCAATATGTCGGATTTGCGTGACCGTTGCTTAAACATCTGGTACAATCTGTCTCCGGCCATCTACCAAGGACTTGTGGCATCCATGCCAAGGCGGGTTGAAGCTGTGTAGCGCGCCAAAGGTGGGCCAACTCGTTATTGACAGGTGGTCATAATGTTTTGGCTCTTGAGTGTATATGGATATTCTACTGTCAGTAATCGGTACTACAACTGATTTTAAACATTTTTTTTAAATATTATCTTATGTATATATATTATCTACGTAATATTACGTTAATATTACGTTAATATTACGTTTAAATATTATCTTACGTATATTTGTTTAAATATTATCTCACATTTGTGAAATATCTATACACTCAATACAACTATAAAATACGCTTTAGCTGAAACTTTTGCATAAAGTAATCTGGGTTTTATTATTTAGCGATTTGGTATCCCCAGATTTTATCAAGGCAAAAGTACATAGTGAGGATTAAGTTTCACTTTAAATGTAACATGTAGCATAAAATCGCTAATACAGTCATTCACTTTTTCTTAATCCACGTGTTTTAAAAAAATTTCAGTTAGTCTCTTCTAACGAAAATACCGCGGGTTATTAACATAGGATTACTAATCGTTGCTTACTTCTTTTGAATGTATATAAGTATGTATGTATTAGTTATGTATATATGTGTCTACCATAATAATGTAAACAATTCAACACAAACTAAAACCTATAAAGTGGGCATAGACTGCCAAACAAATTAACTGAAAACCTGACCTAGCGTTGAAAACTTTTAACTTTAAGAAAAAGAAAAAAAGAAAAAAGACTGCGAAGTTGCACGAAATCCTCATATTGAAAACGAACAAATATAACTAAAATTAAATATTTCAACAGAGCTAGATAATTATGGGAAGAATATAGACAAAAAATAACAAGAAACCAAGCACTTAAGGTTCTTCGCACCGTAAGGAAAGATTCTGTAGTAGTGACGGAACTAAACCAAATACCGAGGTAACCGAATTTTAGGTAACTGATTTGGTTAGGCTCCCTGTTGACTAGACCAGTCGGTTACCTCGATATTTGGTTTAGTTCCGTCACTTCTACAGAATCATGCCTTATGGTGCATAGATATCTAAGTGCTTGATTTCTGTTTATTTTTTGTCTACTTCTTCCTATAATTGTCTAGCACTGTTGAAATATTTAATTTTAGTTATATTTGTATATATGTATCTGTATATATGCATGCATATATATATATATACATATATATGTATGCATATATATATATATATATATATATATATATATATATATATATATATATATATATATATGTATGTATGTATGCCAAAATTCTGACGCATTATGGTACTTTTCTGTTTACTGCTAAGTGATACAGGCTGTGTTGAAAATTGAAGATACATATATTTTTGGCTTACTGATAGCGCCACCTAGGTGCTTCGTTTTGCGCGAAGCGTGTGTATTTTAGTTGGTACTCTTGAACGGAATAAAGCCTGACGCTTGAATTCTTGGTGATTTAATATTTCTTGAATTTCCTCAGACTGGGTTTGGCACGCTGCCAAAATTATAACTCGCGACGACGAACGGTTTTATCGTCTGAAATTTTGCTTTACGGTGGACCGTTATGGAGGAGCGCAATCCTACTTTAAATCTTAGACTAGTGAGAAAATAAACTATGGTGCTAAATTCCTCATTGATATAAACATCTTATAAACACACATTTGTGAACAACATCTTATATACACTCCTAAACCAGGATCTATCATTTCTATCCTCCAAGTAAAGTACGTTAATACGCCTAAATCAGCATGCTGACATTTATGGAAGACATAGTTGTGAACACACAAATAGTTTCTCTCTACTAGGGTTTTCTTGGCTTCCCTGTGCTGGATCATTTCTCCTACGCTGAAATCATTCCTTCCACTTACGGACATACGGGTATTCTCCAGTGGAACGAGGGGCTTGTAACGATCCTATCTCCGAACCCATAGTGGTTTCAATAATGTTCTCATTCTTTGGAAGAATTTATAACCTCTCCATTCCCCAAACAATCATACGGGGAATGTGTACCCACACTGTTCAGGGTACATTAATGCCTAGGGAGGGACCATTAGACATAAACCACGTGGTACATAAGCGAAAAACTGATATTACATTTTCTTACCCCAAATCATCGACTTTCTCCAATGCTTGCGTGGATCGATATTTTCAGGGGTGTTTGGGATTGTGGAGATTCCATTTGTAGATTCTGATATAGATATAAATCCATACATGCTTAACTGATATTATATATATATATATATATATATATATATATATATATATATATATATATTAATCGTTACGGATATTTTTATAGACAAAATAATGTAGAAGAAAATACTCAAATTAAATACAAAGGTCAATGTATGCAATTAATTTGTATGTTTAATATCCATAAAACATACAAATTTGAATTAAATTCTTAAAAGACTTTAATCTCAATTAGTCTAGTGGATAAGTTTTATTTTTACCCTCATTCAAAATTTTGTTTGTCAATTTATTTCGTTGTTATGCACGTGACGCAAAATTATCTTGAATCACAAAAATGAAAAAAAAACCTGTGATCAGCATTTAAAAAATTAATTTCTAAAAATTAAACTTTAAAAATTCATCAAAAATCAGAAAATGGAGGTAAAGACTCGAAGATTTCATTTTAAACGAATTTTTATGATCTTTCTCATGATATAAATTTTATAGCTCTCAAATTATTATTTTAAATGCAAACATCAAAAAGGTTACAAAACCAGCCTAAAAATTTAATTTTAAGAAAAATCTAAGGATAATTTTCAAGAAACTTGCTTTGTGCACCTCTACAATATAAGCAGAATCATCATGCAAAATTTCAGCCCTTTAGGTCCAGCAGTTTGGTCAGTCCGTTACCTGGAAGTTAGTCAGTCAGTCAGTCAGTCACTGAATTGTTATATATATATATATATATATATATATATATATATATATATATATATATATATATATATATATATATATATATATATATATATATATATATATATATATATATATATATATATATATATATATATATATATATATATGTATGTATGTATGTATGTATGTATGTGTGTGTGTGTGTATATGTATGCATGTATACTGAGAGGGAAAGGGTTACGAATGATGTATTTCAGCTATTCATCATGATTTAGATAATTTATTCAATTTATATCTGAAAAACAGTTGAGCAGATAGGCAAATAAATTGAAAATAAATATGGTTAAAAATGAAAGTTTAACTGCTATATTGTAACAGATTAAAACAATAAAACTTTCATCTCAAGCAAAATATAATCTAGTGTCAAAGTATATGCATACTTCAAATTTAGGGAATTCTATATTCTCGTACCTGTTCATGCATAATGTATTCATTTTAACACAGAATAGTTAACACGTTTCTCTAATTTATGTTTTGTAAATAACAGTCGAGAACTGATTTAATTAACCGTCTCGAAAACATAGCACACTAAATTGACAGAAACAATGAACTTAAGTTTATTTTCCTCACGAAAGCGTGAAACGTAGAATTACTGACATATCTTATCTTTAAAACACTTAAGGACCTGGTGTAAATGTGTCACATTACGTGGTTTTAATGAAGTCTCCTTAAACTTTTTGAAATGCATATTGAAATAAGTTTAATTCTATTATTCTAAATTATCCAAAACTTTGAGCACGTAAGTGGTTATTGCGAAGGATGAGAATTCATTTTACCATTTAGTGTTAATAAAAATACAGTTTTGTAAATAGTTTGTTTAATTAAGATTTGGGATGGATGATGTAAATTTGATAGTTATTATTTTTTACATTTGTTAACAACTAAATAATAATGACTGACTCTAAGATTGGCGCTTTATTAAGCTAAAAATTACCCATATAGTTAATAAACTGAAATTTTCCTTAACTATTTCTAATGTCATTTAACTTAGTTAACGAAACTCCTACAGAATTCATATCTAAAGTACCCGTTTCTATACATATCTGAAGTCCACAAACCAAATTCGTTTTTGCATTTACGAAATTTAGTAAATTGCATTGTATTGTGCGTCAGCAATGTTAAATTTTCGTTTATTAAATACGTGTTGATGTCTTCATGTACACACGATTGATTTCCATGAAGCTTAATTGTCAATTCTTTATCGTTCGTTATGAATACACCATTGAATCTAATTCAGGCGGTGTAGTAAATTGTTAGTAATTTCATTGCTTTAGTAGTAACTTTTTAACCTCTAATAGCATCACAAACAGCCAATAATAAAACGAACACTTAACATTATGTCGTAGAGCAGCAATGACGGTTTTTAGTGACGTAGCATGAAGTTAATGTCATGTTGCAGTCCAGTAGCAACAATGTATAAATGACAGTTTTATAGCACCATAACAACATCAAAACAACGTATCTGTTTATATATTCGCTTTATTGGGTTCATCACTTTTACATTATTTTAAATTCGGATTTCTGAAAATATCGGAAGAAATCCGAAATACTAGCAGTTATTTGTAAAATACTAGCAGTTATTTGTTAATTATTTAAAAAAATCGGTGACTGCCTACATTCGGAGCCAATTATTTTTAAAAAAAGCATTTTTTAAAGGTTTTTTTGGTTTTTTATGGTAAAATAGCACTTAAATATTAAAAAATTAACAAAAACTTACCTGTAAATATCATACTTTTTAATAAATTGGTCAATTTGAAATAATTTTTAATGAAATTAAGCTAAAACGCCTATCACTATGCACAAAATTCTAATACTACTATCTTAATTTCCTTCTCACAAATGATACATATAACACTTATCTTTAAAATGACCTACAATCTAAGAGAAATTTTAAAATACAAAAATTATACACAATTTTATGATCCAATATGAAAATTTTTCCCGATTCGTCATTCCTTTCCTTATAAAAACATCCCCAAATAAAAACTATTTATTATACATCAATTATTGTACGTCATTTCATTGACAATAGCTTCTAAAACGTTTCCTAAAAATTATATGAATTACTAGCTTTATATACCCGGCGTTGCACGTGTGAACCCTTAATAAAGCTTACTTGTATGATATGTATATTTGTATTTTATGGCAATCTATACCCCTCTCCACTGGTCATCATCCCATCAGCATATTATAATAACCCACCCCCCATGCTAATGTCAACATTAAAATGTTTCTTTCAATTTTGATAACCCACTGGATCCCGGCCCTTCGAGGAGTTTGAGGGCTTCCCCGTAAACCCTTGTGAAAATCGCCGGTTTCATAAACAAAGAATTACCTCACGTTGCCCAGGATAATAAAAATGAATGGAGTTAACCTGAGCTCTAGATGTATACGTACTAACAACCGAAATATATACAATTCACACACACACACACCTTTCCACACTTCATTTAATTAAGGTTGATCTCACTCTTTTCTCCTACCACCAATTTGGTGTTCAAAATGGTGATATATAGGAAATATAAATTATTGGATTGTTTCTAGCAATTTTTTCAAAATCTAAAGCGAATGTCGAAAAATCGTGACATTGATCGTGTTTGTTACATTTAATCGTGTTTCTTACATTTTAAATCAAGAATCTTATGGATATCTGTTTCCTTCTTTGAGATATGACGGAATATGTAAAAAACGCGTAAAAACACGTTTAGCCCCCCCTAACCCCCTTGGGGGCCGAATTTTGAAATATCCTTAAATTGGTTTTTAGGTATTCTTATTCCTTACATTTTAAAGCAAGAATCTTATGGATATCTGTTTCTTTTTTTGATATATGAAGGAATACGTGAAAAACACGTTAAGCCCCCCCTCCCCGTCCCCTGGGGCCAAATTTTAAAAAATCCTGAAATTGGATTTAAGGTATTCGTGTTCCTTACATTTTAAAGTAAGAATCTTATGGACATCAATTTCCTTCTTTGAGATACGAAAGAATATGTAAAAAACACGTTTTGCCCCCCCTCCCCCCCTTGGGGGGCGATTTTTGAAAAATCGCTTCTTAAATGACGCCTTCAGCCCAAAAGTAATAAGCTCTTAAAATTTGATATCTGTATCTCCAATAGTTTTTGCTGGGTGTTGATTTCTTTATATATATAGATAAAACACGTAAGAACACGTTTAGCCCCCCTCTCCCCCTTGGGAGACGAATTTTGAAAAATCCTGATATTGGTTTTTAGGTATTCATGTTTCTTACATTTTAAAGCAAGAATCTTATGGATATCGATTTTCTTCTTTGAGATATAAAGGCATATGTAAAAAACACGTTTTGCCCCCCTCCCCCCATTGGGGGGCGAATTTTGAAAAATCCTGAAATCGGTTTTTAGGTATTTATGTTCCTTACATTTTAAAGCAATAATCTTATGGATATCTGTTTTCTTCTTCGAGATATGAAGGAAAATGTGATAAAACACGTAAAAACACGTTTTTTCCCCCTCCCCCCCTTGGGGGCCTAATTTTGAAAAATCCTGAAATTGGTTTTTAGGTATTCATGTTACTTACATTTTAAAGCAAGAATGTTATGGATATAAATATCCTTCTTTGAGATATGAAGGAATATGTAAAAAACACGTTTTGCCCCCCTCCCCCCCTTGGGGGGCGAATTTTGAAAAATCGCTTCTTAAATGACGCCTTCAGCACAAAAGTAATAAGCTCCTAAAATTTGATATCTGTATCTCCAATAGGTTTTGCTGGGCGTTGATACGTGTATGTATATATAAGTCAGGACTTCTTCCTTTATAGATATAGATTATGGGATATATCATGTTAAAGGTGGAGATTTGGGCTAAAAAAACATAATTCTGAGAAAAACGCATTTAAATTTGTTTATCACTTCAATTTTGTAGCAGACGATGTTTTTTAAAATAGTTATAACTTCTTATAATTCATGTAAAATGAAAATCAAAACAGTTTTGAAAATAGTAGAAAAGATTGAATTACACGATTCTTACAAAAAATAAAATTGACCAAAATATTCAAAAATGACATTTTCAATGTAGGCAGTCACCTTAATTTAGAATTCATGTCCACGTGTTCGACCAATCTTAATTTATAATAACCTTATATCTAACGATAGATTTAGTGCTGCTAACTAATTACATACAAATGATTTACAAAAACGCAAATAAAGGTACATCTTAAGATGCTCTATATTAAAATATGACTACCTAATTCCCACTATACAAATATTTATATTCTAATAAAATATATAATTTCTGTCTAGATAAGGTAATTTTCTTAACTTAAAGTTAAAATTAAGATTATCCCTTATTAACTAAAGATGATAAGGGATTATTTAACTTCCTTAGCATTGCTGTTTTCCTCTCATTTGGCTTGTGCTAGTTACTTTCAGCTTATGTACTTGTTTTTACAAAACTAAAAAGTATACTATATATTAGTACTAATTATAAATGGTAATCTCATACATATTATACCATTAAATTACGTTCTTCTTTTCAAGTAAACTTTCTGTAATGTACTTTTAAAATTATCTTTTTATGCTTTACTAAGGTCTCCATATTGGACACACTGCCATAATATTATTCTAGTATTAATTAAAAGTAATACTTATATTTATAACATTCAAAAAACTCATTTTTTAATTTAATCTTAGGGATTTTTAACCTGGGATTAAATGTAATGCTTTGATGATTTCTGATACATATTTATACATATTTATATATATATATATATATAGTTGGTTAGTTCGTTTATTCCTAGGTCACCATTTGAAATACGGGCTGCGTTTTATTGAGGTTCAAAGGAATTTAGAGTGCGCGTTAGATTTTCAAAGGCAATCATTAATGATGGGGTGTTATTATTACCGATATATATATATATATATATATATATATATATATATATATATATATATTCTAAATTTCAGGCGTAAAATGTCGAATCAAGGTAAAAAATAATATATTCTTTATATGTATGACCTTTATAACTGAATGCACGTAAAAAGTTGTAAACAGCCACAAACGAACTGAGTATTATTGAATTTTCAGCCTAAAAGGAATAGATTTTTCTCATCCCAAAAAGTTACGTCTTAATCATGTAATTATTGGAGCCATCGCCAGTCAAAGAAGCGTATAGCGGCAATTACTTGAAGATTAGTATACCTCCTGAGACGAGTAAACCATAAAACAAGTAAGATATCTAATCTTAGTGGCACTTAAGAAGAAGTCTGAAAGCTTCCACCATTACTTTTCTCTGATATAACATAACTCAAGAATGATGACCGCACGGATTATTGAAATGCACTTAATACTCTAGCAAAAGATTTGTTATTCTAATGACTAATTTAAACTATTAAGTTAAATACTCTTCCTAAAACACAAAATTACGCTTGTAAGTTAATAAAAAAAATTCGAGTTTTTATAATGAATATGAATTTGTGCATTAATTGGAAAGCTAACGTGTTGTTGGATTAACTAAGATCTAATTATCTTCACCCAAAACCATTAATGTCATCGTTCAGGAAAGAATGACGTAAATATTAATTATAATTTCCCTATAACAACCTATTTAGTGTGTACACTTTTAACGGGGAAAATATATAGTGAAAGAGAAGTGCGACATTCAAACTGTGTATTAAGGCTAGAGGATTAAAAAGCATAATTGTGAATAACGTATGAACAAATTTCAGTTTGACAGATAATTTTCTTATTATATTAAAGTAATATATAAAAATTTTAGTCACTGATTGAGCTTCTTCGGTTTAATTTATGAAATTTCAAGATCTGTTAATATGCTGGCATAGGGATTTTTAATGGAAGTACATAAATGAATTTCCTTTAAAAATCGAAAAACCAATTTCTGTCTCCAATTTTCTGAATGATAATATATCAAGAGAATGTATTTAATTTCTTAAATAAAATAGCGTTATTTTTTTATTTTTAATTGTGTGTAAAATAGTTCTTTATCGCGTTTTGTTGACTTTGATTTTTACATTAGAAATTTCGCTATACCGTGTGTAGTATCGGGTGCCTTTAGCTAGAGGTTGTGCCTGATATACAGGTATAGAAAGGGTTTGCGTACAATACACAGGACAATAAGGGTTGGCGATGGAGTCCCCACAAGAGTGTATGCACCCATGGGACAAAAAGGGGAGAAAGTACGTCCAAGAAAAGCGATTGTATGACATCGTGGTGGTTTGCTTACCACCGCTTGTGTGACCCCCTATGGTTTGTGAAGTCCAAGGCAAGATATTCGCTCCTATCGTACTTGACTCGTCACTTGACTCGGTTCAAAATTACGGGACTGATCCTTTGGCCAAGTCGGAATCTGACCCTTGTGGTGCCAGTCAAAACAGGAGACGCACCTACATCGAACACAGCCTTCTGGACTTGATCTGATGTTACTGTCGGTCAAATGGCATAAGCAACAAAAACAGGTATTCGAAGTTGAGATTTGGAAGAACCAGAGGTTTGAAGCTAAGAGAGTGAGGCTAGACACGTTGCAACAGCGTTCTGTGAAGATTCTCTGTGAGGCAGAAATACTCTCAGAAAGTAGGTTAGAGTGTCATAAAGCTTTACCTGTGTATTAATTTTATAACTTTTGTTTGTGTGTATGTGTCGTGTGTCAAGTTAATAAACATTTTTCGTGTGACATCCGCATATCCATTTGAGTGAAAGAAAGGCAAAAACCACTCAACACCACGATTGCACTACACCATGCTTTTAAAACACTGATGTTTTTCTAGACATTATAATTAGTTAAATATAGATTTGCTGCTATGGAAGTGAATATCTGAAATTTCGTGGTTTTACAGAGACAGTATTACTTTATCTTCTTCAATAAAGCTGTCCGAACCCACATTTTTTTTTCAACTAACATTTTAATCTTTTTCATAAAGCCACGACTGATAACGTTTCCTTTTATTATCACCTCAAGATTATTTAACTATACCTATCATTTTACGTGTTTTTTTTAAAATTTTTAAACTTCTAGTTCTACATTTGTGAATAATAACGCCATATAATCACTTAAATTTTTGGAGATAATTCAAAAGGTAGAAGATGTTATTCGACATTATTTTCACTTAATACATACTTCTAATTCGGGAATTTAAGAAAAATTGAAAAAAAGTATAACCTTGAAATATATGAACCCCGTTCTACTGCACAGGGAGCGAGAGAGCGGGAGAGATTGTTTAATCTCACCTCCGATTAATGAATGTTTGACCTACAATTAATGTCAGACAAAATCAAGCAAAGTTTGTCTCTAAACTTTTAGCTGATGGAAAGGATATTCTTTGACCGAATACTACATCTTTATTATACCAGAAAAATTTTTCTTTACTTCATTAGGGAAATGAGAGTTTGATAAAATATACAAACATTTTTCCGTCCTAATGAAAATTTTTAATTCACTTACCTATATCTGTGCTTACTAGAGAATCTAGAAAACCTGATAATAATCATATGGAACCGCTGAACATGTTTGTCCCCTTCGTAGCATGGAAACTGATAGCAGGTATTTAGAACTTTTCTGTTAATATCAAACTAGTTTGATTATAGCCAGTGCTTAAAATTTAATACTTATTATTATTCTCTAATGGGAAGGCACTTGTCGTTTCTAAGACATTCTCCCGAATGTGAATTGCCAGGAAGACAACGCCTTGCAGACACCAGACCAGTAGTGGTCAATATCGAATGCTGACGGCCTCCCTAACTCACGCTGTTAGACTGCTGGCCATTTTAAGGGGCACCATACAGGCGGCCACCACTACCCCCTACAAGCCGCTCTCGTAATTTAGAACCGAGTCACGTGACGAGACCAGAACACTTGACCCCGCACCTCCAGAGGTAAATTTGAGAATTTGGAGGACATCGCAGCCACGACAGATTTTACGTGCGTCAGCCGCCATTAGTGTACACGGCGGTGGACTTGTCAGCAACCGGCATCGAACCAACAACCTTCAGATGACTAGCTCAACGCCTTTGCCGACTGGGCCACCGCGTCCCAAAAATTTAATACTAAGAAAAGAGTAATTCAAAATAGATATATTTATTTAAACCACTGCTCCTCCTATATTCGCGATCCTTAAAGTATATTAAATAATGTAGTTTCGAGAAATCGTTATTTCTTATGATATCGTGGAATTTAACATATTTGATACATATTTAGAATTTCAGTAATTGAAAAAAAATTAACTTCTAAAACTCCATTCGTCATTCATAAAATAAATATTAAACATTCTTCGCTGAAAGCAAATATATACATCTCCAGTGGACAGGGGGTATTGGACCTAGGTTTAGCTTTTGTTAAGGGCACCCCAGTAAGGCATAACCAAGGAGTACACACCATAAGACCATAAGAAAATGGGCGTAGCTGCACTTCTGGGACCAAGTCCTTTAGTGGAAGCTTTCAGAGAGCAAGCAGCAGGGAACCATGATTTTTCAGAAAGTAGAGAGAAAGAAGAAATGTGATTGGCGCTCTCAGGATGAGTTTGAAGTAGTCAAAGTGAGAAAGCATCTTGCATGGACGATCGTATTCCCGTTTGAAGGGAATACGATCGATGCTAGGTGGAGCAATAGTAGATTAGGAAGTTTAAGTACGGTGGAGGGCACAGAATTCCTAATTCGGGATGTCTGTAAATTATTTCTGGTAACTGACAAAGGGCCTTCAAGCAGCCCACTTCGGAAAAAAAAAACCACAGTAAATTGTGATAAAAATTTACAGTGCATGAAGATGTCAAAATACCTATATCATGCCAAAGAGGATGAGCAAGAAGCAAACCTGTACATCTCTAACTTACAGGTAGTCATAGTGGACCTAGGTTTGCCCTTGCTATGGGCTTCTCAGCACGGCATAACTGATAAATACGATGGAGGGAAAGGAATTTCTAATGCCGAACTAATATAAAATGTCCCACTTGATGACGAAATCAAGGTTCAAGGAGCTGAAGAGGGATATTTTTGCTTTTAGCTCAGCCTCTTGCGACATATTTATAAATTGTGTCACATTCTCAGCTTCCTTCTTATTTTTTCACTATTATGTCACGAGGAATTTCATTATGACACTAATGAGTGTTTTTAATCTTTCAGAGGAGATACACAAATAATTTTAATTGAATTATATTTTTTTCATTTATTTAAAAAAAAATGTCTCGTTGTTTAAAAATATTTAAGAACTAAATTAAAGATACAGTGTCCTCTTTCCTACAAATTTCTACTCCACTTCGCCCCCTGGAAAATAAAAAGTAGAAGCTAGCTAAGTGACAGCAACAATAAGAACCTCTGAAATTGATTCTGAAAGCTACCTAAAAGTGCTGAATTACTAGAGATGTTATTTTCAACTAAAAGTTGATCATCACGTTCTCCCTCTTAATTTCCTCAGACTTCTCAAAAAAAAAATGTTAGAATTTCACTGCGCTAGTCTTTTATTTTTAAATGCATGTGTCAAATTACGTGAAGATTAATGGGGAACATTAGTTGCAAGTAAAACGCTTTATATATATTTTTTTCTTCCTTTGAGGTGCACACAGGTTTAATGACTTGGAAATAAATGAATTTTTTTTTATGTTTTATTAAGTGATACGTGATAACATTTTTATACTTTTAAAAGATTGTATGAGTTTTAGGAAAGGGAAGAATATTTCATAGGGAGAATTAATCTTTATTTTCATACTTTCTGAAAAACTTTGAAACAGTTTAAAACATAAGTTTTATGTTGCTATTTCCTATAAAAATAACAATTATTCAACTATATAGTTCCTTCATTTTATATTCCAAATTGTATACGCCAATATAAATATTCGATTTTTGAATTAATTTATAAAGACAGGCAGACACATTTATAAAATCTTTTGAGCTGCGAACCGGTTTAATGACTTGGAAATTAATATATATTTATTTTTTTATCAAGTGATACGAGTTAACATTTTATACCTTTACAATTTTGTATTTCTTTCAGAAGGGAGAAGACATTTTTAAAGAGAGCACTTATTTTCATACGCTCTGAAAAACTTTAAAATGGTTTAAAACATAAGTGTAATGTGGCCAATAAAGAATAATGATTATTTAACATTACAGTCCATTCACTAGATATTTCAAATCGTTTATACAAAAATAGGCATTTGATTTTTTAATACTTTTACAATATTAGGTTTACCAATTTATAAATTAAAAGCAAACAAAAAAAATATTGTAATTGTCATACACGTCATAAGTAAGACTCAAGCATGTGTCGTAACTAACCAAGAATGATTTCACAAATAATTGATCTAAAATATCTTATATGAGATTTCAAAGATTAATTTTATTTAGATATATATGTATATTTATATATGTAAAAAAAATAAAGAGTATTTTTTTAATTGTAACACTAACTTGCAGTTTTCTTAATATGTATACTACAAGTATGTGTAACTAATTACATATTACAGAAAAAATATAGAGCCCTATCAAGGTAACGCAGATTTTTTCACCCATTTCTACACATATACCGGAGTATATCGTATACTATTTTGCTGAATTTCACAAATGAGGTGGTGAAAGGCAAAGTGTTGTGAGTCAGTATGTCAAGTGGTGTAAGTCCAAAGCGATTTACTGCAAAAAATAAAAAAAAATATCCACTATAAATTGAGCAAATTATAATTCATAATAATTATTATAATATGACAAATAATAATTATTTGCATATCCACTATAAATTGAACATGGAGATTACATTTTTGCCCTTAAATAAAAAAGTTGAAAATGTGACTTACACCACTTTGCTCTGCATCGCATCAAGTAAAGGAATGGTATTTTTTTTTACTTATTTTTTTCACTTATATGGATAACCAATATGACTTATGATACGGTTTCAACATTCTTCCTTTAATTTCATCTCACAATATGGATAGCTGGAAATCCACTTTGTTTGAAACATTGTATTTTACTCCTTCATGCTAAAATTTGCGATACACTCTCAACTATTTTCGGAGAACAAAATTTTTAAATTTCGTTATTCATTTTTATTTTTCATAAATATGTAACCTCTGAAATTTTAGCGACTGAAACTTTTTATTTCCAATGGCAATGTACATAACTGACACACGCAAAAAATCGCTCACCCATGCGCAGTCTCGCAAACCAATATCACTAAGTCTCAGAATTTCCACGGATTACAATTCACCGTCCAAGGTGGTCTCTATCCATCACATCATTGCTGCAAAGCAGGCAGGCCGGGCTCGGCAAGATACCTATAGGAAACAGGTGAGCCGCTAAGGAATCATGTCCTTGGCGGTAGATTAATGATCCTTGGCGGTAATCATGTCCAGTAGTTAGGCGCAATGTAGCCACAGCTGAAGGACGAAGCCAGTCGGGGATATTTTCCTGGATAGTCTTCACTCAATTCTTTGTGAAATTTCTAAAAACTAGGTCTCGACGACAGTTAGGGACTGAAGTGTGTTTAATACTACGTTTGGAAGTTGAAAAATCATCCCTAATCATCTGTGGAACCATGGATCGTTTTTCAGCTAAAAGGCCGGCTTGTTCATTACCATCCACACCATAATGGGCCGGTATCCACTGGGAGGTAACGCGAATTTCTTTCCTCCTGAACTAAGTTCGACATTGTAATACATCTACAGATGTGGCAGCGGCATCAGAAGCAATAGCCTCAATAGCTGCCTTCGAGTCAGACAATACCACAACCCTATCAAGCTGAAACGTGCATTACATAAGATTATTTATTAAAATCCCATGTGCTTATGTTGAGTAATATTTTTTAAGTACATTCTGTGGTAAGAAAAACCCTTTAAAAAAGTCCTAATTTTAAAGATGAGTTTTTCACCGAGTTCACTAGATTCCAAGTATTCTCCAAAACCATCGTCCAACATTCTTTTGAAATTTCTTCTCTATTTTTAGGCTCTTTCTAAAGCATCATTAGGTATTTTGTTTATTACAATATCACGACTTTCTTTACTATAATAAAGATAATATACTTAATGTATAATATACTTAATTATAAAGTAAAACGTGCAGACCAGAGATAATCCATTAGCTTTCAAATACTTTGCATTTAGGTACAATGTATTATTAAACTCTAAAACAGCTTGATCTTCACCTAAAAAATAGGTTTAATATCAAGAAATACAAATTTAAGTAAATATTTCCATGCAATATTTAATTTAACCTCATTTTATGTAAACACAATCAGAAAAATTCAAGGTTTTTCAGTTCTCCAAACAATGGAGTTACTATTTACTTAAGTGTCTGCGAAAGTCTAATTTGTGAATGTATGTTACTTTAATGTTATTTAGGATTGTTTTAATTTGAATTATTTTAAATGTTATCTCATTGCTAAAACGTTTAGTTTTGTTTAAATTTCAATTGTTAATTTCAAGGAGTTTAAATTACATATAATACAAATAAGGTTTCTTTCTTTAATGGATGAATTGAACAATCAACCAATGTATTAGTATTCTTAATCATTTTTTTACTATTTTTTATAAAGATAATTTCAACAAAAATAATTAGTTTTATTTCTTAAATATTTAAATTTTAATTTTGATTATTTACATATATTTATTATAAAGAGATTTAATATAGAAATTATTATTAAAGATTAACTTAATATAGAGAACGAAGCTTCTTACAAAACACGAGGTAACCTATCTTTAAACGACTGCTTGATAAAGGGACCAAATTTATTGAAAATGATTCCTGCATTGTTAATAAATTTTCGAGAAAAACAAATTGGAGTGATATCAGATATTAAAAAGGCTTTTCTCCAAATATCTGTTAATGAGGATGATAGAAAATATTTAAAGTTTCTGTGGTGGGAGGATAAAAAAGAGAAGACTATTAAAGTTTTCCAACACGCCAGAGTAGTCTTCGGTTTAAATTGCACCCCGTTTTTGCTTGGCGCTGTTATTCGACATCATTTGAATAGATATGAATTTTCTAATCTCAAGGATGTAGCTACAAAGTTGATAAAATCATTCTACATGGACAATTGTGTCACTTCTGTGGACTCTGAGCAAGAATTGAAAGAGTTCATTCAATGTTCAACAGACTATATGACTGCAACAAAATTGGATCTAAGGGGTTGGAAATTCACAGAGAAAGAAGACACAATTCAGAAACTTGAACCATCGCCTGTATTGGGTCTTCTGTGGGATAGATCAGAAGACGCACTATTGTGCGACACTCGAATAATTACTGATCCTCCAGAAAACATCACCAGACGAGTGATATTATCTTTTGTGAATCGAGTGTTTGACCCAATCGGATTCACCTGTCCAATTACGTTAAGCCCAAAGATTCTGTTGCAAACAAGTTGACAGTCAAAGTTAAGTTGGTATTCAGAAGTTTCTGAAGATATAAAGAAAAAATTTCATAAATGGTTGGAAGACTTGAATACACTGCATGCAGTGAAAATTCGACGTAAGGCTATTTTGAGAAAGAGTAGTGTTGGTCTTCATGTATTTTGCGTCGCCAGTGGTCTGTCTTATGCAGCTGTTGTTTTCATTAGATGTGAGACAGCATGTAATCACAGTCCAACTGTTAATCTCTAAATCCAGAATAGCGCCTTTGAAAAAATATCTATTCCTAGGCTTGAGCTTAGAAGCTGTTGCATTGGCGCACGTCTAGTAGACTTTGTTAAAAAAAGTTTAGAAATATAAAACATTGATATTCATTATTGGTCCGATTCAACAACCGCCTTCTAATGGATCCAGAAAGACGAGCCATGGAGTGTATTCGTCAGGAATAGAGTTAAAGAAATCCGTATGCTATCATCTGAAATTGGCGACAGATTCCTGGCCAATCTAATCCGGTCGACTTACCATCACGCGGCTGTTCAATAACAAAATGATTGAGTTTAAGGTGGTACGAGCGTCCTTCCTGGTTGCATTTACCTGAAAACGCATGGCCCCAATCTGAATATAAAATTGATCAAGGAGTTATTGGCGAGGAACGAGAAAAAGTAACAACCATGCTCGCGAATAATAATTTACTTGACACAAAGCAGTTATTTTCTTATTTTTCAAGTTACACAAAAAATGTCAAAATGATTGGATGGATTCTACGATTCTTTGAGAACAGTAAACTCCCTGAAAAAGATAGAAAGAATGGTTAATTAATGCTGACTGAGCGTGAGAATTCAGAAATCAAGCTCTTAAAATTTATTCAAAAATGAAACCTTTACTGCAGATTATATTAAAGGTTTGAAATCATTGAATGTCTTTAAAGATGAAAAGGAAATATACCGGATAAAAATGAAGTTGATACCAAAAGCTTTAGAGCACCTATTTTGCTTCCTTGAAAATATGCATTAGTTGATATGTTAATCAACGAAAGGCATTTGAAATGTTTACATGGCAGACTGCCTATTTTATTGTCCAATCTGAGAGAGAAATTTTGGACAATTAACGGACTTCGAGCAGTTTGTGGCGTCCTCAAAGATTGTGTTAGATGCAAGCGATATAACACACGAAGTATTAAAACAGATCCTGCTGGTTTAAAACAAGACAGAGTTAAAGATGCTTCCGTTATCGAAGTGGTCGGAATAGATCTCGCCAGACCACTTTATTTAAAGGAAGACGGAAAAAGTTAGATTGTCATCTATACTTGTGCTGTCTATCGAGCAATACATCTCGGACTTGTGCTGTCACTTTCAACCAAATCTTTTCTTTTGAGTTTGGGAATTTTTATTAATTGCCGGGGAAGACCTCGACCTCACATCATATATTGTGATAATGAGAGTAATTTCATTGGAGCGGAAAATCTACTTCAAGCTTTAGACTGAAAATCTGTTGAAACTGAGACATCTATTTACAAAATTGAATGGAAATTTATTTCACCATCTGATAACTGGTGGGGTGAGTTTTGGGAGATAATGGTGAAAATGGTTAAAAATCTTCTTCGTCGCGTTTTAGGAAAAGCATGTCCTTCGTATGAAGAAATGATCAGTATTCTTTGTGATTGTGAGTCAGTTATTAATTCCAGACCACGTACATACATGACAGATGATCTGGATGGGAGAAGTCCCATATCCTGTGCCGGAAAATTTGGCGATTTTTTGGGGGCGATAAATATTTCAATATGGTGTATTTTTAACTGTGTTTGTTTGTGTTTGTTGACGAAATACCTAGAAAATGATCTAGTTGATCCCGATTGGGAAAATTTGTAGTTTTATAAAAAAATTATGTTTAATACACTGGTTTTAACTTTTATAAAATTGTAAATAATTATGAAATCTTACGAAATTTTATCATATAATACATTTTTACCGTGGTTTTTGTTTGAAATTTTATTATTTTTATTTTAGTTTTATTTCTTTTTTTGAGAAATTTGAGCTTTTTGCAATTTTAATCTCTTTTATTTTAATTCACATAATTTTTTTTCAGTTAGGCGGCACTATAACTACTTTTTAAACCATTACTTTTTGACACTAATGTGATTATTTAAATTAATTAGGTTATTCTTATTGGGAAAATTTGGAAATTTTTTTGGAAATTTATTGCATTTTTGGGGGGATCTCTCTCTCTCTTTTTTTTAAAATGGCAGATCCAAAGAGACTACCCAAAATCCCTTCTACAGTTATTATTTCTTCAAAAAGTGGCTTTCTGGTAAGTTATACAATTCATTTTGTTTCTATTTGTTTTGTTTTAAGCCTAAGTGACGCCAAAAAGATGGCGTCGCTTAGATAGGTTGCAACAATCAGATTTTCCGCCAAACGCAGAAAAATCAGAAAAAATCATCGCCAAATAGCGCCAAGCGGCACAGGATACGGAACTTTTCCCATCTGGATGACTTAATGCCTCTCAGTCCTTCAATGTTCTTACAAGATATTTCGACGGTGGGAGTGCCAGATTTGGATAAAATGGACCACGTAGATCTTAAACGGTGATATAAATACCAACAAACCTTAAGACACCGGTTAAGAAAAAGATTTCGCTTTAATACTTGGCGACTCTGCTTCAACCACGCGAGAAGAAAAACTATTTTGAACTAAAAGTGGGAGATGTCGTACTGATTGAAAACGATTCAAAAGGAAAAGTACATTGGCAGATGGCTAAAGTCATTTCCATCTATCCCGGGAAAGATAAGAAAATACGCTTGGCACGGCTTAAAACAGCACATGGTGAACTTTTGCGGCCAGTGCAGCGAATTTATCCTTTGGAAATACAGTCAACAGCAATTGAAATGTCTACGGGTTCAACTTCTGATGAAGGGTCAAATCAAAGGGATTTACCAGGTGCCCTACGGAAAGCTTTTACTACAAGAAGTGGTCGAACTGTGAAAATAACATCAAGATATTTGGACACTTAATTCTGAATTTAGATTCAATGTTAAGTTGTTTTCATTATTTGAATAGATAACCAAAATGTGGGAGTGTTATATAAACCACAGAAGAGATTATGATTGTAAATGGCGTCATTTATTTGAAGTGTATATTAATAACGTGTATTTCTTGTGAGTGGCAACAAAAGGTTGTTGTTCTAAGAAAAAAGTAATACATATGTAGCAACCAATCGTTTTATGTAACAAAGAACACGCAGATTTGATTATGGATATTAAAGATTATTTAGAACCCAAATGAATAGGGTAGATTTATTGGGTGTATGAAACAGTAGTTCAGTAAAACAAAGCTTCCGCTGGCTGTAGCGGTCAGTGCAACAAAGCTTACGCTGGCTGTACGAAGTCATAGGCATAAACGGCCATACAAAAACCTATTACACACCTCTCTCCCGAAAATCTACATCTAACACTATCTACACAAACTGCATCTAACACAAAATCCTCCCCTGATATTTATAAACAACATCTTTATTCAACATTGCCGTCATAATAAACTCGTAAGAAACTCGCAATCAAAACTTTCAATCTAATTACGGTACAGATGTGTTTCACGCACCTTTTTCAATTTGGCGATTTTTTTTATGTTTGGCGATTTTTTATTTTTAGCGATTTTTTTGTTTGGTCTGGCAGCCATGCGATTTGGCGTGATGTTTGTTTTTTGTTGCAACCCTGAATAGGTGTTGTGGTATTGTGTAGTGTTTTTGGAAGTTTAATATACCGGTGTTCGATATTTTTGTTGGGGTTTCATAGTAGCGGTTTAGGATTTCTGTAATATTTTTGGAAGTTTAATGTCTTCGTTTTTTGATATATCTGCGTATGTTTTAAATAGATGTTGCGGATATGTGTAATGTTTTTGGAAGTTTAATGTCTTCGTTTTTTGATATATTTGCGTATGTTTTAAAGTAGCGGTTGAGCATTTCTGTTTAGGTTTTGAATTTTAATATAGCCGTTTTTAGATATATTTGCGTATGTTTTAAATAAGTGGTTGAGTATTTCTGCTGAGGTTTTGAAGTTTAATACAGCTGTTTTTAGATATTTTTGCGTGTTTTAAAGTAGCGGTTGAGCATTTCTGTTTAGGTTTTGAATTTTAATACAGCCGTTTTTAGATATATTCGTGTATGTTTTAAA
Source organism: Dolomedes plantarius (assembly GCA_907164885.2). Classification (NCBI taxonomy): domain Eukaryota; kingdom Metazoa; phylum Arthropoda; class Arachnida; order Araneae; family Dolomedidae; genus Dolomedes; species Dolomedes plantarius. The sequence continues at coordinate 49,071,253 of OU015497.1, read as the reverse complement.
GTAGCTGTTGTGGTTTTGTGACATGTTTTTGAAAGTTTATTATTGTATTGCCATTGGTAAGTTTGTTTTGAATTTATTTTTATATTTGAGTTGTTATTGATATTTTGTGTATATTTGTTATTTTAAGTGTAAAATGTCCGCGTAGGCCTGTTTTGGTGACAAGTTGGCGACAAAATTTTTTTTGACGAGTATTTGGCGTCAAAAAAATTTTGTTGCCAAATTGTCGCCAAGGGAGGTGCGTGTAATACATCTGTTCCCTAATTACTGTCACAAGCGCACACGACTAAATAGCCATAGCCGTAAATGGCAATTCGGTACTTTTCCGTTATAAGCACTACAATCATTTTGATACCAGTTTGGCGCATTTTTAAAAATCGCCACAACGATAGACAAGTAACGCGATATAATCACACTAATAATTGTCAAATTACAATATTAAAATATACAAATCGCGAGATTCAAGGATCACGAGACGATATTAGGACGATTATTATCGTGGTCATGGAGATAAACATACTTCATGGGATGCTTAATTAAATACGCCTACTTTAATTTGTAAGGAATTTAGAATCCGTCAGGAAATCTGTCCGTATTTTTACCATGTTTTTATTAACTCGCTTTCTTGTTTGTGTGTGTGTTTGTCCCGTACAAATCTTGCAATCGATTTTTAACTAACTTCCCGACTAGCTAGACATTTGAAACTTTTAGAATAGTTCAGAACACGATGACAATGCATTCTTTTGAGGCTTTTAACCATCTTTAAGCAGGATTGAATAACTTTTCAGTTAATTTTGTTTTGAAAACTAGTGCAGACATCTATCGGCTGGGACAGGAATGAAAAGTTAAACGCAAGTTAACTTCCAATTAACTTCATTTTATTTAAAGTTGATGGGATAATTCATCAAAAAAATTTAAAAAGAAGTATTTATTAATACACAGAATTGTCAAGTTTATATGATTCAACAGAAAATTTAAAAACATGGTATACAAAAAGCTCCTTTTATCTTGTAATTATTACGTAATGGATTTTAAAATATAGAATTTGCCTAAACATGAGCATGCAACGTTTGAGTAACATCCGGAGTTATTTTGAGTTATTTCATTCGCCAATATGATGTGTTGTATCTGTGCAACCAAGTGTAGTGCTTATAACGGAAAAATACCGGCATCCATACAAAAATTTGTTACACACCTGTTTCCCATAAAATCCATCTTAAACAACAAACAACACTGGCGCCATAATTGCAAATTTTTTCGCCAAATTGGCGGAAAATCTACCTGACGGTCTTATACACTCTAGCCATAATTTTTAACTATGATAGCAAGAACGTAACTACAAGTACACCAAATAATCGCTTTTTAGTTTGATTCAATGTACAGTTCCTGCATTGATTGTACAATAAATTACTGTAATAAAATGCTTTTTGATGAGTTTAAGGAAGCTTTACTAGACTTGACAATTCTTTGTTAAGAAATAATGTGGAAAGTTATTTTTATATTTTTTAATGTCTTGTAAATAATACTATGTAATTTTGTTTGTAATTTTGTTACAAAACATAGTTTTTCTGGTAATAAATGCTGCTTAGTTAAGGATTTGGTTTTGCTTATTACCCATATTACCCGGATTATTCGAATTCCATATAGTCCAAGTTAGTCCGGATAAACGAGGTTTTACTATATATCATTTTATTGTTGTGAAATATCCGTTTCGGTTGAATAAAAACTATATTTATTTAATATAAAAGGATTGTGGAAAATATCTATTTTTAACGATTTAACGTTACGGTTAACTGATCTGAAATATGATATACATAAATTTTGTAATTCATAGAACTCGTCATAATTAAATGACCATGATGTCATCAATAATAGGAAGGTTCTTTGCAAGTTACAGTGAACGGTACAATTCAGCAGTTAGCTATTTTTAAAGAAACGCCTTCTATCGCCAAGGAATATAAACTTCTAGAAATAGTTATGAATCGAATATCTAAAGGGGCCTGATTATTCAGGATTGACGTCATTATGACGTATATATATAGCCCTATATACCTTTGGTAACTGGTTCATAATACAAATATGCATCACTACCTTTCCAGTGACGCACAGGAGACTAAAATCAGTAATAATATATTTATTCATAACTCAGTGTAATGCAACGTCACAGATGCTACTATGTGAAAAATGAAGGGCTGAAAATATATGCCATTCCCATTTGTTTTATACGAGGGACTCCGCTGTCTTCAATTTGCGTTGGCTCAGTTATTTAAGCATACAGTTATTTCTACATGAATTTCATTAACCTAACCATTTCATAATTTAACATCAATTTAAATTTATAGATAACGAAAGCTTAAAATTTTGCAGGTGAAGTTTAGTTAAATGGGAAAAGGATGTAATACTAATAAATAGAATATTATATATATATATATATATATATATATATATATATATATATATATATATATATATATATATATATATATATATATATATATATATATATATATATATATATGTATATATATGTATATATATATATATATATATATATATATATATATATATGTGTATATATATATATATATATATATATATATATATATATATATATATATATATATATATATATATATATATATATATATATATATATATATATATATATATTATGTAAGTCACTGCATATATATATACAGTGGTACCTCGACTTACAAGTTTTCCCAGAAACGAGCATTCTCTTGACAGATTTTCAGATATTTTTGCTTCGAGTTATGATCTATAATTCGGGTTACGAGCAAGCTTCCGATACCCCACCGATAGTTTCCACAGTGAACGCCATGTTACGTAATCATCAAATGAGAACCCGAGGAGCATATAATATGTAGAACCTTTAAGCATAATTATTATACAATTGTATAATATTATTCTAAGAATACTATCCAGTCTTAAACCGAGAGATTAACACTCAACAATTATCACTGGGGCAGCTTGTCCTGCCCACACTTGAGTCGCATTTCGAAACCGAACGGCGTCCAACCTCTCTAACAGAGAAATAGCTTCGATTCCCTCTTCGCACTGGAACCCCCATAGGGTCTAGGGGATTGGATGACCTTGGTTAAAAATCAAAGAATAACATTTAAATATTCCGTTCAGCCTTTCTCCTCCTCTTACATCAGCATCTTCAAGTCTGATCTGCAAGGTAAATGTTGTACATTACACTTAATAATACAGGTTTATTGCAGTACATTCTATTTTATTGCGTTTTTATACAATATTCACCATTTATAAGCACATTTCTCTGATTTAAAAACATGTAACAAAAAATATGGTGTTTTGGGGGGAGCCCGGAACGAATTAATGGCTTTTCCATTCATTTCAATGAGGAAAATTGATTCGAGTTCGAGTATTTCGAGTTATGAGCTCCGTCATGGATCGAATTAACCTCGTAAGTCGAGGAACCACTGTATATATATATATATATATATATATATATATATATATATATATATATATATATATATATATATATATATATATATATATATATATATATATATATAAGGATGGATGTTCCAGCATAACTCTGTGACACCTGGAGCAATTTCGACCAAACGTGATACACATGTGACTTAAAATTTGGAAAAAAATACGGTGGTGGTAAGACATCTCTAGCATCCCTATGGGTGAAGATGGGAAGAGGTGGCATGTAAAAATAATCGAAAACGGCTGATCGTATTGTCAAATACACAGTTTTCATGGTCGCTGAGATGAATGTTGATACTCTCGAAGCCGTTTAAGTGGAAGTTCAGACCCCATCAGCATTGGGGGGGGGGAATAAAATTTTCAAAATGACTGAGATCAGTGTCAAATTCATAGATTTCGGGGTCACTGAGCTAATTGGTGACAGTCACGATGACATTTAAGCCCAAGTTTAGTGCACCCCTAGGAATGGGAGTGGGAACGGGGGTGACATTAAAAAAAAAAAAAAATAGTGTTGAATCCATAGTTTTCAGGGTCGCTGAGATGAATGGTAACACTCCCATGGGATCAGATCCATCAGCATGGGGGGGGGTACACATATATGTATATGTATATGTATATATATACATATACATATATGTATGTATATGTATATATATATATATATATATATATATATATATACACACACACATATATATATATATATATATATATATATATATATATATATATATATATATATATATATATATATATATATATATATATATATATATACACACATATATATATATATATATATATATATATATATATGTATGTATGTATCTATATATATATACATATATATATATATATATATATATATATATATATATACTTACGAGTGTGTGTGTGTACATTATGGTAATGACAATAAAATATTTAAAGTAAAAACTTTTTACCTATTCATTTAAAGTTATAAGTAGAAACAATTCATTAAAAGAATTTAAAATAAAAAGAGAAATAAATAGTAGAGTTTAAGGTGCATCTTTATGCGTTTGATCATTTATTTAACATCCCGCAACTGTATAGAATCCTTACTGTATTATGCATTCTATCACAATGTTTTGAACACTATTCGTGACAATGAGGGACTCTTCATATCTTAATTATTAACATTTCCTCTCTGTAACGACCTATATACTTGTGCGTCGGTCTTTGAAGTTTAAAAGTATTCTTTGAGAGTAAATTTCTGTAAGATCAGAACACTTCAAACAAAGTTGAGAGCTTGAGTTCATTCTTTAAGTAGTAATCCTTTATACTGCAGAGAGTAAAAGCCTTTAATAATTAAATAATGATTGCAAAGGGTACATTTTTATTTCTGTGAAACGGATGATTTTTTAGCAGTATACAGTAACTGATTTTCAAAATTTGTATAACTGAGTAGCACAGGTATATCTTTTAAAGTCGACTGTAGTCTGTTTTTCGAGTCAATCAATCGTGAATCGAGTAGTCAATCGATCACGAGGAAAGGCATTTTACTTCTTTAATTTTTTTTTATATAACATGCATATGAGAAATGGAATTGTAATTTCTTTTTAAATGGTAAGATCTACGTTATTTCAAACAACTACGTTTGTCACACAATCAGAGTTGAATGGAATAGGGAATACAGCCATTTATCACTGCCATATAATAAGTAAGATATTTTATAGCAATTCATCGGACAGGTATAGTAAAATATCTCGTTCTGAGACAAGCTGAAGAGGTATTTCTTATAATCTAATACATGTGTGATGTGCATTTAAGAGATCAGACAGTCTCATCCGCAAACCAAGACTTTCATACCACAATTCAAAGTGTTGACGCCAAACGGCCCTTCTCTTATGAGACCCCAAAGTAATTTCTAGATACTTTAACTGAGTAGTGTAACTTTAAGCATAGGGTAATTTCAACTTCCAAGCCGCTCGCTAGTGTGGCAACTCTAGGTCTACATTCCTGAATTGGCAATTAAGAAAGACAACTCATATCTTTTGAAACAACTTGCAATTGATTATTTTGAAACATATTTCAGTTATCATCTCGGGATAACTACCAAGTGCTGGATCTCTCATTGGTGAGTTTCTTTTCCTTTTTTAATTCTTTCGCAATCGCGTTCAAGACAGTGTGAATACACTAACTCTTGAAGTAACCTTAAATCGGCCTTTGTCCCTTAGGAGAAATAGACCAGTTCGTATACTGACTGATTCTTTGGTAGTTATCCGATGTCTCATAAACCAAGAAGGTACTGTTTCCGACTTTATAAGAAATGAAATCTTTATAAAATGGGGGATAGGGATGCAAATTTTCGGCGGGTTTCCATTCGCTGTGGCACCCATGGAAATGAACTGGCAGATGAGTTTTCCAGATGTCTGAAACACCAAAAAGGTATTGTTTCCAACTTTATAAGAAATGAAATCTTCACAAACTGAGGGATAGGGATGTCAATTTTCAGTGGGTTTCCACTCGCTGCGGCATCCGTGGAAATGAACTGGCAGATGAGTTTTCCAGATTATCATCATTGTTGGAATCTAAACCTACGCGCGCAGGGAGCCAGAGTACCATCAAAACTTTAAGTTCAACAGGATGGTAGGATTCCTGGAAAAGTAAATCCTTTTTTCAATTTTCAAAGATAACCAGTATTGTACTATACTTTATAAAGATTCCCAGTCTATTTACCACTTTTACAGTCAAGGCCATATCGGTAGTTACATTGAAGCACATATTTTTTCTGTGGTGCACCAAACTATTTTAAGAGAACTTTTGACAAGATTGTGTGTATCTTCTGTTGATTGTAACATTTATTCTTATTTTCCATTGATATCCATTGCTTTATGATTCTGTAGAAAACACTATGAAATCGAAGCAAATAGCTTCTTGATACATTAGAAAGTTGATGGTTTACTTTTCCGGGATTCGTAATAAAATAAATGTATTCGATCCTTTGAAAAGATATTCATTTTTAATAACCCCCATATCATGGGAAGGAAGACTAACATGATTCCGCAGTATCACATGACTATCTGAACAAGTTAAATTGTATCAATAGTAGTATATAAACTCATTTCATTTAACGCATTCATTTAACGCATTCAAGATCGCAATTTTTTTCTTCTGAACTAAGATTATTTGTTTACTCGACAATTTAAAAAAAAACTCAATATTTTTTTTAAACACAGTCATTAGGGATATTAATATTCGATTGCAAGATAGAAAGAAATGAACCTTAACTACTAGATAGAATTACATTTAATAACATTGAAATAGTTTGCGATTTATACTACAATTTTTATTTACATTTAAATCAGTATCAGAGCGGTCTTGATTGATTTCCCACATTAAAACACAAAATTAACAAAATTAGTGGCCTTATTTGAATAGTGGTCCAACTCCATTCTTGTTCATTTTGAGACGCAGAGCCTTAAAGTCTAATGAGTGCTGAGAAATGACTGCTGAAGTCTTATTTGTAATGCCCACTTTGGCAGCAGAAATAAGCTGGAGGAGTACCAGTTTAAAAATAAGATAGAAATGTCTTGTATGAAAATGAAAGTGGGGCTTACTCCATTTTTTTTTAAAGTGGAGTTGGACTACTATTTTAATAAGACCTTCAATCAAACTAAGATGCATGTCTATGGGAGGTAGAAGACTTCTAAGAGTATGATTTTAGTTGTTTGTTATTCCTTTCTGAAGGAGACAGAGACTTGTGTGCTCAAAAGCAAAATCTTTAAATGAATCGGTCTATATTTCATTGTCATCTAATGCCATTTTTTTGCAACGTTCTCCTTTATGCTTTTCCCTACACGAAATTTATCCATTCACAATCCAGGATAGAATAAAATTAGCCTTAAAAAATAAAGTGGAGTCATCCAGAATTTTCTATCGTCTACAAATATTGATTAATGTAGAACCAGTATTATTGGTAATTTTCGATTTAGTTCGAACTTTCTACTTCTGTAATCTAATCCCCAGACTCTCAACCAAGAAAATAGTTCTTAAATTTATCCCAAAATGAAAAAAAAATGTCGGTACGAAATATATATTAAACAGACTTGGATGAATGAAATTTATGTTACGAATACCTTGCCCAACAATTTCGAGCAGATTGACTGAGCCCGTAGTAAGAAGTTACCGTAAAATCTTGACCATAATACGCACTCGTGTATATTACGCATGCTTGATTTTGTGAAAAATTTTCGGAAAAAATTAAAATTCGACTGTAATACACACTCATAATTTTTCAATATTTTATTTCAAAATTGCACAAATACTTATTAACATAAATAAAATTTGTAATAAAATAAATGAAAACGTCAAATTTGGTATAAATAAACTTAAATTTTTAATTTAATACAAACAACACTGCCATATTATAAGTCTTATTTACTTTCACTAGAATACACCTCATCTATTGTCTGCGGTTTATTTAATGTTTAAAACTGCGTTTTTTTGTACACGAGTATAATAGGAACCCTCAATTTTTGAGGACTAAAATATGAAAATAGAGCGTATTTTACTAAAGATTTTACGGTATACAGAAACCTAATCGCCAAAGTTGTTTTAATCAACAAAGTTTTTATCTTAATAAATGTTTACACTGAAACATTTAGCCAAATCATTCTTCGGAAAATTTTTACATTTTTTTTAGTAAGCATTAACACTGTTCACAATTAAAATGACGACGCTATGTAGTTGCATTCTTAGAGAATTTGCCAGATGTATAAACCCGCATATTGGTGTAAAATATGATAAAAAATAACACCTAGCAAATGAAACCATCAACATTTAAGAATATTACTTAGAAACTGCATTGATTATTAGAGAATTTTTCATTGTCATGTGTAGAATTTGATTCATAGAAGAACACAAGCGACTAAGCATTAAATATTTCTTTTCGTAATCAAAATGAATGTCTAGAACTGAATTAGAAAAATCATACAGTACTCTTCACTTTGAGAAATGTACGTATAATGTAGAATATAACGTAGAGTCGCCATATGAAATATATAACGTAGAAATATATAATGTATATATAATGTAGTATACATTATGTATGTCTATAAGAAATATATAATGCAGTGTCACTACAAAAACACAAGCCACTCTAGATTATACATTTCTTTTCATAATCAAAATGTTTGTCTAGAACTGAATTAGAAAATATATATATATAACTCTTCACTTCTAGAAATATATAATCTAGAATGTAATGTAGATTCGCCATATATAATGTAGAAGAAACATATGATATATAATGAAATATATAATGTAGAAGAAACAGAATATATGTAGACATATATAAAGCATATATAATGTAGTATACATTATGCATGTCTATAAGAAATATATAATGTGGAGTCGCAAGAAAAACACAAGTGATTCTAAATAAAATATTTCTTTTAGTAATAAAAACGTATGTCTAGACCTGAATTAGAGAAATATATAATGTAGAAAATAATGTAAAGTCACCATATGAAGTATATAATGTAAAAGAAATAGAATATATAATGTAGAAATATATAATGTATATATAATGTACTATACATTATATATTTCTGTAGTGTAGTATACATTATGTATGTCTATAAGAAATATATATTGTAGTGTCGCTACAAAAACACAAGCGACTCTACATTATATATTTCTTTTCGTAATCAAAATGCAAGTCTAGAACTGAATTAGAAAAATATATAAATTACTCTTCATTTCTAGAAATATATAATGTAGACTATAATGTAGAGTCGCCATATGCAATATATAATGTAGAAGAAATAGAATATATAATGTAGAAATATATAATGTAGAAATATATAATGTATATATAATGTAGTATACATTATATATTTCTGTACTGTAGTATATATTATGCATATCTATTAAAAATACATAATGAGGAGTCGCAAGAAAGACACAAGTGATTGTACATTATATAATTTTTCGTAATCAAAATGTATGTCTAGAATTAAATTAGAGAAATATATAAATTATTCTTCACTTCTTTCAGTCATTGATTTTCTGTAAAACAGATACAAAAAAAGAGTAAGTACAACACAGTAGATTGATTCAAGATATCATGTCTTCCAAAATGAAATTTTATATCAGATGTTAAGAAGCAACACATTTCTAATGAATTTTTCTATTTAAAGAACATTTTTGAGAATTCACTAAAGTTCATTAAATTTAGGTTTCGGTAAAAACGTTTTATTTATCACAGGCAAATGCTACTGTGTGTCGTTAAAACTCATTTTACATATTTTCGTAAAATTTGTTTTTGATTCACTTATTGTTATTTTTAAAAACGTACAGCAAGAGCTTAGAGGATAATTTAATTAAGATCTCCAAATATATGAGTCTTTGTAGCAAAAGAATGTCTTCGCAGTTGAGTATAAAAATAGACAAAAATAACTATTTACAATACTAATATAATTTACGAGAGAGGAAATAATACGATTTTCCACATACAGAGCAAGTAATTTTTAATGTATCATTTCTAAGCTTGTAATTTTGGAAAAATATAAAACAAGGGGAAAAATTTATGAAACACGTTCGATATTTTCCAAACTTTTATGCTTATGAATATTTGTGCGCATAGTATAGGCTACAGACATGCTTATGAGTGAAGTTTAAAAAGATTCGATCTCTGTTACACGTTAACACTGTTAGATAATACCACTTTATCTAACAGTTTAAAGGAATATGGCTGATGCAGTATTTGAAATTGGTAGCATTTTTTTTCGGTATGGATATCATTACCATTGACGTACAAAACCCCGTAATTGTTTTCTCGAATAAACTTTCTTTGAATTCTATCCCAATGTTTATATATATATATATATATATATATATATATATATATATATATATATATATATATATATATATATATATATATATATTATATATATATATATATATATATATGTATATATATATATATATATATATGTATATATATATATATGTATATATATATATATATATATATATATATATATATATATATATATATGTATATATATATATATATATATATATATATATATATGTATATATATATATATATATATATATATATATATATGTATATATATATATATATATATATATGTATATATATATATATATATATATATATATATATATATATATATATATATATATGTATATGTATATATATATATATATATATATATATATATATATATATGTATATATATATATATATATATATATATATATATATATGTATATATATATGTATATATATATATATATATATATATATATATATGTATATATATATATATGTATATATATATATATATATATATATGTATATATATATATGTATATATATATGTATATATATATATATATATATATATATATATATATATATGTATATATATATATATATATATATATATATATATATATATATATATATATATATATATATATATATATATACACTAGTGAAATAAATTAAGAGAATTTGCATATTTTATCGAATTTCATGAAAAGAACTGAACTGAATGTAAAACCACTGATTCTAGACAAAAATGCAAATCTTGTACGTCAAATACGTAAGCGTACACGTGTGTGTAGGCGGAGCCAGTAGAGAAACAGGCTTTATAAGCACGCGTAAGTTAAGACGCATTTCGTTTGCTAGTACACCTCGGCGAATTTCTTGGTGTCATTTTGCAGCAATCGGTTAATTTCAAATTGTAACAGTAAAAATGAGTAACCACCAACGTTTAGATGATGGAATGAGGTGGCGAAATGTGGAGAGGCTAGAAGCAGGACAATCTCAAGTCCAAATTTGTAGAGAGTTCAATTTAACGCCCAGCGTCGTGTGTAACTTATGGAAACAGTTACAGGAACCGGATCCATCGAGAGAAAGCCTGGGCAAGGTCATCCAAGAGCCACGACGGCCAGAGAAGATCGCCATTTGCCGATTATAGCGAGGCGTAACAGGAGTGCTACAGCTTCTCAGCTCTCTCGTGACTTGTATGCAGCCACAGGAACCCGTGTATCAAGGGTGAATGTTTCCAAAAGACTTCATGAGAGAGGGTTGTTTGCAAGAAGACCTGCTGTTTGAGTCCCGCTCACTTCTACGAACAGAAGAATCCGTTTATCATGGTGCAGAGAGCATAGAGATTGGAGTATGGATCAATAGGTGACCGTTCTCTTCACTGATGAGACCCGGTTCAGCCTAAACACCGATTCTCGCCGTACGTTCATATGGAGAGAACCAGGGACCCGCTACCTACCCTCCAATGTCCGCGAAATCGACCATTAGGGCGGAGGAGGTTTAATGGTCTGGGCAGGCATCATGTTGGATAGCCGCACACCTCTCCATGTCTTTGAAAGAGGCACTGTGACTGGTGTGAGGTAAAGGGATGAGGTCTTGGATCCCTTTGTTCGCCTTTTCAGGGGTGCAGTTGGCCCTGAGTTCATATTAATTGACTATAACGCGAGGTCACATAGAGCTCTTCTGGTCGACGAATTTCTAGAGAGTGAGGATATTCGCCGGATGGATTGGCCAGCCAGATCTCCAGAGCTTAACCCTATAGAGCATGTCTGGGACGCTCTGGGGAGGGCAATTGCAACTCGCAACCCCCCTCCGAGAACCATCCAGGGAATGAAAACAGCGTTGCTGTACGAGTGAGGCCAATTGCCACAGGAAATTATAAACTGCTTATTTCAAGTATGAAATCACGCTGCGAGACCTGTATATCTGTAACAGGGGACCATACCCCCTATTAACCCATCTATTAACCCATATTTTGTTTATTCTGCAACCGCTGTTTCATACCTTCCGACTCCAATGAGTGTTACACACAGTCATTCGTGTGTATTACAATTATTGGATGGTTATTTTTTTGTATTGTATCAATGTATGTACATATCAAATTTTTTTAAAATCGATACAGTAGTTCTAGAGATAATCGACCAAGTCTGCAAATTCTCTTAATTTCTTACACCAATGTTTAATATATATATATATATATTACGAGTAGAAATGGACATAATACATTTTTCAAATATAAGAAATCCGTAAAATTTAAAAAAATTGAGAAAATTATAATTAAAATATATAATAAGGTTAAGTGCATATTTTTTTAAGCTGAATTATAATATAACTCTTAAAAATGACACACAATGAATTTGTAAATGTAACTTTTTACACAGCACTATGCACCTACCTTTATCTATGCATCCTGAAAGTCCAGTGTCCCCTTAGGAAGGAAAGATAAATGACCAAAAATATGAAGCTTTGGGATTTTTTTCCTTACCCTGTATACATCCATCTCAGTTTATATTACTGATTTTTATGTTATATGTATATATGTAAAATGAATTGAAATATTCTAATGTAAATAGTTGGAGGAGGTTTCAAATGCAGGATTTCAATTAAACTTAACTAAATAAATATTAATTTTTTCTGACTTATAAAATGAGATTTATAAAAATAAATTTCAAGTTTATTCTTAAAGTTTTATTCAGTTGACTCTTACTGACTCGATCACACTTAATTCCGCTACTCATATAACAAAATTTAAATTATATTTTCAATTAGCTTTACAAATATTAATCAAGTTTTATTTTCTCCATCGTGATAAAAAAAAAACTGCTTTAACTTTATACATCAATGAACATGACACACGAGACCATTTGTAAGAAAAGATGTTATTTCCAAAGTAATAGTCATATTTTTTTCTGCCTGTCTAAATAAAAGATAATTAATGTATTGTATTAATAAATATTTCCATGTTGATAGATTATATCTGGAATCTTAAGTCTGGTTATTCCCGGTTTTGACGATTGCACTACATTTTTAAAGTAGTTTGATCACCAGTGTACGGGGTGTGCCAAAAGTTCGTAAAAACTATAAAAATTCATAAAAAAGGAAGAAGTGATGATAAAGAAGTGGAGTTTGCAAGAAAGGGCTCGCAAGGAAATTGGATTTTTTTAGCAGCATAATAAAAATTTAAAATACTCACTGGTAGAGTCACTTGTCCAGGTTTGCGAGCACTGCTACTCCCCGTGAATGATTCCACCACTATGTCATTCATAACGGTTTCCACCGCAGTAATAGGGGTCCTCCGCCAACGAGGGTCTTCCACTTCGTGGGCGATCCCCCAAATCCTTGTGTATCACGGTATTTTATTGCAAGATTGATTTGCACAATTTTGCTAATTCTCTCGATCGCATGTCAGCATCATCTACCGGTGACTTTTTAAACTTTTTAACTAAAAAAATATTTTAAAAACTTTTTTTGGCTTCTAAACAAATCGGACTTCCTTGTGAGCCCTTTCTTGCAAACCGCACTTCTAAATCATGATTTCTTCCTTTTTTATGAATTTTTAACGTTTTTACGAACTTTTGGCTCACCCTATATATATATATATATATATATATATATATATATATATATATATATATATATATGTGTATGTATGTATGAAAAAATTGTTAAATTGCAAACGCAGTCAGCGTTATACAGCGTTACTGACAAAACAGCCCTCAGTGTATTCAAGAATTGTACAAAAATGTACATGAAAATGAAAGTAAAACGTTATTTCAATATTTGTTTTCCGTTATAGCTCTGTGCTTTTCTTGCATACACAGAGTTGTTTTATCCACTTCTTGCATATACATCTTCATGTAAACAAAATTTTCGCATGAAAGAAATAACGATATATATGCCACGGAAACTAGAAATGTAGTTTGCAAAAAATAATTTGTGTTGTGAAAAGCCAGCATTATCTTTTTGCTTATTCTTCTATTCCTTTTTTTGCCCTTTAACTTTAAAATGTAGCTCGCAAGAGTGAAAATGTGATGTGAAGATTGTGCGTTTCCTTATATTCATTTTATTTAATTGGAGACTTTTTGCGTAACATTTGCGACAGATGGGTATAATTGGAAAGCACCGTTCTTTAGCTGTTAGCACTGGAGCGTTTAAGTGCAGTTCGTTACGAAACTTATAAATTCATTCGGGATGTCTGATGTAAATTGGGTAACAATAGAATTCACTTAATATTTCGTGAGGATTCTATTAACCGGATCTTCCTTTAAGATTTTTTTCCTCATATTTCTACTCACTTTAACTACATTGAGTCGTAAAGGAGTTTAATGCTGCAACAGTCTTAATCACAAAGAAAGTACTGAACGGTTGTAAATATGAATATTTTACTGGTTTCCAGGTTCTTATATCACTATGAAAGTAATTACTGGTTTCCTAATTAGTATCTAACTTCCATTTTCTACACCGATGCAGAGCAATTGTTTTCTCGTACGTCGTCACGTGTAACACCTTTCCTCAAATAATCTCACTTGATAGTTCTACAGGACTTCCGAGAACCGAGATCAAGTCTAAGTATCCGAAATTTCAACACTTTACCAGGCAAATTCTAATTACAATTCTCCTTATAACTGTAAAATCTACAAGCTTTATTTCCATCGATTTGTCGTGTTGCGTGCAGTGCGCAGATGGTAGCTATAAACTGTTTTCCAATACAGTCGTGTGATATTCTCCCGACTATTCTTTTAACAGCCCGTCGAGTTATGACTGCTAAAATTTAAATTATTCTATTGATTATATGAAAGAGTTTTGGTCATGTAGTGCTAGATTGCACTACTATTTGGTGGTTGTTTGGTTCTTACTTTAAAGTTTTAAGACATATGAGTATGCGTATATATTTGTGAAAAAATGTATGTTTTGTTTATATATTCATCAAATTCCTCTTTAAATAAACACCTATGTTTCTCATATAACTTTTCATATTTTATTGAACGAATAGGTTTTATTTTCAAAATATGCAGACAATATTTTAAAGAGTATATTATTAGAGCATAACTGTCAGAGAATTCAAAACTCAGTCTTAACGTAAACACTAGTTGGTCCCCGTAAAAAACATGAAAGCTGGATAATAAATGAATGTACTAATACACAAGTTATACTCAACATATCATTGCCAAATGTTGAAAATCATAATATTAAGAATGGAGAAATGCACTTTAAAAAATTAATATTGAACCCAATAAAAAGAAACATGGATACTCTTCAGCGCGAAATAAACAATTTCCCTCACCTTTTATTTCTATATCTCACATACATAATTAAAAATAAGAATGGCAGATAGATAGCTAGACAGTTTCCTCTCAATAAACAAATTAACGTGCTTATGCAGCCTCGTGCTAAGAAGTATCTAAAGCCAGATTTAAACATGTCACGGAGCATGCGCAGAAACAAATTAATGTGTTTATGCGACCTCGTGCTTAGTGAGTATCTGCAGCCAGATTTAAACATATCATTGAGCATGCGCAGAAAGCAATTTTTAATTGTAAATTATCGCTAATTAATAGAAATTGCGGTTACAAAAAAACCAAACTTGACACATCTATAAATTAAAATCTTTCGTTTAAGACCAAAATGAAGTAAATTGATGCAGCAGTTTTCTTTCACGGACTGCCCAAAGAATCGGCTTAGCAACATAAATATACAGAATTCGTACGTGTTCAGCGATTCGAGTTAGCTGAAAATTCAAGGTTTTATGATACAAACTAAAAATCTCCATATCCGACTAAAATCCTCAATCATTTCAATCAACGTTTCAATCACCCAATAAAAACTAAATATATTGCCCTCAATATTATGTGTTCGAGTAAACAGTGATATTAAATGATAGTTTTTATCACATTTAAAACAAATTCACCTAAACTTTTAAATCTGCAAATTCATCCCAGAAGTGACATTTTACGATTTAGAAAGTTTACAGGAAGGTCTCCCTTATCGACCATTCTGTTTATAGAGTCGTCAGGATGGGATTTTTATCGAGATAACTTTTAGTGACTTATGTGTGTGATTAACGCTAGACGAATCACGTTTATGGAATTAAGGAAGGTCGTAAAATGTAAATGTGCTCTTAACTTAAAAAACGTATTTGGAGGAAAAAATATCCCTTGTAAAAAATGTATGGGCCTTAAATGTACCGAAAACATAAAGGAATCATGCTACAAAATTTGTTTAGGTCTCGAAATCAGTTGGAGGCCTAGAAAAACATTTTAAAAAGAAGAATGGATTTTATATTAGAATTTATATATATTATTTCTAAAAGATGTTTTTTCTTTTGTTTCGTCCTTTTTTTCTCACTTCATACTTAAACAAAATCGATAAATGAGGTACCATTTTAAAGATTAAGATCTCCACTTCATGCGAATTGTTAATTTAAAATTCCACATCTTATTGTTTGTGTAAAAATCGAAGTATAAACATTGTAAGCAATGTTTCTTCCCCTAGATGGCGCACACGCTAGCTTTTTTTATTTTACCATTATCAATCACACTGAAATTTTAAATTTAAAAACCGTTTGCTTTTATTACCATTCTGTGTTTTCATTAATGAGTTTCTTTATTAGCAACATCCGCATAAGTGTACCTTATTATTTTTGCATGGAAAAAAACATATATATTATTTCTAAAAGGTGTTATTTGTTTTATCACTTTTTCTCGCTCATACTTAACTAATATCTTTAAACGATGTACCATTTAAATATTTAGCTATCCGCTTTTGACGAATCGTTAATTCAGAATTACACATTGTATTGTTTGTTTGAAAATCGAAGTGGAACAGTGACTTCGATTGGCCAGTGATTCAGTTATTGGCCCTAAATTTCTTGCCCTGGATACATCGAAACGGAACAATCAATTGTAGTGCACAAAGACGGTTTGTAATGTAAATATCACATTTTCCTCGAGTTTGTGTCATGTTTAACTTTTAATATTGTCTACAAAGGTGTTTTGACGTGTACATATCTCATGTTTCCCTGTTTAGTCTTATGCTTCACCTCCAATATTGTGACCAAACGCGTTTTGTTTATTGGTTTTGTATTACCGTAAGCACCATTGTTATATGACTAATAAACAATTGCTACAAATTAACTGGTTCTTCTTTCATCCTACCATGAACCACCAACCTCGCAATAAAATTTATCGTAATTTAATCGCATGCGAAAGGGTCGCATGGGCCACCGAGTATCCCATAAAAATAGATATAAATTCAAGATAAACGCTACATACAACATTTACAGGAAATGTGAGTGACTTTTAACTTAATTAATTAAAGCTTGTTTGTCCATCAAAAATTTGAGTTATATTTCTTTCGGAGATTTCATGAAACTTTCAGATGTTGCACGAGAAGCGTGATACATAAATCTAATAAGCGTGATACTGAAGTAATTTGCATGCTAATTATGTTTCATCATTATGAAAGCTGAATCAACCTTCCTTATTTTAAATAATTGGAAGACCTTATTGCAGAAGTCTATTATTGCACCAGAAACAGACTACAACAGGAAGAAAGAAGTAGACAGAAATGTCCTGACATATGATATATCTGTGTTGGAACTGTTGTCAAGCCACATTTGAATCAGGAAACACAAGTTCACATCCGAGTCACATAAACATATTAGTTTCAAGAAGGTGAGCTGTTTAAAAACAGCTAATTTCTGACGAGCACATAGTTCAGAAATTTAACTTACCATGTTGATCACGTTTGTACTCAGTCACAAAATTTTTACACCTTAGATTAATAACGGCAGACTTTGTTATAGATAAGCTTACACAAAACTCTACTCTAGTAAATTTTTATTTGGTTTTCTAATTAACCATCTCATTAAAATAATCTAAGACAGCGCCAAATTAATATACACTTACAACACACCACAGTGAAGCTTTTTGACTTCGTTACTTCAATGCGTATATTCGTTTTTTTATCTCAATAGGATTGACAGAATATAAGATGTGTTAGTTTATGTAAGTAGTGTGGATAGTAAGTTGCGTTAGTTTTTAATATTTATTTATTGTTCATAGCCTTTCATGGGTCCAAAAGAGAACAGGAAATAAAAATCAAAATATATTGTCTAATTGTTAGTGACAAAACTATGACGCTTTTATCACTAACTGTAAGCCAAAACCTCATCATTGTCTACGCTTTTCCATAAAAGGAACCTGAACCAAGTTATAGAATGGTAATCTAAGTTGGATGAGACTCAGAAATGGAAACTTACAGTCCGTTTTTAATGCTGACATTTCAATCTAAGTAAAAAGTATGACAACGAATTTTCAGTGTAAAATTTAATTCGTAAAAATTTAATTCGTGTAAAATTTAATTACCGGGTGCGTCATAAATTCATGCAAACTTCAAAAATTCATAATAAAAGAAATAATGCTCGGAAAATTTTTCTGTTTGCGCCAATAAGATCAGAGGGACTTTGGATTTTTTTCCATGTAAAAAAAAAAGTTTCCAAAAGTAACCGAAAGAGGGCGCTCACACGTCCTACTAAGACGTTTTATGCAAATCAGGCTATCATTAAAACACCTGGTTGGAAATGGATCCGTCATTCGAAGCCGGCAGCATGCTTTCTTTACCAGATCGAGCGTTGGTTGTTAAACTTTCCTACAAGAATGGTGAATCCCCAACTGTTGCATTGTGAAAGTTTCGCACAGAGAAAGGACTGAAGGCGCGAAAAAGGCCTATTTCATTGAATGGGATACTGAATTTACTACGACGTTTTGAGGAAATGGGGAGTTTGGAGGATCGTCCATGAATTGGCAGACCATCCTTGAGCGCGGACCGCGTCCATATTGTACAAAGTTCCATGGAAGATTTGGCAGGAACGGGAAGTAGCAGTGCTCGTGAAGCTGGGAGGAGAACGGGGATTCCGGAACCGTCGATTCGACGTATTCTGCACGGAATTTTGAATCTGTATCCGTACAAAATCCAGGCACTTCACCAGTTATTACCGGCAGATACAAATGCAAGACAAATCTTTGCTACATGGGCTCTGGCACAAATGGAAAGTAACCCACAATGGTTGCTGAATGCCATGTGGACGGATGAAGCCAACTTTTCACTGCGTGGTGACGTTAATACGCAAAACAGTCGTATCTGGGCGACTTCAAACCCTCGTGAGTATCTGAACCGGCCACTACATTCTCCTCGTGTGACTGTTTGGTGCGGTTTCACCGCGTCTTTTATTCTGGGCCTTTTCTTTTTTAAAGAGCCTTGTCCTGTATTCGGGTGGAAAACCTGTACAGTCACTGCAGCACGGTATCTTACGCTTTTGCATGACCACATTAAGCCTGCATTGCAGGAAAGACATGCGTTACCTGTTGTCACATTCATGCAAGATGGTGCGCCTCCCCACATTTTACGCGATGTCAAGACGTTCCGGTTGGAATCTTTCACTGAAGACCGAGTGATAAGTCGAGGTTGTAAGGTTCAGTGGCCCTCACGATCACCAGACTTGAACCCGGCGGATTTTTGGTTATGGGGATACTTAAAGTCTCGTGTGTACCGGGGTTCCCCAACCACTTTGGTGGAACTGAAAAATGCCATTCGACAGACAGTTGCTGCCATCGATCGCGACATCCTACACTCCGCTGTAATGGGCGTAGTGACGCGCCTCACTTGTCTATTACCTTGTGCTGGTGGTAATGTTGAACATCTATTACTTTAAAATAAATGCACAGTATCATGTTATTGTGATCTGTTTGATTTTCTGTTTGTGTCTGCCTGATTTGCATAAAACGTCTCGGTATGACGTGTGAGCCCCCTCTTTCGGTTACTTTTGGAAACTTTTTTTTTTACATGGAAAAAAATCCAAAATCCCTCTGATCATATTGGCGCAAACAGAAAAATTTTCCGAGCATTAATTCTTTTATTATGAATTTTTGAAGTTTGCACCAATTTATAACGCTCCCGGTATATATATATATATATATATATATATATATTACTTTTTATGCATTAAAATTTTTTACAATATCATATTGTACATGTAAAAGCAAAAGGGAGTAATTTTCAATAAGGTCCAATTTATTGTATCTTTTATCATCAACATGTTAATAGTACTTAACATAATATACTTATCTACATATTGGGTGATCCTTTGTTGACTGTCGTTAGAACGGATTATGACCGTTGAACAGAATGATAATGAAGAGCCAGACAATTATGCTAAATATCCTTAGAGTAGAAAAGGTGAGACACTTTCGTAATAGACAAATAAGTAAATGTATAAAGGATATACATTCCTGTTTCTGGGAAAGAATTGTATTCAAACCGTATTTCCCTCATCTAAAGTGCAACACAGCAGGTCAGAGCACAAATCTACTGATCTCATTTTCTAAACCTCAATTTTTGAAGTTTAGAAACAAAGCAGATTACACCAGTGAATGCAAATTAAGTAAAAAATGTTCTAATTGAGAATAATTTCATGCATGATTCATTTATATCATAGATAAATATGGTATTTTTTTTTCAAGTAACAACCACCGTTAACGTTCTATAAGGCCATTTCATCTTGGTTAATAATCATGAGATGATAAGAATTTAATGTACATTAAAACGTTTGTATTATTATTGCTGTATGAAATTTAGATTTCTTAGCAAGCATTCATATAATCGTACATCTATATATATTTTAATAGACACCTGCTATTGGTCATTTTCTTCAGAGGGTGAAAGGTGAATAATAAATAAATTTGTAATATTTAGTTATAATTAGGTAGAAGGCTGCAACCAAGTACTATTTTTCTTGAACAAGCTGATAAAGCCCAAGATGATTTTTTTGGTTCTAAAGTGCATTCCGAACTAAAATATTACAACACAATATAAACAGTAGAAAATTTTATTAAAATTTTAAGATTATATATAGTGTATATATTCAGTAGTATGTTAATTGTTCTCATCATATATTCTCCACTTTACCTCTTATATTTAAAGAGCGTAAATGTGTAAATAAACTATATCACAAAGCACTCTAATACCTAATACACTATTTCCCGTTATAGTTCACTTATATCTAAGAGGATCTAGCCATATTTCATAAAATAATAACCACAGTTTATGATGCCTGACACTGAAAAGCGTTACCACAGAGATTAATGATGCACCTCGTTAGCTACACATGACAATTCAAGAAAGCCGTTATAATATTACAACGTGGAAGGGTAATTAATTTGTTTTATTTATGCCCTAATTTTGACTGCATGTATTTATGAGCGAAGTGTTTCATCTGTGGGATTTTTTCTGCGCTTGATGATGAATTTATATAATTCTGTAAGTAGTTTTTGCTTATAATAACAAAGTAAAACATTAAAACAAAGGCTAGCATCCATTAAAATTACACGATTATTTTTGTGCTCTTATTGCTGATATAATCCCTTAACATAAAATGATGAACTGTGTTAACCATTTTAAAGCTGTGATGTTTTTAATTTACAGTACTCGTATTATATTAAAATAAAGAAGCATTTTAGACAGGATATATTCTGGAGTACGTGTTATCTGTCTTCAGCATTTGTGTATAAATTCAAACTGTTATAAGCGAAGAGTAATATCAATAAACGTGAAAATGTAAGCATACCTTTCAGATCCATAGACGTAGCTTCAGGGGGGGGAGGGTCACGGGATGCATGTGCCCTCCAACTTAACTTGAAATAAATTAAAACGTTAATAAAAGTACAGTTAAAATCGGAAAATTCTAGAAAACTTATAAGAAAGTTGGTTTTTTCCGCTTTTTCAAGCTGGGAAACTGAAGATTCCGATTATGTCTTTAGCCTTCACATAATTTTTAACAATGATATGATGCATAACAAAATTTCAATGATATATTTTTTCTCTCATTTTATTTATATTATATTTATTTTTCTCACTGTATAACTTTTGAATACTACTCATCATCAGTTTTACTGTTGTTAAATTTTTTTTAAATCATAATATTTCATATTTTAAGGACCGTCAGGCAGTCAATGCACTGAGAAGTCCCCCCCCCAAAAAAAAAAAAAATAAATAAATTAGGAACATGCTACGCCTATGAGCAGATCGGTTCCAAGTAGACATTATATTCTGAAGTAGAATTTTTTTATCATTCCCACACAATTTCGGTCTAAATATGGAGTATTTTCACGAGTTCTCAGTATAAAATTTTTCAAAAATAAAGGAAAACTTTTAAGGATACCGCCAAATCAGCAGGTCACTCTGGTTGCTACGATACTCAATGGATACGTTAGAAATACCAGGAACAAATCGCCTATTTACAAACCACGCAAAACATTTTATTACAACTTGTGAGGATTTTTGCACGTTTTCCCGACAACACAATAAGCTAATCGATCATATACGCAACTTACCCACGCGTAACTATCGGCAAAAGTGTCCCATATCTGACCACAAATTGTGAGGTTCCACTCATAAAAAGTGAACGTACATTTTAAAATAATCCTCAAATAACTTTGTGTCTCAGGCCAACTCCACGAAACAGGGCAGATCACTAGTTCATTTTCAAACTACATCAGAGAAATCACCAGTTTGAAAATAAAGCATGTTGTTGTTGTTGCTTATGTCGCTTGGCCGACGGCAACATCAGATCAAGTCCCGAAGGCTATGGGCGATGAGGGTGCGGCTCCTGTTTTGCCTGGCACCACAAGGGTCGGAGTCCGACTTGGCCAAAGGACCAGTCAAGTAATTTTGAACGGAATCAAGTGAAGAGAACAGAACACTTGACCCCGGACCTCCAGAGGTAATTTTGAGAACTTTGAGGACATTGCAGCCACGACAAATTTAACGGGCACCAGCCGCCAATAGTGTACAAGGCAGTGGATTTGTCAGCGACGAGCATCGAACCTGTGGCTTTCAGATCACTAGCCCGCTGCTCTTGTCAACTGGGCCAATCCACGAAAATAAAACATAAAATGAACATGCAAACAAAATATGTTTGAATTCAATTCCTTTCCCAAAGTTTTGGAAAACTTCAAATATTCAACTTAAACGAAAATGTGTGTATTTTCTTCATTCGGGAATAGGAATTAAATAATAGATCAGGAATCTATTGCTTAAATATAAGTATAAAGGATTCAATCAAAAATTGTATTTTTATGTTAATATAGTAAATGCATGGTAATGTTGAAATTGCGACCTGCTTGACCAAGACTACCGTTTTAGAAACTTAACCTGCCGATCCAAATAAATGACGATGCGAGGAGATCGATAAATTTCACCTTCGGAAAAAAACCTATAATGTATTCATTAATTCACCATGTTTGCCAACAATATAAATATTTAGTTTTGTAAAGATTCGATGTTTAAACAAATCTGCAATATAGCAAAAACTGTGAAAAATTCTTGACATTTCCTGTGCATGTGATCATACTTTTATGTTAATAAATCATTAAAAAAAGTGTAAATTAAAAATACCCGAAACGCTAAAATACAGGAATATATATATGAAACTTTCGCAATTACAGATTCCTTAAGAAAAATCCTTCTTGTAGTATGGAAAACAACTAAGAGCAAAACCAGGCCTACTTTGTAAAAAGTTGTATTCATATGCACACAAAATTATTGAATATTGCATTTAATTATCTCATAAGTTTTTCATGTTCATTTATCTACAGATATTTCCCCCCAGTGTATATGTATTAAGAGGGGGCATCAGGAACATATTTCACTACTTTCTATACTGAATCACAGACGTGTCGTGACATATCACTTTATTTATTCGCAGAAAGTAAGGAATTGTTGATGGAAAACTTAGTTTGAAACACCTGTTACTTATTTTCCGAACTATGAACGTGACATGGAAAGCTTACATGCTTCATTTGCATGGAAATTCTTGCGATATTAAATTATACACTTGAGATATTAATTGTGCAGATCAATAATTCCAAAGAAATGTACTCAATCACTTTAAATATGACTTCTATTAGAAAATCTAGAAGTTCCCGAATTGTTTAGTGAAGAATGATTTGAATGTTAGCAAATGAAATAAAGCGGAAGGTAATTTGAAACAAAATTTAAGCTTCGTGTAACTTGAGTTTTGAGATAATAAGTAAATATTTGGAAAAGTTCATGGAAACGCCTAATTTAATTTCAAGAGAAAGCATGTTATTTTTTTTAATTAACGTCTTTAATGGTGATAATAAAGTCATAGCCACGCATTTAAAATGTCAAATAAATTACATATCTGACATCTTGCGCCAAAAACTCATCCGTTAACCCGGGTGTTTACCCTTTCTAGAAGCTTCTTGAGAAACTTGTCACATTTGTGTTATAGCATACCAAAAATGTCACAATAATTAAATAGTCACATAATTGGTAAAATGCCATCCCACAATAAAGTCCAAATGGGACGAAATTTTAAAGCCTCCTCGAGACACAATCAACTCGCTTAAAGAGAATCATCATCTAAATCAGAGGTTCTTAACCGGGGTTGCGGGTGCCCCTGGGGTTTCGAGAGAGCTTTTCTAGGGGTGCGAGAGAAGGGTCTAAATTTTTAATGAACATTTCCAATTGAGTGAATTATTTGATGGGTGCGTTTCCACGGGAAATATAAGCAAAATTAATAGATGGATACTCAATCCATTTATGTTTGACCTAAATTCAATGGATGATAACATTTTATTAAAAGACTATCTTGTCACAATATTAGCTAATGTAGGTATTGAAATGGAATTTGAAAAACTGTACTTAGAACAGCTCTAGTGTAATCTGTTAGAATTTTATCCAGAATTGGTAAAAGCTGCATTAGAGACACTTTTACCATTTGCCCACCACTTGCCTTTGTGAAATGAGTTTTTCATCCTTTTTGCACATCAAAACGAAAGCTAGAAATCGCTTAAATGCATGTGATAACTTACGTGTGGCTCTTTCATAAAAGAGCCTCGTTTTAAAAGGAAAATTATGAACAAACAACAGCAACGTAGCATTTAAAAATGCAGATATTGTTTTATATGTAATAATACAGTATGTATTGTAAATGTATTAATTTTTATGCAATAAATAAATTATTTTGTAATAAATGTCTTTTCCTAAGTAAAAAAATAGAAACACATTTTTCAAGGGTGTGCGTGAGCTTATTTTCAGGTTCAAGAGGGTCTTGACTATAAAAAGGTTCAGATTAATCATGAAGGCTCGAACATTTCCCAGTGAAACAACTCGTTATTTTGTCCTTCCGCCTCTCAATTTTCACGCAAATGACTAAACAGAACTGACATATTGGCGGGGCTTTAAATATGATACGATATCAAAATAAATTTTTTCACAAAAAAAGGGTCTGGCTATGCAACAATTTCCCCTACAGGCGGTTAAAATTTTGGTACATAAAATAATTAAAAAATGCATTTTTTAAATTTTTTGAGAAACTTCAAGGGCCGGGCGAGGAGCCTAAATATATTTAAATTTAATTTTTTTTTACAAACAAAGGGTCTTGCTATGCAACTATTTCCACTACAGGTGGTTAAAATTTTTGATACGTAAGAAATTAAAAAATAAATAAAAAAAGACATTTTTTTACACTTTTAGAGAAACTTCAAGGGCCGAGCGGGGGGGGGGGGCTAAATATATTTTAATTTAAAAAAAATTTTCCAAACATTTGGTAGCAATACACAGCTTTTCCCAACACAGGTGATTTCGATTTAAAAAAAATAAATATAAAAAGGACCAACCCTAGTATACAGGGTCCGAAATTATTAGACACAGCCACCGCATCTTGCAGCTAAAACCGATTAGGCATGGAGTCGAACTGGGATTGGATGCCAAATACGGTCAAGGCATTCCACAATGCTTCAAGCCTATACCACACTTCATCAATCGTAGTCGCTTGAGAGCGGTGGTGGCCCAGTCTCTCAGCAACCCATGACGAGATGTTTTCAATGGGTGAGAGATCTGGATAACGTGCTAGCAAAGGCAACAGTCGAACACCCTCTGTATCGAGGTAGATCAGGACACCACAGGCAACATGCGGTCCTGCGTTATCTTGTGGAAAGATGACGTCTTCGAGACCTCGAAGATATGGCACAGCCACCGGCCTTAAGATCTGAGAAATGTAACGCAGGCGGTTCAGATTGCCGACAACGTGAACAAAAGGTGGTCGTGTCGTGTACCCAATGGCTGTCCATACCATCACACCAGGTGCAGTGCCCGTATGACGATTTCGAATACAAGCAGGTCACGTGCGTTCTCCTCGGTGCCTCCAGTTACGGATACTTCCATCCAGGCAGAACCGGGACTCGTCTGAAAAGATGCCATAGTGTCCCTCCTGTATCCACTTCTGTCGTTGAGCGCACCACTGTAGCCGCGCTTCTCTATTCTTCAGGGTCAAGGGAAGCCACAATAATGGTCACCGTGCAGACAGTCCGTGCTTCTCCATAGGTCGTCGCACTGTCCATGCGAATACTTTTCGTGCTGCAATCGAACCCATTTCTTGACTCTAAGTCCATGATGTGGCTTCACGATCCTGTACGGCCGACGTGACAACATGCGTGTTCTCTTTCTCTCTCTCTTTATATATATATATATATATATATATATATATATATATATATATATATAGGGTGTCCCATAAATACTGCCCTAACTCTGCACAGCCAGATTCATCGTTGGGAGTACATAAAAAATGCCCAAAGAACTGTACCTGTACGACCCATAGTTTTCGAGAAAAAACACTATATTTGACACATCAACAGCAGTATTTACATATCTTTTCCGACGATAATGTTCAAAATGTTCGCCGCGCATATCGCGTCATGTATGCGCGCGCCGTGGAATGACGTTAAGACGTCGTTTAACTCGTATTTAAAAGGCTGCATCTTGCAGCTACCGGTATTCTTCGCATGGTGATCATGTATTTCATTCGTGAATATTGCGACATGTATTTCATCTACGGCAAATGTAATGGAAATGCCTTACGAACTGCTAGGGAGTTTGCCCGTCGATATCCGTCACGCCGTCTTCCCGATTACAAAGTCATCCGGAGGCTTGACGACAGACTGCGAAATACGAGAAGCGTCTTCCTGACACACAGTCGTCACAATTTTGGAAGACCGCATAGAGCCCTGACGGTAACGCAGGAGGATTCAATACTGCGGCGGTTAGATGAGACGCCCGAGGTAAGCAAGCGCACACTAGCCAGTGAGCTGAATTCGAATAGAAGTACCGTGCACAGGCTCTTACGATTAGAGGGGCTATACCCATTTCGGTACAAAAATGTGCAAGGTCTAAAACCAGATGACTATCAGAAACGCATGGAGTTTTGTGAATGGCTGTTGCAGTAACATAACACAGATAATGGTTTCATTGCACATATCTTGTGGACTGCTGAATCATGTTTCCCTCGTGATGGGGTATTCAACCATCAAAACAGACATATGGGGTCCCTGTTCAATCCTCATTCAATCCGCCCCCAGACACATTAGGACCGCTGGTCTCTAAATGTGTGGGCCGACATACTGAGGGATCGCTTGCTTGGACCATATCTGTTGTCTGAACGGCTCCTGGGACATTCATACTTGGTATTTCTCCATGGTGTGTTACCCGATTTCCTCGATGACATACCCTTAGCGGCAATACATAGCCTTTGGTTCCAGCAGGATGGGGCTCCGGCGCATTTCTGTGCTCCTGTACGTGGTTGGCTGGATATGGAATACCCCGGCCGCTGGATCGGACGTGGGGGTCCGGTTCTATGGTCGCCACGTTCACCAGATCTTACACCGTTGGATTTTTTCCTATGGGGCCATCTCAAGGAACTGGTGTATCGAGACATAGTGACTACAAAAACGGACTTAGTTGCTCGTCTGCATGCTGCTTGTACTTCGGTGGACAGCGTGCTGCTGCGACGTGTGCAGTCATCCATTCCACGGCGTGGTCAAGCCTGCCTATATATGCACGCCGGACACTTTGAACATCTGCCTTAATAAATATTTGAAATACTGCTGCTGGTGTGTTAAATAAAGTTTTTTCCTTGCACCGGATGTGACGTCATACTTTGTTTTTCGTATTTTTCTCGAAAACTATGGGTCGTACAGGTACAGTTCTTTGGGCACTTTCTATGTACTCCCATCGAGGAATCTGGCTGTGCAGAGTTTGGGCGGTATTTATGGAACACCCTGTATATATATATATATATATATATATATATATATATATATATATATATATATATATATATATATATATACCTTTGTGTCTGAAAAAGTATTATAATTTTTAAGAGTTTCTTTATCATTGAATTGAAATAATACTTTTTGGTTTATCAAATACACTAACTGCAAAAGTGTCAGGTTGACGTCTGATGGAAAAAGGGAGGGGGGGAAGGGATCTCTTACTTACCTGTAATATCCGTTTCAGACACTGTGGCATTAGATATTATTTATACTTTATTTTGCTTCAAAATGTGATAATAGTTCTCTCTTTCCTTAAGAACACGTACTCCATTATTCTAAATGCAAGAAACAGGCCATATATATTTCCTTAGAGAAAAATCCAATTCTATAATAAAGTTAAAGAACTACTGATTCCATAAGTAATATAAAGAAACTGGAATAAGGAAAAACTAGAAATCTCTTCATAAAAAAAATACCATATACGTAGTTTTTCAAAGTTTATGTCTTAGTCTGAAACCCCAAAATACCATTTAACTCGCTCTACGCTGACAACATAAAAATCGTTTCTTTCACTTCAACCTTCCCCCCTTTTATTTTTTGTTTAATCTTTTCAAAGCCATAACGCTAGATTGAACTGTCTGGATTTTATCAAATACGTCTGCAAGTAACCACGCTCTGCTTCAGTAACAATTTGTTCAAGTAATATTTATCACTTTCTTTATAAACCTCCTTTTCTCTTAAAGAAAAGAGATGGTAATTTATAAACCCGTTTATTTATGTTATAAAAATTTCCCCGTTATCTCGGAACTATTATATTGCTGATAATTATCTATAGCACTTATAGTAATTAAGTAGTTATGTCTGGTTTTATAT
Source organism: Dolomedes plantarius (assembly GCA_907164885.2). Taxonomy (NCBI): domain Eukaryota; kingdom Metazoa; phylum Arthropoda; class Arachnida; order Araneae; family Dolomedidae; genus Dolomedes; species Dolomedes plantarius. Next base: position 49,041,928 of record OU015497.1, on the reverse strand, counting down.
GAATTTCTTTATAACTTGTTTCTTTTAACTTGTTTCAGTGGTATGTATAGTTATTTATTTCAAGAAGAAAATTTCCTTCCTTATTTCAGCACATTTTTATTTATTATTTTGTGTTATCTCTCGTTATTTTGTAATGTAATCTAGGCATTGATATCTGTTAACTGCGTGAAATGCCAGAATAAATATGCTTATCTAAATTAGTAATGGTAATGTAACACTTTGGTTTGCTTTTACATCTTCTACGCTTTTATTTCAAAACTTATTTTTATTTTTCCTTATTAACATTTAATATGAGGAAAGAAAAGCATCAACATGCAACTTAAACGTCCTTGCTTTTCTAGAAATACAGGGTGTTCCAAAATTCGACCAACAAATTCAGAGGGGTGATAGTAGGCATCAAGGCGAGCAATAATCACATAGGAATGTATGGCCGGAAACACAAACCTGACGCTCGAGGGCGCTGTTTACTTAATCGGACCGTACCTCTTACCAACCCACCTAGATGGCCGGAAATAACGCATTTCTCTGTAGGATGTAGAAACTCAAAAACGAAACAGAATCACATAGGAATGTGTGAACGGAAACGTAAACATTATCAGCTAGAGGATAAAGAAAGATGCAGAATTCGAAAGCCAACATTTCTGCATCTTTGTTATATATATATATATATATATATATATATATATATATATATATATATATATATATATATATACATATACATATACATATACACATATATATATATATATACATATACATATACATATACATCTATATCTATAAAGGAAGAAGTCCTGACTTATATATACACGTATCAACGCCCAGCAAAAACTATTGGAGATACAGATATCAAATTTTAGGAGCTTATTACTTTTGTGCTGAAGGCGTCATTTAAGAAGCGATTTTTCATAATTCGCCCACCAAGGGGGGGAGGGGGCAAAACGTGTTTTTTACATATTCCTTCATATCTCATAGAAGAAAATTGATATCCATAAGATTCTTGCTTTAAAATGTAAGTAACATGAATACCTAAAAACCAATTTCAGGATTTTTCAAAATTTGGCCCCCAAGGGGGGGAGGGGGGCTAAACGTGTTTTTACGTGTTTTATCACATTTTCCTTCATATCTCGAAGAAGAAAACAGATATCCATAAGATTCTTGCTTTAAAATGTAAGGAACATAAATACCTAAAAACCAATTTCAGGATTTTTCGAAATTCGGTCCCTATGGGGGGGGAGGGGGCAAAACGTATTTTCCCATATTCCCTCATATGTTAAAGAAGGAAATTGATATCCAAAAGATTCTTGCTTTAAAATGTAAGGAACTTGATTACCTAAAATCAGTTTCAGGATTTTTCAAAATTCGGCCCCCATGGGGGGGGGGAGGGGGCAAAACGTGATTTTACGTGTTTTTCACATGAAACGGATATCCATAAGATTCTTACCTTAAAATAAAAGGAAGCCGAATACCTAAAAACCAATTTCAGGATTTTTCAAAATTCGGCCCCCAAGGGGGGGGAGGGGGCCAAACGTGTTTTTACGTGTTTTATCACATTTTCCTTCATATCTCGAAGAAGAAAACAGATATCCATAAGATTCTTGCTTTAAAATGTAAGGAACATAAATACCTAAAAACTAATTTTAGGATTTTTCGAAATTTGGCCCCCATGGGGGGGGAGGGGGCAAAACGTATTTTCCCATACTCCCTCATATCTCAAAGAAGGAAATTGATATCCAAAAGATTCTTGCTTTAAAATGTAAGGAACTTGATTACCTAAAAACTAATTTCAGGATTTTTCAAAATTCGGCCCCCATGGGGGGGGAGGGGGCAAAACGTATTTTTCCCATATTCCTTCATATCTGAAAGAAAAAAAACAGATATCCTTAAGATTTTTGATTTAAAATGTAAGGAACTTGATTACTTAAAAACCAATTTCAGGATTTTTCAAAATTCGGCCCCCCCATGGGGGGGAGGGGGCAAAACGTATTTTTCCCATATTCCTTCATATCTGAAAGAAAAAAAACAGATATCCTTAAGATTCTTGATTTAAAATGTAAGGAACTTGATTACCTAAAAACCAATTTCAGGATTTTTCAAAATTCGGCCCCCCATGAGGGGGAGGGGGCAAAACGTATTTTTCCCATATTCCCTCATATCTGAAAGAAAAAAACAGATATCCTTAAGATTCTTGATTTAAAATGTAAGGAACTTGATTACCTAAAATCAGTTTCAGGATTTTTCAAAATACGCCCCCCAAGGGTGAAAGGGAGCAAAACGTATTTTTTACATATTCCTTCATATGTAAAAAACCGGGTTAAATAATCCACCCATACCTAGCTTTACGGCCTAGATACATTCCGGAAAAGTTGGCCGTAAAGTGAAAAGCCGTATAACGAATCAATTATTTTGATACAAACTCATACAAATTTAATTGGATCTGTTCCAATTTTTTATAAATAATATAGTTTTTAGTTCAGAAAGCATTTTATTCTTTTTATTTCCTAGAAAAATGCTTACATAAAAATAAAAGTACAAAACAATGTAATAATTCAAAAAATAAAAAAAATCATATGCACATATGTATACATATAATGAAAACCATAAAATAAAATGTTTAAAAACTGTTTTAATGTGATGACGAACATTAACATGAAGAATCACTAAGCTATAATATGCTGCCAGTAAATAGTTGGTATTTGGCGCGATAGATGGTAGCACCTATTTCGAGCATTAATCCGAATAGTCATATCGATTACAAACTAATATATAAGATCGAGTAATCATATCGAGTACAAAGTAATATAAAAGAAATTCTAAAGCAGTTTAATTTATTAATATGCGTATAAAAGAAATATATCCGTTTCCTACTTTGAGATATGAAGGTATATGGTAAAAACACGTTTCGCCTCCCCCCCTCCCCTCCCTCCCTTGGGTCCGAATTTTGAAAAATCCTGAAATTGATTTTAGGTAATCAAGTTCCTTACATTTTAAAGCAAGAATCTTATGGATATCAATTTCCTTCTTTGAGATATGAAGGAATATAGAAGATACAAAGTGTAAAATATTAACGGTATTACTATACGGTAACTGTGCTTACCATGTATAACTGTAACCTAGAGGTTAACTGCTAGACAGACATGTGATGTTGTGAGATTAAGTTAGTGTGGTTGATTTTCATGCGAGTTTTGTGATACTAGCAAAAGATAAGCGTTATTTGATTTTTAACTCTTTATCAGATTTACTTATATTTCTGAACCGTATTTAATTTTGATTTTTATATCTTCTAAAATTCAAGAATATTTATGCATAAATGGGGATTTTGTACTTCATAGTATTTTCCCAATCCCAGCAGATGGTGCATGTCTTTTTCGTTCTCTCTCTTTTGTCATGTATGGTACAGATATGATGTCTAGGGAAGTCCGGGAATTAATTGTGAGTCATGTGGTAGAGAATTGGGAGAGATTTGCTATAATGTCTCATGACATGAATGGGAATAATTATTCTAACTCTGCTGAATATTTTTCCGAAATGTCAATTCTCTCCACATATGGCAGTTCTTGCGAATTGTCAGCAGCAGGTGAACTGTTCAACTTTGTTTTTGAGGTGTACCTCAATGGTGAACTATGTCACAGTTTTGGTGCTGCTGGTAACCCAATAAGGAGGCTGCGTTTTACCTCTGCATGTGACCTCTCGAGTGGGCATTTCGATGCTTACTACCTGTCACAGGAAACACAAGCCATGCCATCTTTCCCTCAATCTACCTCACATGATGCATCACTTTCTAATACCAATCAAGCTACTAAAAGACGTCGCTCTAGATGTACTCATGCTCAAAGGAAGCAGCAACTTAAAGATGCAAGAAAGAAGTATGCAGAGAGGAATCCTGGGGTGAACAGGGCAGCTGTTGCACGGTACCATAAAGCTAAGCCTGAGGTGATCAAAGCAGCTGTTGCACGGTACCATAAAGCTAAGCCTGAGGTGATCAAAGCAGCTGTTGCACGGTACCAGAAAGCTAAGCCTGAGGTTCACAGGGCAGCACAATGCCAATATGAAAAAAATAATCCTGGCAAACGAGTAGAAAGGCGAGTACTTCCATGGCAGGTAAAGGTTCTTTCAGGCTTGGCATATGAGCCTGTTATTGATTATGAAGCAGATAGCATGGTATCCCTGGGCACTATGAACCACAAGTGTCAGTACTGCAATGCCCTGAAGTGGGCAGACGAATCTCCAGGAATGTGTTGTAGTGCTGGCAAGGTAAACCTACGTGCATTTGAACCTCTTCCTGAGCCTCTCAATAGCCTGGTAATTGGCAACCATCCTGAGCACATCCACTTTATGGAGTGTGTTCGGCAGTATAATGGATGTTTCCAAATGACATCATTTGGAGCTAAACAGGTTGTAGAGGAAGGTTTCATGCCAACTTTCAAAATTCCGGGACAGGTGTATCACTTGATTGGAAGTCTACTTCCATCTTCTAAAGAAGCCCAATTTCTTCAAATCTATTTTGTGGGTGAGGATGAAAGGGAAGTACGCTTAAGGTGTAGTAACTTTCCTGGTGTAAAAGACGGATTGGTCAAGCAACTGCAAGAGATGCTAAATGACGTTAATAGCTACATAAAAGACCTTAAAACTACCCTGGATAAAGTGCCTCCAACCTGCAAGAAGTTTGCAGTTGTTATCCAGGCTGAAAAAAAGCCTGTCGATGCTCATGAAGGTCGCTTTAATGCACCAACAGCAAATGAGGTAGCTCTGGTGATGGTTGGCCAGCAGTTTCAGCAGCGAGATATCGTGCTCCAAAGCCACGATAACAAACTGCATCGCATCAGTGAGATCCACCGGTCATACGATGCTCTTCAATACCCACTTTTGTTCTGTCGTGGCGAGGATGGATACTCCATCAATCTGGCTCAGCACAATCCTAAGACCAAGTTGCCTATCAAGAAGACAATCTCTGCATTGAGTTTCTACTGCTATCGCATTATGGTCAGAAAAGGAGAGGACAACCACCTATTGTACTTCTGTTCCCTCTTCAGTCAATTTTTAGTAGATAAGTATGCTAAAATAGAGACTGAAAGGTTAAACTATATCAGGTTTAACCAGGCAGAGCTGAGGGCAGACAACTACATTCACCTAAAAGATGCTGTAGGGGAGAAGGATGCTGATGCTGCTCAACTGGGTCGGAAGGTAGTGCTCCCATCATCTTTTACTGGAGGACCTCGCTACATGCATGAACGGACTCAAGATGCTATGACATATGTCCGTCAATATGGGCGTCCTGATCTGTTTATCACTTTCATCTGTAACCCCAAGTGGAAGGATATTACAGATGCATTGTTCCTCGGACAAAAGTCTCATGATCGGCATGACATCATAGCAAGGGTGTTCCACCTAAAAGTAAAAAAAATGATGAATGTCTTGACCAAGGGCAGTCTGTCTGGAGCTGTACGTTGCTTCATGTTTTCTGTGGAGTGGCAAAAGCGGGGTTTGCCTCATGTTCACATCTTGCTGTGGCTAGAGCAACGCATATCCCCTGACATGACTGATAATGTCATCTGTGCCGAAATACCTAATCCTCAGCAAGACCCCCTTCTCTATGACATTGTCAAGGCCAACATGATTCATGGGCCTTGTGGCAGCCTGAAGTGCAATTCTCCTTGCATGAAAGGTGGCAGCTGCAGTAAAAGGTACCCCCGTCCACTTCTAAGTGACACCCAGACTGGTAATGATGGGTATCCACTATACCGAAGGCGATCTCCAAAAGATGGTGGGTTCACTGTAAAATGAAAGGAAATGGAGTTGGACAACAGCTGGGTTGTACCTTATAATCCTGTACTGTCACGTACTTTCAATGCTCACATCAATGTAGAGTATTGTAACTCTGTGAAATCAATAAAATACATTTGCAAGTACATTAACAAGGGCAGTGACCAGGCAGCTTTTGGTCTAGAGAATGAGGAGGATGAGGTGAAGGTCTACGAGAGTGGCCGGTACCTCAGCAGCTCTGAGGCAGTTTGGAGGATCTTGGCATTCCCAATTCATGGAAGGTACCCCACAGTTCTTCACCTGGCTGTTCATCTCGAGAATGGTCAGCGTATGTACTTTACTTCTAAGAATCTGACTGAGAAGCTCAAAAACCCTCCTCAGACAACACTCTTAGCTTTCTTCGAACTATGCAAAATTGATGACTTTGCAAAATCCCTTCTTTATTGTGAGGTTCCTTCTTATTTTCTGTTTAGAAATAATAAGTTCACAAGAAGGAAGCGAGGTAAAGATGTTGATGGTTGGCCAGGAGTGAAGAAAGACTCTGCATTGGGAAGGGTTTATGCCATTCATCCTAAAAATGTTGAGTGCTATCATCTTCGCCTGTTGTTACATGAGGTTCGTGGCCCGACATGCTTCTCAGATTTGAAGACTGTCAATGGTGTCCTCCATCCTACATTCCAGTCTGCATGCATAGGACGCGGTTTGTTAGATGATGACAAGCAGTGGGACTCTACCTTGGAAGAAGCTGCCCTGTGTGATTCTTCTTTCAAGATGCGGGAGCTTTTCACGGTGATGCTGCTCCATTGTGAGCTCTCAGATCCCCTGAGTCTTTGGGAGAAGTACAAGGACAGTCTTTCAGAGGACATAACACGCCAAGTAGAAAGACAGTTACAAGGAAATGTACAGCATGTTATGGATGAAGTATACAACAGATGCTTGGTGCTGATTGAAGATGCAGTATTGTCTCTGGGAGGACAAGATTTGACACAGTACTCTCTTCCTAGACCAAAAAGATCTGGTGATATCTTGGGGAACAGGGACTATATGAGGGAGACCAGCTATGACAAGAATGCTTTGGTACAAGTGGTTTCGAATAAAGAGAGTTTACTAACAATTGATCAGCTCTCTGTCTATCGTCAAGTTCTTGCCAGCATTCAGTCAAGTGTTGGCCATGTCTTTTTCCTAGATGCTCCAGGTGGTACTGGGAAGACTTTCCTCCTCAACTTGCTTCTTGCAAAGGTAAGGAGTGATTGTGGCATTGCCTTAGCTGTTGCATCCTCTGGCATTGCTGCTACATTGTTGGAAGGGGGTAAGACAGCCCACGCTACCTTCAAACTGCCCTTCAATCTCATCCATAGCGAAATTCCCATGTGTAACATTTCTAAGCAAAGTGATATGGCACAAGTGTTGCGGGACTGCAAGCTTATTGTCTGGGATGAGAGCACCATGGCACACAAGGGGGCTTTTGAGGCACTTAGCAGAACTCTTAAGGATATCCGAGACAATGATGGATTGATGGGGGGAGTCACTTTGTTGTTGGCTGGGGATTTCCGCCAGACTCTGCCAGTAGTGCCAAGGGGAACTAGGGCAGACCAGGTTAAAGCATGCATCAAAGCTTCATTTCTGTGGCCCTTCATCACAAAGTTATCTCTCAGGAAGAACATGAGAGTGCACTTGATGGGTGATGTCTCTGCTGGCCAATTCTCTGAACTATTACTGAAAATAGGAGATGGAGAATATCCAGAGTCTGAAGGGAAAATTACCATCCCTGCAGGTCTTGGCTCAGTTGTGACAACCCTAGCAGCCCTAACAGCCAGGATATATCCTGATATTGCCAATATCAAGGAGAAGTCCATGGACTGGTTAAGCGAACGTGCTATTTTGACTCCAAAGAATGATAGTGCTGATAACATTAATGAGAGTCTACTGAAGAGTTTTGAAGGTGCAGAAATGACATACAAGTCTGTTGACTCAGTCTTGCACATGGAGGATGCAGTCCATTATCCTGTGGAGTTTCTCAATACGCTTAACCCTCCTGGCCTCACAACCCATATGCTTCATCTCAAAGTGGGGGCTCCAGTTATGTTACTGCGCAACCTCAACCCTCCAAAACTCTGCAATGGTACCAGGCTGCAAATAACAGCCCTTTAAAGGAACGTCATTGAGGCTACAGTGTTCACCGGCTGTGCTCAGGGAGAATCTGTTTTAATACCCCGAAGACCACTCATTCCATCAGATTATCCCTTTGAGTTTAAGAGACTGCAGTTCCCCATCAAGCTTTGCTTTGGTATGACTATCAACAAGTCCCAAGGACAATCGCTGAAGATGGCAGGGATTTACTTGAGGGAGGAATGCTTTTCACATGGCCAGTTTTATGTGGCCTGTTCCAGAGTCAGTTCACCAAGCAGCCTGGAAATATTAACACCTGAAGGTAAAACTACCAATGTTGTATACAAGGAAGTTCTAAAATGAAAACTAAAAAAAAAAGGGATAATGCGTATAATATTTTTTAAATTTACCTTTTTTTTTCTTTAAATGTAATCAGCTATGCTTTATAAATTGTTTAGAAATATGTTTTAATTTATTGTATTGTACTCAAAAGCAGCTTGAAAAAAAATTTTTATTTAATGGTAAAAAATACAAAAACTCAGTTGTTACGATAGATGAATTGTAAGAGACAATGTAATGTGAAATAGCATATTATAATTGTTTCTTAGTTAGCAAAGTGTAAAACTAATTTATTAGTAAGGTGTAGTGTACGAAATAATTCATTAGTAAAATGCACTGTACTGAATAACTGTATTGCATTGAATAACAATGGTTAATTGTATATTGCACAATGTAAAGTGAAAATAGTATGTTAGAACTGTATTTTAGTTAGCAAAGTGTAAATTTAAGCTATTAGTAGGGTGTACCGTACAAAACCGCATACTATTGAAATGTTGTACCGTATGAATTAATTTATTAGTAAAGTGTACTGTATTGAATAACTGTATTGTATTGAATAATAATTTTAGTTAGCAAAGTGTAAAATTAATTTATTAGTAAAGTGTACTGTATGAAATTGCGTACTATTGAAGTGTTGTACTGTATGAATTAATTTATTAGTAAGGTGTGCTGTATTGAACTGTAATGTATCGAATAATAAGAGTAAATTGTATACTGCAAAATGTATTGTGAAAATAGCATATTAAAATTGTATCTTATTTTGCTAAGTGTAAAAATAATTTATTAGTAAAGTGTAAATATATACATAAAACGTACTGAATCTGGTACAACAAACTGTACTGCAGGCATTAGTTAACTTATGAAATGCATTGCAATTATAAAATACTTGGTAAATGGCTAAATGTAAAAATATAAAGATAAAATATACATGTTATGTTGTTAGCGAAAGGAGTATAACTAATGTATTTAGTGGTTTGCATTCATGTAATGATGGTAATTTTGAATTTTTTGAATTTTTAAGTATACTGTATGAAATTGCATGCTATTGAAGTGTTGTACTGTATGAATTAATTTATTAGTAAGGTGTGCTGTATTGAACTGTAATGTATCGAATAATAAGGGTAAATTGTATACTGCAAAATGTATTGTGAAAATAGCATATTAAAATTGTATCTTATTTAGCTAAGTGTAAAAATAATTTATTAGTAAAGTGTAAATATATACATAAAACGTACTGAATCTGGTACAACAAACTGTACTGCAGGCATTAGTTAACTTATGAAATGCATTGCAATTATAAAATACTTGGTAAATGGCTAAATGTAAAAATATAAAGATAAAATATACATGTTATGTTGTTAGCGAAAGGAGTATAACTAATGTATTTAGTGGTTTGCATTCATGTAATGATGGTAATTTTGAATTTTTGAATTTTTAAGTATACTGTATGAAATTGCATGCTATTGAAGTGTTGTACTGTATGAATTAATTTATTAGTAAGGTGTGCTGTATTGAACTGTAATGTATCGAATAATAAGGGTAAATTGTATACTGCAAAATGTATTGTGAAAATAGCATATTAAAATTGTATCTTATTTAGCTAAGTGTAAAAATAATTTATTAGTAAAGTGTAAATATATACATAAAACGTATTGAATCTGGTACAACAAACTGTACTGCAACTGCAGGCATTAGTTAACTTATGAAATGCATTGAAATCATAAAATACTTGGTAAATGGCTAAATGTAAAAATATAAAGATAAAATATACATGTTATGTTGTTAGCGAAAAGAGTATAACTAATGTATTTAGTGGTTTGCATTCATGTAATGATGGTAATTTTTTAATTTTTAAGTATACTGTATGAAATTGCATGCTATTGAAGTGTTGTACTGTATGAATTAATTTATTAGTAAGGTGTGCTGTATTGAACTGTAATGTATCGAATAATAAGGGTAAATTGTATACTGCAAAATGTATTGTGATAATAGCATATTAAAATTGTATCTTATTTAGCTAAGTGTAAAAATAATTTATTAGTAAAGTGTAAATATATACATAAAACGTATTGAATCTGGTACAACAAACTGTACTGCAGACCTTAGTTAACTTATGAAATACATTGAAATTATAAAATACTTGGTAAATGGCTAAATGTAAATATATAAAGATAAAATATACATGTTATGTTGTTAGCGAAAGGAGTATAACTAATGTATTTAGTGGTTTGCATTCATGTAATGATGGTAATTTTGAAATTTTTTTATTTTTAAGTATACTGTATGAAATTGCATGCTATTGAAGTGTTGTACTGTATGAATTAATTTATTAGTAAGGTGTGCTGTAACAAAATTGAGATTATTTTGACAAAATTGAGATTAACAAAATTGACAATATTTTGACATTTTTACTTTTCAGCTTTTAGTCGAACAATGATGAAATGCTGAATCTACCAAAATTCTGAGATGAGTGTAACATTTCATGTGCTTTTTTTTCTATGTTATTTATACTGTGTTTAGTTTTTAAATTGATTTTGATAACATACATACTTAAAATCCTGGGCAACGCCGGGTACTTCAGCTAGTATATATATATATACATATATATATATACATATATATATATATATATATACATATATATATATATATATATATATATATATATATATATATATATATATATATATATATATATATATATATATATATATATATATATATGTTGGAACCCAACTCCGAAACAGGACAATGTCCGAAAAAAGTTCTCACAACGCGAATGGATCACAGGCAAATGCGTCAAGTTCGAAATGTTACATTATTTCGGACTTGGGTCATTTACAAATGATCATTTCGCGTATGGGCAAATCAGAAGTGCGCAGAATACGAAACTAAATTTCTTTTCGCACTTTGAGCATTCTAAATTGTTCACTTTGCGAATGGGCAGTTGAAGAATGATCAAAGTCAGAAAATAATCATTTTTAACTCCAATTATTTGACTAATTGAAATGAATGAAATGCGTTAAAATATCACTTTAACGATATATATTGATTATTTTAAAAACCGCTCGGTTAAAAAATATGTCCATAGTGAAAAAATGAAAACATTGTAAAATAAATAAATGATGGAAAAAATTATGAAACATGCACTGTTACTTATTCTTGCAGGCAGAACTGTTATGGCACTGTAAGTTACATTTGATGCCAGTTGATAGGCACTTGCATCTTTTGCTGTCCCACTGCTTTCTACAGTTGCAGTGGATGAAACCTTTTAAGCTTCCCGATTCCAGGGAACTGTGGTTCGAAATTAGTGTTTGAAGCTTGGAACGTTTATTTCAGATATGAAGTTATCTTCAGTCAGTTGGAATTCATTTCTGGCATATAACTTCTCCAACATTCCGGATTCCGTACCAAGTTTGTATAGCCCATCATCGTTCACTTAAATTATCACAGCTATCACATTCCTGGGCGCTACTCTTCCTCTGAGTTCTCGAATCCGTAACACAACGTTCTGACAGACACTCATGGGAGGAAATTTAGCATCACTGCCTGTTAGCATTTCGTCCACTTGCTTTTTCATTTTTTGGCACAATCAGCTTGTTTCTCTTCAATTAACTTCTTCCTTTATTGTAAGATGGATACATCAGAGTTTTCAGTATATGATGAATCAATTTCATGTTTACTTTCAGGAATGTTGGCCTAAACCTCTTCAAGTTGTTCTTCTGTCTCAAGGTTCGTTGAACAACACTATTCCTGCAGAAGTCCGTTAGTAAGTGAAACACCAAAGAGAGCTATGACATGGAACACAACTTTGTAATTATTTTGATTAATATATTGTTTTATCTCTAAAAACATATTTTCTAATTTCATAATTTCGACACAACATTAATTCGGTTCCATGCACATTTATAAGTGTATCTATTTTTTTTTTGTAAATCTTAAAATATATATGCGCTCAAAATCATTCCTGTGGGTTTTCGTACCGGTTTTCCTGGAAGAAAGGAATGTGCCTCTCGTAGGCAATTTAGGGTGACCTGTAATAGTATGAATAGTACGCAAGGTCATGTGCACAGAAGGGAGAATTACTTGCCACCCTCTCGGTCATTAAGGGGATAGTTTCCCCATAGCAATGGCCCAGCAACCATCTTTTAACCAATGATATAGCTGAAAGGCGTTAATTGTTCGAGAACATTTTCTGACCTCTGCTTTGTTATATGAGGTGTAACTGCCTTCTTCTAAAAATAAAAAATGGGTGTAGCAAAGCTCAGGTGAGTACGGGAAATGAAGACAAGGCGAATGAGCATCTAACTCCTTTTATTTAAAATCATATAAAACTGGGGACAAGATTTGTTGCCTTTAACATAATTAACAGGCTCGCCCGTAGCTCCGGAACGTCGTCAAACTGCTCTGCTCTAGTCAGGCTGGAAAGCTGAAAAACTCATTCAATTTATACAATCAGTCGCTCCCACGGAGCATGCGCGCAGGTTACGCGTGCCCAGAAAAACGCATGCATAATTAATGACGTTTAACCTGCTGCGATTGCTTCGGGAAAGATTCGCAGATACGAGCACGCACGGTAAACGAAATAACCAATGCCTCCGCTATTGATATGGTTTTTTGGGGAGTTGAAATGAAGGCCGCGACTGATAAAGACCTCTAGGTTGTCCGCTCTTCAGCTACTCGCCATTTTTGTATGCTGATTTTTCTGGTCTGCTTTTGAACCAATTTTAGTTAGACAATGATATATCATCTTCAGTCTCCAATCAGGGTGGTGGTGACAAATAATAATTTATAATATATTTATCAGGTGAGAGCACAGAATAATTAATATATATAACTAGGATTTATTATGTGTTCGAATAATTTTCTTATGTATGTAGATAATTGTTTTGATGTTTTCAGTGCAAATTTGTAATTAATGATAAAATTAATTTTAAGTAAAAAGAAGAGAAATTAAAATGTTAACATTACCTATTAAAAATTAATTTTTTTTTAGTTATCTCAGACATATGTTATAATGTGTTTTCTCAAATTAACAATTTTTTAAAAATGCCACTATACGATTTTCTATTTTATTACATGTTCTAATTACACTTAATAAGAGCTTCGTATGGGCTTCTGGTGATTCCACGATGGTAGGTGTCGCAGTGAAAAACGACATTTTTCGTAGAAAAGAGAGGAGCCAGGTCCGACGTGCAGAAAGTGACATTATTAAAAGTGAAAAATGAGTAACTGAGTTCGAAAAACAGGCAACGAGTCAAGACACAGCTGCATTTAACGAACGGTTTGGATGAAGATGGATAAGTTAATGTCGTAGGGAAGAGAAACGTTGGTAGTAAAAGTGGTCCAGCTGGATTTAATGAACTGAGCAGTCAAAAATTGGAGATGAAGGTATCCAGAGTTAGAAGATTGAAAGGGAAGATAAGGATGTATAAGTTTAACTTCATTAGTGTAAGAAACAGGCGGTCGAAAGGGTGGCGTGAGAATGTGGGGGAGTTATGGGCACCCCAGAGAAGGGAGTATCGAAATACAGCCACTTCCCTCCGTGATGTAGATTGGAGCAAAAGGAAAGGGGTAAAAAGATATGACGTCCAATGATAGAAATGCTAGGGACTCATTGGTTATTGGGTGTCGCCAATGATCGCCCAGGACGAAGAAGCCTCAGTGAAAATAAGAGAGAAAGTAAAACAAAGAGATGACAGAGATCTGAAAAAGCAACAGAATCAAGAGAGCCGGAAAGCATAGCAGTTGTAATATGAGTAGCGTAGAACTGATTTCTAAAAGAAGCTGATAAATAGGCTGAAGGGCCGCAGCCGATTGAGCATGGCCCATTGATAAGCCCATATTGATAATCGTCCGAAGGAAGGAATGGAGGAGATAGAATGACAAGGGAAGAAATAGAAGCAAGCCGCCAATACCAAAGGCGAGAAACACGCATCAATTAATGTCCGGACGTCGTGGTAACCAACACCCAAAAAGTGTGCAGACGCAAGACCCCGATACATAGGCGAGATGTACAAATCCATTGTTGCCCTGCACGAGAAGTGACCAGTAGATAGATGAGCTCCCGCACCGTGCCGAACCAGAGACGCCAGCTTACCGCCCCAATACAAGCTCGTCACCTCGATGACCCTCTTCAAGATCACCGTGGAGTTGACTCTGACTCTGGCCGAACCCATCCGTCGAATATCTGGCAGCCGAAGGAAGCCCAGACCGTGACTTCGATCAGCCAATAGGAAGGAGGCGAACTTCTCCAGTTGCTATTGTTCGAGAAGAGAAACCCCATTGTTCAGCCAGCTCAAGGTAGGGAGAAATTTGACGAATTTATTCTTTATCAATGCTCAGAATTTAAAAGGATTATTGGGTTAGGTTAAATGAGAGGATTGCTTAGATTATTGATATGATTAATTATAATTAATATTATATATGTTGCCATATATATATATCACTGGTGTGTTTAAAAATAGTGTATTAATGTGTGTGTTTAAGAAGTAAATTAATAATTGGTAGCGAATTGCAACTGAGAAATAGTGTATTAATGTTTGTGTTTAAGAAATGAACTAATAATTGGTAGCAGATTGCAACTGAGAAATAGTGTATTAATGTACGTTTTTAAGAAATGAATTAATAATTGGTAGTAGATTGCACCTGAGAATTAATGTATTAAGATATGTATTTTAAGAAATGAATTAACAATTTTGGTAGCAATTCGCACACGAGAAATATGAGGATAGATTAGTGTATGAGTGTGCATTGGAGGAAAATGAAAGTGTAAATGATATATGTGTATTTTAATATGCTTGTTTAATAAATTGATTCATACATATACATTTGAGTAATCACTCGTTGTCACAGTCAAGCAATGTACTAACCACTACCACTACACGCTAGGTAAAAGGTAATAAGAAAATGTTTATTTTTTTGTGACCCAAATCTATATAAACTTTATGAATAACTTCAAAAATTTCGTCAGTATGGCAAAAATATTTTATGGTTTGGTCATTATCTGTCATTATTTTAATTAATTTTTCGATACCACAAATAGGTACTACCTCACACCTTTTTTGTCTTCTGTAGTCCTTACATGTGAGGGGCTGCTTTTTTTATTTTCTCGACACTGCTTTTCACTTCCGCAATCGAATTTTCATATTTTTCGGACTTGAAAACACAACCGTTGTTGCGCGAACTTTCTATAAAACTACTGACAGATTCGAGAAATTTACCTCTCATTTCATTTGCACACGTAGTCGTGGCCGATTAAACACCGTTATGAACAAAGGACATAGTGAACAGTAGTACTTACAAACGCTAGGACAAATCAGACTGAGGAATAGTAGGAAACGGGCAAACGTGGGGGATAGGGTTTTCATAATCCGACTTGGTTCATTTATCGATGTGGGGATGTTTCGCCCATCCACCAAGTGTGAAATCAGACTTCGCTCACTACTGATTTGCCCGATCGCGAATTCATCAAATTCAAGTCCACAAACTCCAAAATAATGTAACATTTTGGGACTTGGCACATTTGTCACTGATCCATTTGCGTTGTGAGCAAATTGAAATACACAAAGTCCGAAATAATGTCACATTTCGGACTTTACGCATTTGTCACTGATCCATTCGTGATGTGAGTATTTTTTTCGGACATTGCCCGATTTCGGAGTTCGGTTCCAATATACACACACATATATATCTATATCTATATCTATATATATATATATATATATATATATATATATATATATATATATATATATATATATATATATATATATATATATTTATATATATATAACTGAAAAGTGAACATACTAGTCCCAGACTTATATAAACACAAGTATGAAAGCATTTTCGATAAGTTCTCCCTTATCGATATGAAGTCTTTCTCTCATGATTCAGATATGATTTTGCAATTCAGTCATGCTTTTATAAAGATTTAGAGATAAATATAAATAACCCGTTTTCAAGAGTCGAATTGAGTTTTACTACAAAAAAAAATGTGAATTTTTATATAATGTGATAAAGAATATTTCAAAGGGCACGTGTATAAAACAGTAATAAAAAGTTTGCACTTTTATGAAATTTAAAACATGATTATAAACCACGAATATTCATCTCACATTCTATTTACAAGAGAAGTCCTTTTCTCTCATTTATCTTAATTTCTCTCCCTTTCCACTTCCACTCTAAACTTCTCTTTCTCTCTCATGTATAATTAAGATTTCCTTGTCATTTTGTTTTTATTTCTGTATTTTTCTAAAAAGAAAGAAGGTTCTACTTCTTGTAAAGTCCTGCTTAGATTAAGTTGTTTTAAATTTATTTTCCAGTACTGTTTTGAATATAAATATTTACATCACGTATAATTTTTTAAGACTTTTTGAATTTTTTTTGATACTTCCATTCATCATCATGCGAAGTAAAAAGCAAATTTGTATTCATTTGTTCCCTAATTAAGAATGAGACCAATTTTTTCTTTGATGCTGATATAGTTTCGAATATTTTTGAAATGAAATAGTTCTAAAACCTCTAAATTCTATAACAGAACGGAGAAAGTATTATTGAATTTTCATTAGTAAAACATTATTTCTTTCATGCAAAGATTGTATCAAACGGCATTTTTTATCTTTAGAGAAATAGGACACACACACAGATATATATATATGTATATATATATATATATATATATATATATATATATATATATATATATATATATATATATATATATATATATATATATATATATATATATATATATATATATATATATAAATATATATATATATATATATATATACATAAATATATATATATATATATATATATATATATATATATATATATATATATATATATATATTTATTTATACAGGGGGTTATCAAAATAAAGCAAACACTGAGAAACATCATGAAAACATTTATTAATACGGTGCAGAATCACCTTTGCAATGTAATACCACCTGATTCACCTTGGAATTGGATTATACAAGTCATAAATAGTTATTGAGAATATATTATACCATTCTTCAGAAAAAAACCATGAAAGTTCCTCTAGAGATGCTGTGTTGGATATCGATACCTTTATCTATTCGCTTATATAGATCACGGTGGTAGGAGAATTTACATTCGGGGGGAATGTACATGGCAAAATAAGATATTTGACTTCTTTTTCATGCTCTTCAAACCAATAGTTGATAGATTTAGCTGTATGTATCCGGGGATTATTATACCGGAGAACGCCATCTCCTGCAAGAAACAATGTTTGCACCATAGGGTATATAAGTGAGCTAAAATTTTGACATAGTCCTTCTCATTCAATCTCTCTTTTGGGGTTACCATAGGGCCTGAAGAAAACCGTGAGATGCCATCCCAAACCCTGATAGATCTACCTCCATGACTGACAGTTGAGATGAGACAGCCAGAATCTTACGCTTGTCTAGGCGTTCTCTAGACATACGCACGTCCTTCTGCGAGGAACAATGTGAATAATGATTCGTCGGACGAAATGCCGTTTTTCGACATATTTCTCGACTAGGATTTGCGCACGTGGCACCATTGTGGGAGATATTTTGTATTGGCATCTATTACATGTGGTTTGGGAATAACTACTCTTCCGTAAATTCTTTGTTTGTGAATTTCCCTTCTACCTCTAATGGTTGATACCAGAACATGTAGATTCCGATTCAGCTCTTCGGTTATTTTGGTTCCAGTAGTTTTCTTTCTTCGTTCACAATCCGCTTCAATACCTCTTCCGTCTCTTTCTCTCAGCTCTCCCCTTTCGTCCCCTATTACGTTTGGCAAAGAATGTTTTTCTATGCACTCTGTATGCTATCATGACTTTTGATACCATAGCTCAAAAAACACCCATTATCCTGGGGGTTTCAGTAACAGATATCCAATTTAACCGCGCTCCAGCCATTTGCTCTTTTCACAAGATCTGCAAGGTTTGACATTTTACGCTTTTACCCCCAAAAGCACGATGGCCTTAGTTTCATTACTGCTACCTGGCGTTACAATAATACATAAACTATATTATATAAAAGAACAGGTGACCAGACTTGTCTTTAAAGAATACGAAGCACATTCATAAACATCACTAATATTGATAGGTGTTTCCATTATTTTGATAACCACCTCTATATATATATATATATATATATATATATATATATATATATATATATATATTTATATATATATATATATATATACACTCCCTATTTAAGGATCCATATTTAATTATATTTTAAAATAATTTTAAATATATACAGACAAAAGGTGCCTTAACTTTCAAATAGCATTTAATTTTTACACTTTTGACTATATAAAAATAGTGTTGTTAATATCTGTAAATATTGTAAATTTCTTTGTTTCACCTTAATTTGTGTTTATTTTGTGTTATATTTTGTTTATATAATATTATTGACATTTAGATTTCAATAAGTATGCTTTTGGCTATATTTTCGAGAATTTTGGCGAAAAGCTTGGGAACTTTTGGATCATCGGAGTACCAATCGATTTTACTTTGGTGGTGTTATCGAGCTCTCGAATTTTCCATTTGTAGAACTATCGCTAATGACAACAAATGTATCTAATCCTACCGTGCTTGTCATAGGGACATGACAGTAGTGTTACGGCCAGGGACAGGGGAATTGGAAACTACAAAATAAAATAAAATAATTTGTAAATGCAAGAAAGAAACAGGGCAATAAAAGAGAAGGGAAGGAAGCCATAGACCGGAACGAAATTTAGAAATAGTGTCTGTAGCAATAAATAGAAGATAAAAGTTGAAGAGAGTGAGTTGCAAGAAGAGAATAAAAGAAAATTTATGATGGCTATAAAACAGCCCACCCTACTTGAAGCCAAATCATGGGGAAAAGTTAAAATTGAGGGAGAATTTATAAATCCCGCCCTCGACGCGCATTGGTAAAAGGGGATTGAGGAGAGGCAGCACGGACGAATGGCGATGGCATGATAATTTCCAGATAACCAATGGAAATTATAAGAGGCGGAGACATTAGTAAGAAAATTTATGAAATAAAAAATAGTGTGAAGGCAGAGAGATAACCTGAGAAGTGAGAGTCAGTCAGAAGTTTGTGAGAGGTAAAAGTGGTGTCAATGCATATAGACGTATGAGGAGAGATCAAAGAAAAGTTATTGAACCGATGCTGACAGTGCCAAAGTGTCCCGTGCCGAGTGTCTGCAATAAGCGACGGAGCCTTATTGGAGTGCAGTAAAAGTTTGGAGATAGAAGTTGTCGAGCGCCCAGTGTCCCATGCCGAGTGTCTGCAATAAGCGACGGAGCCGTATTCGAGTGCAGTAAAAGTTTGGAGATAGAAGTTGTCGAGCGCCCAGTGTCCCATGCCGAGTGTCTGCAATGAACGACGGAGCCGTATTCCAGACAAGAAGATGCACGAATTCCGTTTGATGATAAAGACGACGAATTCATCATTACGAGTGCCAGCTGCCCAGAGGGATTCAACCGTCATCTGCTGAGGTACCGACTTTGCGTTTCCCTTTTATATTGTATCATTGCTTCTCAGTGTGTAGTCATAATAATTAAGATAAGAGCGCGATGAGTATAGTTTTTGAATATAAGATGTTGAGTAATAGACCGATAATTCGTACCAACAATTTAATATAATGTTTTGCATATATATATGAATTAATTTAGTAGGAGTAAAATTGAAAATACAGAGGCTGTTCGCACATTTTTAAGACGATTTTGGTAAGCGATAATAAAAAATCGTTTGCTGCAAAAGAAATAATTGCAATTGTACTATGCTTTTAAAAGTCGAAATTATGGTCTGCGGCTTGAAAGTTTTGTTTTTATTCAAAATGGCGTTTTTAACAAAGCAGTGGTTCGAAGGCTACATTTATGCTCTTTCCGAAGAGAAATATGCATACTCCGTTATCCAAAAACGATGTGAGAGTCATGGTTTTGTGATATCTAAATCGTCGATAGGTAATATCGTCAACAAGAAAGGAAAAAAATGTCAAATTGGAGCCTCAAGTGGGACAAAAATTCCAAACAAGTATCCAAGGAAAAAACGGACATCTTCGACTATTGCAAAGGTACGTTGTTTAATGTTAAAAGAAAATCCCCCTAGTCAAAGGACAGTTGCAAAATCATTAAAATGCTCGGTGTCCACTGTAAACAAAATGATAAACGTTGATTTAAATCTTAAGAAAGCGAAAAACGCAATGTGCATCGTCTTCTTCCAAATCATATCGCTGAACGCTGGACACGCTGCAGAATTCTATATGAGAAACTCTTATCCAAAGAAAAATGGAAAATAATTGTCACAATAGATGAATCATGGGTGTATTTAAATGATTGCAACAAAAAAAGAGCCATTTATTATCATAAAGGGGTGAAAAAAAATTTAAGTACATGGTTCAAAGAATCGAAAGAAAGTTTTTCTAAGGGATTCATGATTGTTGCTGGTTTTTCTTATAATGGCAAGTTAAAAATAAAGAGAGTGGAAAAATGTCAAGATTAACTCCAAATACTATCAGGAACATATTTTATCGCCAATTTTTCTGAATGAAATACCATCGCTTTACCAACAGTGCCATCAATCTGTGAGACTCCATCAGGAGAAAGCTAGAAGTCACACATCAAAATCCACTGTAAATTTCCTAAAAGAAATGGAACAAAAAACTGGTATCAAGGCCATACCCTTCACTGATATCCCTACTAAATCTCCCGATGTATCACCTATGGATTTTTGTGTTTTCGGACTTTTAAAATCTGCATTATTCAAACGTCGTCCCAAAACCCTTATAGAACTCTGGAAAGCTGTTCAGGAGTAATGGGATAGAATACCTCTTCTGACACTTCAAAAGGCATTATTATCCTGGTAATGGCGGTGTCGAAAGATTGTTCAGAATAAGGTATGTCAAATAGAACATTTAAAACACAAGAATTTTATGTAATTTAGTTTTGTGAATACAATATACATCGTCTGAAAAATGTGGTAACAGCCTCTGTAATATGTATAGAGGCAGTATGAAATATTGTTATAATAAGTGAATGAATCAAACATAGGTGTCGTAAAGAATTAATTTAGTAGGAATGAAGTTATGAATAATGTGTAAATGCCGGAGGAAATATTGAATATTTTTGGAGTGTATTATTTATGTGTGTTAATATTCAATAAATTGATTTGTCAATATAACCAGAGTTAATTTCCATTATTGGGGAAGCATATCAATGTACTAGCCACAATCATGAACCAATAAGTTACTAAATCAAAATCATAATTAATAAATATAATTAATATAAGAATAATATAATAACTCTCCTTCCCAATCATTTAAAACAATTTAAACAATCACGGTTACAGTGCTCAGCTACGCTTGGTAAGAGAAAGATCCATTCTCTGTTGGACTGTGTCTTCTACTCTATGAAGCCAGTTATGATGCCTGAGTATATTTTGTTTCAAATCTAAAATCTTTTGATAAACTTCACTGCAGTCCTGATTGAGTGTTTTTTTTTGTATTTTTCATCTGTCCAGAAAGCAAAAAATCTTGTGTCACAGTCATCTATTACCGCCTGTCAATACTACCGAAGAACAAAATATAAAACAATAATTTTTATTAGAAGTTGTTGGAGTATTTCCTATTTTGTCTCTATTGCCAATTTTTAAATATCCCATTTGACTACATATAAATATTTACCATTATAGATACTGTTACTTCTATTTACTATTTACTTCTTATTTAAGCTTTCTTTTAAGGTGTCACATTTGCAAGTTATAAGATAATTAGGATCAAGTAAGTAACAAGTAAAGAACAATGAAATAAAGCTTTTGAGAGATCCGTACATGTTTCTGAAGCTGAAGCACTTCGAGACAATTTGTCAATGAAATCATTTCTAACTCTCTGGATCTAACATAAGTGGGAAAATCGGCAGGAACTGCAGCGATGAGTTTGTGATTACGATTTTCATTATGTTTATCGTTGTTTTCGTTCCCAATACGTACCGCGTAGGTCAAAGTACTTTTTTTTCTAATGCATAAACCTTTGGTTAAAGTCTTTAGGTATACAGAAGAAGAAAAGGAAATAGACAAAACTGCGAAAGGAGAACAAAATATACAGAATACATAAATAAGTAAATACAACTAATATAAAATCCTCAAGTGATCACGAGCCCCACGATAATGTCTGTACAGAGAAAGCCCAGTTTAAGTAGAACAGGACATGATCTGTTTACTATCTATATTCTCGGAATTTAAAAGAGGGCTTAGAAAAAATCCCCAAGCTATTTAAATGTACAGCCAAGCAGTCGTGTTTTTTTGTAATCCTGAAAGCAGCTACTGCAATTTTACGTGGACCTGTGGGAAGGCCAACCAGAGTCTTGCTCCAACCTTTATTTTTAATATGGCTCTGGAGTTCGGTGATAAAAGGATCCTTTGTTTTCTTTTTTATAATCTTAGATCAAAATAGTTATAGTTATAATTTTATTTACAAACGTAAGTGAAGTCTTCTATCAACAGTTGTTTCTTTATTTAAGCATTTGTTTTACTTTTACCACTGGAACTTGGAGTTGTAAATAGTTAGGTATCAAGTCAAAGTCATGTTGTTGACAGAGTACCTAGTGGGTCGAATACCCCCGCTTTACCTCTAACCGTAAGATGTTATGATCGAAGCATGTTTCTTCTATTGGGCACTTTTCTTTCCATGTTGAACAGCAGGGACACCAGCTTAACTCCTCCGCAAAACAGCAACGAGATGAAGATGGCTAAGGCAGGCTTTCATCGGAGGAGAAGAATCGAAGTTAGGTATCATTGCAGCAAAAGATAAAACAGTTTATTTTTTAAATGATTTTCTATTAACCCCTTCCTTCTCGCTCCAATAAAAATTACGGAGTAAGGTGTCGCCTTCTATTTCTCATGCCCGTGATATTTCTGCGCTGGAGTGTTCAAAAGTAACGCACCAAAAAGATTAAAACAATCCATTTCATTTACCCTGAAAAAGTTTTATTTCTTATTCTACATAACAAATGGTAGCACCAGACCATTTATAATGCAATCGGGGTTGGGATATTTTTTAAAACTAGATGTGTCAGATCAAGAAATAAATGGAATACTCCGGAAAAATTAGGCACTTTTATTACCGTTTTCTTGAAAATTATGTGATCGTTAAGGGGTTAACATCTTAGCCGTGTCATCTGTAATAAGTTCGGTGTAGTTATCCCTTGTGTAGAAGAATTTGCCCTTAGCGCTCTACACCGTTTAACCACGCAAATTAAGTACTTTCAACATTTGAAAAATACATTTTTACAATAGAATGAATTTATATGAAAAATTGATAAATTAAATATTCCTTTCAATGGAGTTAATTAAAATCTCAATGTATTTTTATTATTCATGTGATGCAAGAGTACATAGCCTGAAACTTCATAAAAAAAGAACATATTCAGAAGAAGAAAAGTTCTTCCTGCGAAGGAAATGTCGAAAAAAAAACTGTAAAGCACTAAATTAAAGTAAAGTTTGTGTACTATGAAGAATAAAACATTTTCTACATTTTAATAATGTCAGCCGATGACTCTACATTTCAAAGTTTTGTTCTCATGAACAACAAAATAAAGTTTTCAGAATATGAGGGGTTGTAATTTTTTGAGTCTGTGAACATCTAAAAAAAAAGTCCTTCTAAGACTTTATTACTTTCCATTAAAATTTTATTAGAATGCCATGAAAAATCTGAGACTAAAATTAGTAATGAAATTTTCTATGTATTAAAGTGAATAAAAATTTTCAAAAGAACAGGTCTAAAAGGACCGAGAGATTTGAAAAACTCTATAGAACATTTTTTTTATTCATTTCAAAGAGCACGAAAAGTAAAATTCGAAAAATATAAAAAGGCTATGATTTATTCAAGTAATAGCATTTGAGAAAATAAAGAAAAGTAATATCCTGGGAAAAGCTCCATTGATAAAAGAGGGTACCATTCGTTTCTATATTTTCTGTCGTTAAATGAAATCCTAAAATTGTTTTTAATTCACCCATGTCTGAAAATATTTTAAAAGAAAAATTGCATAATGGTTTTCTTTCATCTATTTACTAACCCGTAGAGCTAAATAGTATAGACTGGTTTCCATCAAATATGCCTATGAAAAATAATTTCTTCTTGCGGACTTTCATTATTCAATATCATATTCTCCTAGTATGAACAAAGAAAGTTTTTATGCGAAATAAATAACTAATATATATATATATATATATATTATATATATATATATGTATATATATATATTATATATATATATATATATATATTTATTTATTTATT
This sequence comes from Dolomedes plantarius, assembly GCA_907164885.2. Taxonomy (NCBI): domain Eukaryota; kingdom Metazoa; phylum Arthropoda; class Arachnida; order Araneae; family Dolomedidae; genus Dolomedes; species Dolomedes plantarius. The sequence goes on along the minus strand of OU015497.1, from coordinate 49,017,418 downwards.
TATATATATATATATATTTATTTATTTATATATATATATACGTACGAGAGGTGATCAAAATCCAATGTTACAAGGACGATATTCCTGGAGTTTCGTTTGTTATACAGAAATTAGTTGTGTGCGGTAATTCGAATACATGCGGTCGCTAATTGTGGAGAGTTTCACCTACCCGCGACCTACAGCGCTAGTTGAAGGTTAACAGAAATGGCGACTCGTTTGGAAAACTAGTCTCGCGAACAAATCCGCTCAGTTATTCAATTTCTGTAGGCGAAACATGTAAGCGCGGCTGAAATTCACCGGTAGCATCTTCCTTCACGACATCTTCTTTCACGACAACACACGATCTCATACAGCCCAGAGGACCACCACTCTGTTGAAGAAATTTCGCTGGGACATCATCGACTACACTTCCTACAGCTCGGACCTCGCTCCAAGCGACTTCCATGTCTTTCCCCACTTTAAGGAGGACCTAGGGGGCCCACGATTCGCTTCAGAGGAGGAGGTGAAACACTTCGCCCCAAAGTCGCTGAACAGGCAAGGACAAGATTTTTACCAGGAGGGAATATTCAAACTCATCCCACGATGCAACAATTGCCTAAACTGATTCAAAAAATAACCTAATGTATGTACTATCAGCTGTATCTATTGGCTGTATTGGTTTTATGAAATAAAATGTACACGGTTCCTTGCAGGCTTTGTAACCTTACATTTTGATCACCCCTCGTGCATATATATATATATATATATATATATATATATATATATATATATATATATATATATATATATATATATAAATGTATGTATGTTCCAGCATAAATCTTGAACACCTGAGCAATTTCAACCAAACTTGGTACACATATGACTTATATCTGTAAAAAAATACTGTGGGGGTAAGACTCCCCTGGGTATGGGGATGGGAGAAGATTAACTTGTAAAAGCAATCGAAAATGACTCATATTAGTGTCATCCATAGTTTTAAGGTCACTTAAATGTATAATGACACTCCCGATGCATTTTAAATACAAGTTCAGCCCCTTCGGCATGGTGAGGTGGGGCGGGGGGGGGGAGAAGCGAGGAAAAATGAAATTACCGCGATAAACCGAGATGTCCGAAATACCTGGGCAAATAAGCACTTATTAATACATGATAATAATTTCTTATACAAGACAGCAAGACAGCATAATAAATGACATAATTTTTTTTCCAAAAGTCTGTAACAGTAATTTGTTTTAACTCTTCTTTTCGTATCTGCGAGATTGAAAATATTTTCCAAACATCAAATGTTGAGTATCTTCTGGCTCTTTCGTTATAAGCGAATACACGCGAGCAAACGTTTGACTTGCACTTAGAAAAAATAAAAATTAAATTAATTTTTATTAAATTTTTTCTTTCAGTTGTGGGATCTGGATAGTTGAAAATCAAGGTGACACAGATTCGGACTGTGGAGTTTCCACTGAAGTTTCTTATGCTTTATTTTTTTTTCTCAAAGATTGTTTTGATTGATTTTAAGCTGCAGTTGGGTTTTTCTTTATGAGCAATCTGACTGAAATATAATCAATATTTAAAGGTTTGCAAAAACAAAAACAAAAATGTTTTGATAGAAATCTTGGCAATTAAAGATAAGAATTCACAGCTTAGAATTTAAAATGACAGCAACAGACATGTTTTTCAGAAAACCACTTGGACATCCCCGGAGGTGCTAAAAACAAAAGTTAAGTTGTTTTGCTAATTAAGTCAAGTATAATCAAAGCCAATGTACTCCGAAAATGAAGACAAGCGTAGCGTCCTATTTTTCATGTTTTAGAAAGATCTAGCTCATTTAAAAAGTACAAATTAATAAAAAAAATTATCATTATGGATTTTTTGAAGAAAACATAAGGGATAGCTTGGCTTTAATTTAAATTGATTGCGATGTTTATACTTAATATTTTCTCATAAAGCACAAACTTCTTTTCTATCACATTAATTAGATAATTTTTTTTAAAAATTAGTTAAATATAATAGATGGAGCATCAAAGAGAAAGGCATGTGGGAAAACTAGATCCATAAAATTCCTAACATATTAACTTATCCCCAGATTTATCGCGTGACATGTCTTCCTTACGAACTCTTTACAAGCTTTCTTATAAATTCTTTTTCTTTCGCCATCTTGTAAACAATAACTAAGGTGCGTGTCAAATTCTGACAAGTTAATATCCTGCTTTCAAGAGACTCAACACTTGCCATGTCTTAAAAGCAAATGACACGAAAGTATGTGCAAACAAAATATAAATAACAGTAAATGTTTTAATATATTTTTACCAGATTACGTTGATAAATAAGTTTAAAGATATACTTTAGTTGAATGCTGGTTAGTAATTAAAGTTTACATCTTGTCCAAACATGTTTCTAGCAGAATAAATGAAGAAATCCTTTCTAATTTAAAGTTGCATATATCGTTAATTATTTGTGCTTTGGGAAATTTTAGAAAACCAGTATTTAAATGTTCCTCTTCAGGAATTCTAATGAATCCGGAACACTATGATATTTGAAACAAGAATACTACCCGAAGTATTAAACGTTTTATAATCCTCTTTGTTACATGTTACCGATTCGATTAAATATAAATAAATATATTTTTCATGTACTATATTTTTCAATGTCAATTTTCAAAATACTTCAAGATTTACATTAGTTTTTCTTAATCAGTATGTATCTATTCAGGTGACTCTAAACCTAACTATGTTTATTATTGATTTCTTAATTAGACGTATGCAGGCCACATACATATATTCTTATAATACTATTGTTAGGTTATGATAAAGTATTTTTAGTTAAGATAAAAAGTAAAAGTATAAAAGCCTATTTTAAGCTTTTAAGCTTTTATACTAAGCTTTTATATATAGACAAGAGAAGTCCTCACTTCTCTCGTCTTATTAACTGCTGAAAGTTATGAAATCTATGCTGTAATTTTTTTAGAAACTGTAACTTTCCAGTTAGTGATTAAATACGTATGCAGGCCACATACATATATTCTTATACTATTGTTAGGTTATGATAAAGTATTTTTAGTTAAGATAAAAAGTAAAAGTATAAAAGCATATTTTAAGCTTTTAAGCTTTTATACTAAGCTTTTATATATAGACAAGAGAAGTCCTCACTTCTCTCGTCTTATTAACGGCTGAAAGTTATGAAATGTATGCTGAATTTTTTTTAGAATCTGTAACTTTCCAGTTAGTGATTAAATTCCATAAAATAAAAAAGTTATAACATTTAAAACTTACAAAACATTGTATCTAAAATTATCTTGCAGCCATTTAAAATTTTACTTTTAGATTTCCGC